>CM067362.1:359541-518541 GCA_034401795.1 Chaetoderma sp. LZ-2023a
CTGTCTTAACCAGTTCTATGTTAGTGACCGGAGAGGACAACTTATTTTCGATGTAAGAAACTTTCTGTTGAATATTTTAAAACTAATTCAGCTGCAAATCATTGCTCTTGGAGACAGTGATGGCTTCCAGTCAACTTATTTTCTAAATATTCAACAACGATCATGTTAGGTTGCATTAAAACTGAGTCAGTTTTATCTATGAAGGGTTACACAGGGGGTCGTTATAGACAGGGTTGACTAATTGTGTTTCAAGGAAATTTGTGATTTAGCATGAAAATGAATTGCTCTATGTAAAAATAATAGAAATTGTCCATTGTTGTAGGTCATTTCCGGTGTATTGTGACGTTAGCTCCACCTGACACTCTGGGACTTTTAGTTTCATCTCCCCTATTTTTTTCCAATCAAAAGTCCCCAATTTACTGAACTAAATGTCAATTACAATTTATAGATATTTCAATACACTAAATACTGTTAATATATTTACATATTATAGTAAACATGATTTTAATCAACTATCTACTATCATCTTTTTGGTGCGGCAGCCATACTGCTGACTATTGGTGCTGTGTCAAGGGCCCTTATTCAGACAAACGGCATCGAAATTTGGGTGATGCAGACAGGGACAAATCTTCCTCCTTGGAATTTCTGCATTACTTTAAATGTCCACAGAATTCTCTACAGTTGGTGTAATCTGTCAATACCCACATGTATACCGGCCAAAAAAATAGTGTCTTTTTAATACAATATATAGTCATGCATGTAAGTTGCCACGCATGCTGAACTGACAGATCTGACATGAACAAGAATACATGGATTATCAGAAGTTCATACGTGATGTGAATAGCATATAATTCTGCTGAGCAATATTATTCCCATCCAACGTTTAATACTAACCACAGATCACTGGCATGACTGGTACATGTACAAACTCAAAACATGTATGCCATCGCGTGATCATGGATTGTAGACAATGGTGTATATGTGTGTCATTTACAATCATGATGGTGCTAACAGGCATCTGTCAAAGACAAATTCCTGAAAAAATAAATCTTTGCAATTTGTAGCATATTCTGTTGAGTATTTTGAAATTGTATGGCTGGCATGACTGAAAGCCATTGCTGCCCATGCTCGTCATAATAATTTCAAAATATTAGACAGCTTTCATGTTTGTTCGCTTTGAGCTTGCGAGATGGGGAATTTATATGTACCACTTCACCAGCCATGTAAAGGGCAAGTATTGTTTGTCCATCTGCTTCTAAGTTACAAATAGTACATAGAAAGTGGCTCGAAGTATAATCATTTCAAGGAAACAATACTTTCCCTTTCCATGGCCGATGGAGTGGTACCACCGAGTCCGATGGCTTATCATACTGTTTACATAGCCGGTGTAGTGGTACCACAGAGTCCGAGATGCTGGAATGATCTAGAGAAGTTATCATTTTCAGGCCAAGCCTGAGAGAAAACTGTGGAATTTTGGTACTGAAATGTGTGTTTCTGTAGCCAGGGCACTCAGTCTGGCGATCAATTTTTGAAAGAATCTGGATGGCTAGCTAATGGAGAGTTAATAGGCAGTCATTGAACAAGAAATCTAAAGAATAACATCTATTTATATTTTTCCCTTTTGTATTCGTGTGTGTGATTTCAGTTCAATAGCAGCGCCAAAACAAGGGCTAAAATCCCCATAAAATTTTGCACATGTCCCACCTTTGGTCTGCTGTAACTGAAGTAGGTTCCGATAACATTTTTTTATAGAAACAATCATTTCTTAACACCTCATTGACTGTGAAAAATGGTCTATAAATACACAGCCTTGTATAAGTACGACTGGATTGTATGAGTGTATGTTATCTCCCTATTTTCTTATCCATACGATGGTAATTGAGGAGGGTATGGTGTACAAAAGTTCATATTAAGCACACACCAAAGACAAAAAGGCATCCACGAAACGCCTTACACACCTTGATGTCATCAACATGTATTCTGTCATGTTACCTTCTTGTCATATTTAATTTGTAATTGATTAGACTCATCATCTGGTTCATCATTCACTGTCTCCAGATCGCTGAAGTCATACGGTTCGAACTGGTACGTCTGAATACCCTGTTGTACTTTGGCTTGTTGTTCTGTCATGTCTCTGTCGTCCTCGAAATATACGTGCTCCGAGTAACTAGGAGTACTAGACAAGCTGTTGCTTTCGCTCAAATTTGTATTACAGTCCGCCATGGGTTTTTTCAATCGTCTTCAACCCGTGACATCAATATGACTTGAGCTGATGCTGCCATGAGTCAAATTGCCATCAGAATAGTCAACAGCTCTACTGTGCATAGACTATATAGATACATGTTTCCTTTATTACACCATACACCAGAGGTAATGTCGCCCAGGCTATCCTCTTCACATTTGTGTTTTGTTGCCCCCCATTGCCCTTTGACACAAACACTGTTTACCTATCCTTTCCTGAATGCATTTACCTCTGCGTTTGCACCATGCACATTTTTATCCTCAATGATGACGATGATTGATACTTCAGCCACAAGCAAACTGACAATGAATGTCTAGCTGAATTCTAATCATGAATGTGAAAAATATGTCATGAGAATAGATAACAAAAGAAGGGCTAAAATCCCCATAAAACTTTGCACATATCCCACCTTTGGCTTGCTGCAACTGAAGTAGGTTTCGATAAAAAACAAAAAACCTAAATATAGTCATGCATGTGAGTTAAACTAAGTTGCCACGCATGCTGAATTGACAAATGTGACATACGAATACATTCGTGAACTAGAATACATCTATATATACCGTAATTTCTCGACTAAAGGCCACCCTCGAATATAGGACGCTGTCCCAAATTTGACCAAAATCCGCCCTAAAATCTCTTGTATTCAAGTATAAGACGCTGTTAAATTTAGAAAAAAAGTACCTTTAAAAACTCGAAAATTGGTATAAAAAATAACCATCACTCAGCGCTTTGTTTAATGCATGACTAAAATTATCATGGTGGAAGAGAAATTATTAAATAGGACCGCCTAAATATCATGTATCTTCAGTAAAGATTGTTTATTACATCAAAATCAATCTAATTTTGGCATAAAATGTCTCCTTGAAAACATAGAAATCGCGTGATAGAAACAGATTATAATGGCTCTTGCGTTTGGAGGCGCTGTGTGATCTTATGCGCTAACAGGAGTTGGTTATCTGGCTCTTTTGTGATTGTAGACGCTGTGTAATCTTATGCGTTAACAGGAGTTGGTTATAAAACGGGTATGGGAATATTCAGATGGTTACTAGTTGTAATGGCTCTTTTGCGTTTGGAGGCGCTGTGTGATCTTATGCGCTAATGGGAGTTGGTTATCTGGCTCTTGTGATTGGAGGCGCTGTGTAATCTTATGCGCTAACGGGAGTTGGTTATCAAACGGGTACGGGAACATTCAGTTCCTATCGCGCAATGATGATATATATCGATTTCCGAGTCCAGAATATTTAGATCCGAGTACTCGCTCTAATTAGAATAAAGATCTTTTGCGATTGGAGGCGAATCACGTGATTTATACACGTATCTTTTCTTGACGCCATTTTATGTCAAATTCTGAATTAATTTTGATGTAATAAGTGATATGTATTAAAGAATAAGCAATATTTATGCGGCCCAATTTAATAATTTCACTTCCGCTTGGTGTATTTGGATTATACATTAACCCTGTGGCATCGACGGGACGTATTATCGGCTTGAAAAAATGACGTTGCTAGTCCGACGGGACGTATTATCGACAAGAGACAATTAGACACCGGGAGCGACGGGACGTATTATCGGTTCAAGCTACCACCAGTTTTCGATCGCTAAATACACAAGCTTTACGGGAGTTTTATCCAATCAAACTTAGCGTTACATTACGGCAGAAGGCTGAATTTTCTAAATCCACTGTTGATTGGTCAATTCACTTTGTTTACAAATTTCTGCGGGAAAATATAAATAGATCTTTAGGAATGAAATAGTTTGAGTAAAATCGTCACCGATTGCGCGTCGATTCCTTTATTTAACCGAGTACTCGATTCTCCTGATAGCCGGAATCGGTTATGCGGACACCAATAAAGGACTAGTGAGCACGTTCAAATGCAGCTGATTGGTCGAAGGTTGCTAAGAAATTAAGATGACCTCAATCATGATTTATAATTTCGATCGATGAAATATTACATACACCTGATTTGTCTAGCCTGATGCCTAAAAGACTTAGTGTGCATCCTTACATAGCTGGCCCGCTAACACCATTATCACACACGTGCCATTTAGCTTTCTAGCTAGATATTGATGTGCTTCTACTATCCAATTTCGTTTTCCCAATCACATATCCCGATAACGCAGGTTACGGGGCCGGTACTTGCACACTAGCGGTTCGTAACTCGCATTATCAGAGTTCATCGTCATCATTCCCATTTACAACGCACATTATGTTTATCTTCTTCTTTTTCTCCAGGATAATGTGGTGAATACGACAGTGACCGGCTTTATCCGCGTGTTGAGATTTCATGAAAATGATGATTCTGTAATTCTATCTTCTGTATTGTTTTATTTCATTAAATGTGATGTACTTGATGTAAATTTACTGTGCCATTGTATTACGAATCAGGTGTTATTGTATAAGCTGCCATTATAAATTATATTGACTGAGTGACTGCGTGTGAGGGTAGGAGTTTGTTTGGGCACGTGGTTATACGCTCGTCCGTAGCGTGAATGCATGGGTGAGTGGGTAGGTGGTCATGTCATTTGATGGGAGCGTTAGTGAGTGAGCGAGCGGGTGGGTGAGTGAAAAACTGACAAACTGACCGACCGATTGTTGGGGGAGGTTAGTGAGGAAGTGAATGAATCACTGAGCGAGTGAGCAAGCGAGGGGATGAGGGTGGGGGGGGGGGGGTCGAGATAGAGAGAGAGGCTGTTCCAAAACCTGGGTAGGAGTTGTTGGCAATCTGGTTATGCGGGTGGTTTCGTGTCAGTGACTAATGGTAAATGGCTCTTGAGGAGCATGAATGTATGGGTGGTTGGGTGTATGTCTATCTGTCCGTCTTGGCCGTCCGTTCGTCCGTCTTGGCCGTCCGTTCATCCGGCCGCCGACGACGATGACTGACTGACTGAGTGATTATACGAGTGGTTTTGTGGCAGTAAATAACGGTAATTGGCTCGTCGAAATGCTGGATGCATGGGTGGCTAGGTGTGTGGCTGGGTTCGTGAGTGAGTGGTTGGGTGGGTGTAGGAATTACACAAACAAATTTGTCAACAAGACTGTTATTTAACACAACACCATCATATGCAGGAGACGGCTGGAATATACAAGTTTCGAAGAATCGGGGATACTCCTGCAGGAGTGTATTGGGTGGAGCCTGGCCGCACTGATGTTGCTTCAGAGAATGAGCTCTCGGATGGGATTTTTTTTCCAGTCAGATTATGTTCGGGTGGGATTATGTCTGGTGGGATTTTGTCCGGGTGGTCTTTTCTCTGGTGAGATTTTGTCTGGGTGGGATTATGTCCAGGGTGGGGAGGGGAGATTATGTCCGGTGGGATTTTGTCCAGTGGCATTATGTCTGGGAGAGATTATGTCAGGTGGGATTTTGTCCAGTGGGATTATGTCCAGTGCGATTTTGCCCCACTACCTATAACATATTGAAGTTTTCGGATCTTCGTATTTCTAACTACTTTGTTCTTACTAATACTCGGAGAAGATTTTTGATGATAGATTGCTGCGCCAATCTATCTTCTCCAAGTGCTATCAAGATGATTGCTAGCTCGCTTCTTCTGATGTGGGTGAAGATATTTATATAGCAATCTGGGCCTATCTGACTTATCAGAAAGTTGCGAAGGTACGGCACGGTGTTGCTCCGTGCTTCTGGAGTATTCTTCAAACAACTTAACTATCTACTTGTATAAATATTGGATTATTTATTCGCTATACTAATACTGATATAACAAGTAACGACTTTTACTGTCGTAACGAATTATGATAACTTTTAAGCAATGTAAGTATGCTATGATTCAATTCAAACAACTTATCTTCTACTACAAATCTATCCTACTCTAATACTAACTCGACTGATTACTCCCAACGGTTCCTGGTATGCTATCAGACTACAATTCACAGTTACTCCAATATATTCACTGTAAATTTCGATAACGAAGCGACGACTGCTCCGGAACCACGGATGATAAAGATTCCCATTTAAAAGACAAAGTGCCTCTAATATACAACTTTCAGTTTCCTAACACTATTCCTTTGGTTTCTCTGCCACAGAGTTTGATTCGATGCTCCTAGATTATGACGTCATCTTGACCAATCACACTCTGGGCTTCTCTTCCATGGAGATACCATCAAACAGGGTCAAAGCGGTGTTGGCTGGTTCTGATTTGATGCGATCTGTCAGCTAACTAACAACATTATGGTATCTGTTGTTGTAGCATGCCTTTCTATAATTGACATATAGCTGATATACAAATTTCGATTGTGTTATGAATTCCTACAGGACGCTACAATGCCTCTGTCCTGTCCCTTGCCTATATTGGATAAGCCTGTAGGAAGCGAACGTTAATAAGCACATGAGCTGTACGATCTCATTGCCAGCTGGTGTTGTTGTACTTGCTTAAGGGAGTCGGAATGCCGACCGTCAACAACTAATGTCAGTCTGTCACCTATATTCCTATCGATTCTTTTCACTCGATTATTTACTAAACTACTGGCCGAAACGACTGCTGAACATTATAAAAGTGTGTGCCGATCCCACAGCAACAACTTTTCCTCTTCAACTATTGACAGATACCACCAACTCAGAACCGTCGGTCCTATTTCATTCCTAGCTAATACTCAACTCTAGTTTCGATGGGGTTTCGCATCGTTTTCCACGAAACTGTTTAACTGTTTATCAGCAGCACTGGCCGATGTCAACCAGTGCAGCGTCCTACTACTAATCTAACTTGCTACTACTTTCACTCAGTTCATTAGCTCACCTGGTATTTTCAAATATAAATTTCGCTGATTTCACTGAGGTCTTACTCGTAAATATAAGACATCTAGTGGGGTCATGACTTCCCACAAGACAATCCGATATCTACACATGCCCCTCAACCGAAGTTAATTAACCGTCTCTTAAGGCCTTAAGAGAGTGATAATTAACTCGTTGTGCAACATCAACAACCCAACCACACGATACCAGGGCTATCCAGAACTGACAATAATCTACCAAATGATCACATAAACTAATATGTCAATAACCAAAGTGATAACAGTACAATACTATAAATGCGACAACATTTCAACATACACATTTGACAAAACAACAAATCTCAATCCTACAATTCAATCATTACCATTCATATAATCAGTCATAGTGACAATAATAAAAATATTAAACAACACATGGCACCATAATAAAGTTTGTGCTACTATAAATCGCCGTCGTCCATATAAGCGTCAGAAAAGATGAAACATACTAAAATACACAACATGGCACAATAATATAGTTTGTGCTACAATCAAATAGATTCACGTTCTCCACATCAGCGTTAGGACTAATGAACTCATAAAGTAAAACATACATGGCACAATAATATAGTCCGTGCTACATTGACAAATCCTCGTATGAAACACGAATGTTAGGACCGTCTATCACCACGTCTATCCAGTCATCAGCCGTCGGGTCAATCCCAGTCCTGGCAATTGCGTTAGGCGACGACCCGGCTGACATCCTCAGCAGCTCTGGTAGGGATGCAGGTCTCCGCGGCCTCTGAGGGTGGATAATCCGTGGCGCACTACTATGGGCCGCATGTGGCTTGCACTTAATCCAAATCCATGTGCGTGATATAATACCACACTTCCACAATATCAACACCACAACGATCACTACGACGAAGGAGCCCGTTGAATATGAAATGAAAGATCGTACCCCTATGCCATCGACCATCGCTGGGCCGACCGCAGATAATGGTGCTAGCGGCACGTACTTAGACTTATGCAAATGGTCCCATTTCTGCATACTCAAATGATTAACTATCATTGACTGGTTGAGAACCCTGGCCACATCCAACCTTGGCATATCAATGGCCAGGCCGATTCGAGCGTAAGTCCGACTGTAAGACATTACTGGCTCGAATTGCCAACCCTTGCCACTATAATCGCACTCTCCAGACATTAAAGCAAACACTCCATTCCTAACCACACATCGGTCAGTCAGTCGTCCCCCGCAGTGTACTTCAATAGTTTCCCCGAACGTTTGCAACACTACTCCTATTTTCTTATTGGCAAATACTTTACTAGACGTTTCGTTGGACTCTGTCAGTTGAATATTACAAGTGCTATCGGTGGTGTTCATTAGCAGGCTCACAATGCACGGTACATGGGTCTTATCGACCCTTAACTGACCGTGGCATACTCGAGGTTTACTACCCCGGCACTCGGACGGTGTGAAATACCAGCCAGTCTTGGTGTCGAGACCAATACTGGTTCTAGCTATCAATATCTGCATATAGTACCCTACCTCAACCAATGGTTCGGGCCACGATTGCAATCCATACTCTATATAATTTCCACCATCGACCAAAGGTAACGTCGCTACGTAATGCAGCCTCTCGTCGTCCTTCCACAGTGGGTATACTACTACGTTTCGGTAGTACCATTGGTACGGACGTATCAACTGGTTACCTACACTGACCTGTCTAGCTACCTCGGCCAGGTCTTTGGGGCTAAATAATTCTTCCGTCAATCTACCCAGTTCGAGCGAGGCTGTTTGCCTATGGAACTGGCTTGCCGCTTTCTGGTAACTAGTTACCACATTTTCGGCCGCATCGATGAGGTGACCGAGACGTACTAACGCAGATAGTTCAGCTTGTCTCATCGCCTGTATCCTGAAAAGTCGGCTAACATTACTGGTCAATTCGACCAAACTTCGTTAATACGATCCACATTGGTGTCAATTGCTTGGCACGCTAGTTTCACATGAGAGGCAAGTTTGTTGGAGAAATGCACTAATCTGTTCACATTTCCCATAGCCTTTTTAACTACATCCCGAATCGCATCTACATCACCGGATGTAGCTGTTCCGAATAACGAGGAGGCTATATCTCCAACAAAATTAAATAGTCCACGCTTTCTTCTCCTAAGATTGTGATTCCGCATTGTCTGTCGTGTTCTGATGGCAATCCTTCTTATAGCGTCAACTCGATGTTGGAGCCCTATGTCATTGCCGCTTAGTGAGGTCTTTTGACTAATGTCCGCAACAAGAGCACGAATTTGTATTAGCCGGTCAAGAAATCCGGTAGGTAAATACGGATGGTCAATGGACACCACTACCGTCCATTCAGCCCGTATCACCGATATTTTCTGAACACCATTCGGTAATCTATGAATACTAAACTCACTACTACTGCGCTTATACATAACTGTAAAGTATACATGATGACTAGCTACTGCGATGCTACTAGTACTGCGGTTAGGCAGAGATTAAATTCATCTCTGGCTACGTCGCCTTATAACCGCTTCTATACGGCCGATGAAGTCATCGTATAGAGCACGGCCAAATGCACCAATCCGAAGTCGCTTATTGTCTGTCTCGACTTCAGGGACATGACTGCGCTTGCGCAGAAAGTATGGGTGTGAGGGAAGCGTTTCCATTGGCTCAAGGGCAGGCTCGGGTACATCCTCCGAGGTGTCCATCATGACAGTACGAGTATTCGTCATAGTTTCACTGGCTGACTCATGGTTTTGATTCCTACTCGTACCAGGTTGATCTACCTTCCCTTCAAGCACCTTACCCACCTTGCGCACCCTTGGCTCCTCATCATAAGCTGGTCGCTTCCTGCAAGCCCTCCTGCTAGGTGTCGCATCAGTCTTTTACCGGCAAAGGCTTGGACTCGGGTACTATCACACTAGGGTGATGGCTGGCCTTCGTACCTTTAGCCGGGTTACGAATAGGCCGTGCTTGTCCCAACACATCTCTGAGTCGACTATGCGCAACTTAGATATATATAGCATGCGCACCTTCCCAGACCTTTGATGGCGGACATGAGCCACCGGCCCGTTGATCTTAAAGATCTCATATTTGGGGCCACTGCGAGAGGTCAACTTCATTCTCTCTTCAGCTTTTACGACCACCGAATCACCAACCTTGTACTCACCAGCGTTCGCACGCTTATTAATTTGTTCTCGGTGAATTTCTCGAGACGTAGCCGTTTCTCCACGAGCGCGCAGCAAGGCATTATTAAGACATGTAAGTCTTTCGCCCAGATCTTGCGTGGCATCCAGTGGGATGGTTAACGGAAGCCTTGCATGACAACCATACGTCAGATAAAATGGCGTATATCCAGTCGTGGAGTGTCGAGAGCTGCGGTATGCTGTTAAAGCCGCGCCCAACTCGTCCTCCCATGCACGAGATTTATTATTAACACCTTTCTAGATTAGCTCCTTGAGCATACGATTGAACCTCTCGGTACATCCATTTGTTTGCGGATGGTATGGACTCGATCGTCTATGATCGATACCGTGTTCTTTAAATCGTTCTTCCAGACTATTTGAACAAAATTCTTTACCCTGATCTGTTATCAAGATTTCAGGGACCCCATGACGAGCGACATACTCATTGAAAAACTTGTCTTCAACATTCTGAGATGTCTTGGCAGCAATCGGGTATGCTTCTGCCCACGCAGAACAATGATCGATTATCGTCATGATATATACATTACCTCTGCTTGATTCTAACAGTGGACCGATCAAATCCATACCAATTATCTGACTCGGATAATTAGTCATGGGCATCTCACTGTACTTAGGGTGTGTAGTGACGGGTCGGTTGACCTGGGATGTTGTACACGCCTCAAGCATACGAACCACATCTTTCCTCAAAGATGTCCACACAAAAGAATCTCTTACCATACCGATGGTCTTCTTCAGACCTTGGTGACCGGTTCTTTCATGAGCCTTCCGGAGCACTTTCTCACAGAACAGGGTAGGTAAGACAATTCTGGGGTACTCCCGGGGTGTTCTTGAACAACTCCGGGTATTCCTTGGTTTGCTCGGTACATAATTCGTCGTAGGGAACGTCGAATACCTCTAGTGGAACGTGCGGTAAGGCACCCTCATCCACATCGGGTATGACAAAATCGGCCGTGTCTAACGTGGCGACTTGCACAGGACGACGTAACCTGGACAACATGTCCGCTCGAATATTCTTCGAGCCTTGGATGTACTTAATCTTACATCCGTACTCCGCAATCAGCACTGCCCAGCGCTGCACTTTCGTGTTCTTCACTTCTCCCACAAACAAACTCTTTAGGGGTTTGTGGTCAGTGTACACTGTAAATTGCGCGCCAAATAGATATGGTCGGAGCTTTTTCAACGCATATATCACTGCGTAAGCCTCCTTTTCTATTACGGGCCAATTAAGCTGACTGTCCTTAAGAGTAGAGCTTACATACTGAATCACTCGCTCTATGCCCTTATCGTCATCTTGTACTAGTATCGCACCAATAGCATAACTAGACACATCAGTGTATAACTTATAAGGGGCATTTAAATTCGGATATGTGAGAACCGTCTCACTACACAGCAAGTTCTGTAATTTCTTAAACGCTTGCTGTTCATCCTTACCCCACTCAAAACTCCTATACTTCTTAGTTAACTCTATCAAAGGCTTAGCAATTTCGGCATAGCCTTGCACACAAGATCGGCAATAACCTGTAGCTCCAAGGAAACTTCTCACTTCACCCACGTCGCGTGGTGGTGACATTTCTCTGATGACCTTGACCTTCTGAGCCTGAGGAGCTACACCTTGTGCGGAAATGCGATATCCTAACAAGTCCACAGACTTACTGGCGAATTTCACTTGCAAATTATACTCTCGAATCTTGCGCATGACCTTACGCAAGTGCTGTGCATGTTCCGTCGGATTTCGTGAATATACGACTATATCGTCGACGAAAACATGCACATATTTTCCTACAAATTCTCGGAAAATATCGTTCATTACCCTCTGAAATATGGCCCCTGAGTTGCAAAAACATACGGCATACGAATCCATTCGAACAAACCTTGGCTACAGACGAAGGCTGTCTTCTCTATGTCTTGGCTGTCCATTGGTATCTGCCAATATCCAGACTTCAAGTCCATAGTAGAAAAGATCGTTGCGCCGCGCATCGAATAAAAAATATCAGAGATATTCGGTAATGGGTAACTATCCTTACGGCATACTGAATTCAATTTTCTGTAGTCAATACAAAACCTAGTGTCACCGTCCTTCTTAGGGACCAAAGTAATGGGTGACGCACAGGGTGATGACGACGGTCTTATGACGCCCGCATCAAGCATTTCTTTTACTTGGTTCTTGACCACGTATTGCTTGGTTAGCGGTAGACGGTAGGCTTTCTGCCTTATAGGATAAGCATCTCCTGTTGGCACCGTACATTTCACTTTGGGGACCAATCCTAAAGTGTTTGGACGAGCCGTATCAAAGATATCCGCAAAGTTATCTATAACCTTGTCAATATCTTTATATCCGGTCGTTTCCTTACAACTAGCATGTACATATCTCGATTGTTCCCTATAGGGATACCTAAAGGGATATACCTGACCAAACCATACTACAACTTTGGTCCGATAGTCAATCTTTGCATTTCCCAAGTGCAAAGCATCCGCTCCAATCAAACATTCATGCCTCATACTTGCTACCACCGTACTCGGAATAGGCCGGGCATTTTTAAATTTGACTTGAGTCTCCCCCAAAAGTTCTATCGGGGAACCATTTACTGCCAAGAGCGTCTTGGCTCTTTTCAATGGCCTAGCATTCAAACTGCTACGCCAAATATCCTTTCGAATCAAGGATGTGCTAGCACCAGTATCCACTAAGGCATGCAGGTACTCACCTTGATCCTCTGGACCGTTTTTATCCAATCTAAGACGGATCAGAAACCGTTCAGTCAGTGATCTCACCAACGGTTTCCTCCGTCGCCATTTCCCGGATTCCTTCGTCCACTAACCACCTCCGCGTACGAATTCCTCTGGCCGGATGCACCTCCTCCGTCACCGTATGAATAACGGCCATATGCATCCGTACCCTCCCCGGTTAACATAAAACCGTCCTGGTCCTCGTACTCGTCTCGTTCACGCATTCGGTTCGCAATATCCTTGCGGACATTACGAGAACAGGAACGAGGTGTAGTTTCCCGTTCTACTTGACTATTTCTGTCTTCCACCTCATCTATATCCCATTCTTCTGTTCGCGGACACTTAACTGCTCTTTGAGGTGTCGGGCTTGATCTTGGCGTTTTCTGTGGACCGGCATTGGGACAATCCCTACGAAAATGTCCGTCTTTTCCGCATCTGAAACAGGTCACAGTATCCGCTCTTCCCTTCCTGCTCGCAAAAGTGTAACAATCTTGTGCTACGTGGCCCTCTTTTCCGCAATTAAAACAGGTGATTGGAGGACGTTGTCTTTGCTGTTGTGGTCGTTGCGCTGCCTTTCTGGACATGTTCTGCCGTGGTGGCTGTATGGGTTGCCTACAGTCGCTCTTATAATGGCCTGTCTGACCACAGTTAAAACATGTTACGTGCTGCAAATCTTTTGGCCTTGCACCGTGTCTCTGATTTTGTGGTGACTCTGGTATGCGTCGATTGTTTTGCTGCTCTCGCTGGTTGCGTTCGTTTCACCGGCGGTTGTCGGGGAGTTTTTGCTTCCTCCTTTAGAACGACCTACTATCCCGCATAATTTTTCTATCATGCGGCTCTGTTGAGCGATTTGTCGTTTTAATGCATTCACTACCTGCCAAATCCCTTTTTCCTCTTCGGGTTCCAGCACATCTATCTCCATCTGTTCTTCTTGCCTCCCGCCGATTTTCATGGCCTTCAATAAATCATTGCAGGTTTCCTCCTCTTCAGCCATCTCAATAGCACGATTTAATGTGGCTGCTTTCTTGCGAACTATTCACCTACTCAAACCCTGATCACTTAATGCCTTACGGTAAATCCCCATCACTGTTCTTCGGTTGTCCGCATTTTCTACTGAGTATGCCCTATTGGCTAGTTCGCATTACCGTCGGTTAAAGGTTATTATGGTCTCATTACGCCTTTGGCGGACACCTTCTAGGTCATACTTCACTCGTTCATTCTCATTTGAAGAAATGAAGTTCACAGTAATGTAATCTTTTAGTTCCTCATAGGTTACCTCCTCTCGTACTTTTCCTACGAGAAATCCGTCGACCGCTCGGGCTAATTGACCCCTGGCTGCTCTTGTGATAATATATGCGGGTATTCCTTCCAATCGTCCATCATTTGCCACCCATACCCTTTGGGTTTCGTCGAGGAACATACGCACTTGTTCAGGTATTAACCCATCTCAAGGCTGAATCCTTTGTATGGGCTCCCTTATCTCTTGTCGGTACACTCTTGCTGTTTCTCTTCGGTTGCTGCTGTCTACTATTGTCCCAGCCATAGCTGTTCCCATCTCCCGCATTGCAGCTACAGTTTCCGGTCACAACTCTGGTCTGATGGGTACGTCTATTGGGGGTAGTCCTGGGTCGGCTGGTCTACGAGCAGTTGCCATGTTGAATTAAGTTCTACTGATAATAAAGACAGACTATAGCTCTTTGCAGTCTTGGTTGTTCGTGGCAAGTAATATCAGTCGTTATCTTCACCAGCGAATTGTCACGATACTCGCGGTGCTGCGTCACCTTTGTACTGTCGGACTGTCTTGCTGCTTCTATGAAGACTCATATATGGTCAGCTACGTCTTTGAGTACTGTCTGTGTGGGTCGCTCTACTTGGGCTTGAGCCATGCGTTATATGTACTCACAGTTGTTGTTTCCGGTAATACTCTGAATCCTGGCAGCTGAAGCCACTGAAGTTTTCGGATCTTCGTATTTCTAATTACTTTATTCTTACTAATACTCGGAGAAGATTTATGATGATAGATTGCTGCGCCAATCTATCTTCTCCAAGTGCTATCAAGATGATTGCTAGCTCGCCTCTTCTGATGTGGGTGAAGATATTTATATAGCAATCTGGGCCTATCTGACTTATCAGAAAGTTGCGAAGGTACGGCACGGTGTTGCCCCGTGCTTCTGGAGTATTCTTCAAACACAACTTAACTATCTACTTGTATAAATATTGGATTATTTATTCGCTATACTAATACTGATATAACAAGTAACGACTTTTACTGTCGTAACGAATTATGATAACTTTTAAGCAATGTAAGTATGCTACGATTCAATTCAAACAACTTATCTTCTACTACAAATCTATCCTACTCTAATACTAACTCGACTGATTACTCCCAACGGTTGCTGGTATGCTATCAGACTACAATTCACAGTTACTCCAATATATTCACTGTAAATTTCGATGACAAAGCGACGACTGCTCTGGAACCACGGATGATAAAGATTCCCATTTAAAAGACAAAGTGCCTCTAATATACAACTCAGTTTCCTAACACTATTCCTTTGGTTTCTCTGCCACAGAGTTTGATTCGATGCTCCTTGATTATGACGTCATCTTGACCAATCACACTCTGGGCTTCTCTTCCATGGAGATACCATCAAACAGGGTCAAAGCGGTGTTGGCTGGTTCTGATTTGATGCGATCTGTTGTTGTAGCATGCCTTTCTATGATTGACATATAGCTGATATACAAATTTCGATTGTGTTATGAATTCCTACAGGACGCTACAATGCCTCTGTCCTGTCCCTTGCCTATCTTGGATAAGCCTGTAGGAAGCGAACGTTAATAAGCACATGAGCTGTATGATCTCATTGCCAGCTGGTGTTGTTGTACTTGCTTAAGGGAGTCGGAATGCCGACCGTCAACAACTAATGTCAGTCTGTCACCTATATTCCTATCGATTCTTTTCACTCGATTATTTACTAAACTACTGGCCGAAACGACTGCTGAACATTATAAAAGTGCGTGCCGATCCCACAGCAACAACTTTTCCTCTTCAACTATTGACAGATACCACCAACTCAGAACCGTCGGTCCTATTTCATTTCTAGCTAATACTCAACTCTAGTTTCGATGGGGTTTCGCATCGTTTTCCACGAAACTGTTTAACTGTTTATCAGCAGCACTGGCCGATGTCAACCAGTGCAGCGTCCTACTACTAATCTAACTTGCTACTACTTTCACTCAGTTCATTAGCTCACCTGGTATTTTCAAATATAAATTTCGCTGATTTCACTGAGGTCTTACTCGTAAATATAAGACATCTAGCGGGGTCATGACTTCCCACAAGACAATCCGATATCTACAATATGATCCATAGTCTGCTATTACATAGGGTACTATAACTTTATCCCTACATTTTTTGCGTGCGTTCGTGAGTGCGTGTCTGTACGACGCGTGCATACACATGTGTGCATGAATGTGTATGTTCGCACACATACACGCACCATTCCTATATGGGCCATTCTACCAAAAAGGACCCATATTTGTACCACAATATTAAAAAAAATAAAGTCGTCAAATACATTAATCTTGATATTTCCCTTAAAACATGGACATTGTTTGTATCAATTCTGAAGTATTGTGAACACCACCCTTGAGGCTTTCTCACACCAACTCGCCAAAAATGGGTGCTAAACTACGAAAATTATGTCATGTTTCATACGTTATCCATGATTTTCTTTTGCTTTTTACCGATTTATCAAGAATAATAATGGAAATAACTATAAAAATTATAACACAAGAATGGGATATATCACGTTTATGTATAAAGAGAATTTATTTGCTGTACATGGATAACATTTTCACGCAGATCCTCATTTCAACATGGGCATATCTGTGTGCAGTGTATGTGCCTTAAACCCTGACGAATCTGCCTTTGTCTACAAACGCTCTAGAATTATCACATAGAAATGAATACTATTTTTACATTTCAACACGTAACTTGAACATGTATCTACTGAATGGTATGATTTTAAAAGGGTTCATAGTAATAACAAATATGTGGGAAATAATTTAAACAGTGGTACCTGCAGATAACGTAATAAACATCTATTTACAGTTTTACATTGAGTGGAATAACACCCCGATGCTCTTCCATAATATGAAGTTATGTCTTTATAACACATACCACAAATGTAAACCAGTAAGGAATATGTCTTAGATATAAAAATAAATCAGAATAACGATTAAGTATAATATTTATTATGAAATATCACACATCACGATAGTTGTCATGGGTTTTGATGTAAATCTTTTGAAATATCTGTTTGACACTGTCTCTATTGGTTTTAAATGTCCTAACAATATATAAAATCCAAATCAAACTGGTGCAGCTTCTGCATAAATATAAAATTAATATCTGTTGAAAACATATAGCATGATAACGTAGGAAACATGTTTATTACGATATTGGTGCCTTAATTACTAAAGGACTTAATTAATATAAAGCATATAACCTAATGCACACTCATGACAATTCAGATAGAAGATATGAGAACATTAATAAAATAAACATCACATATTCGATTCATTAACCCCGTTTAACCCCATATGCATGATCAAAGATACACTCGATAGTGAAATACATGTAGCATATTTTGCAAGCAGACAATTTGTTACCCATTTCCCAATGCAAGACCGGTGTAAAACATCATAACATATATCGTTAATCAGAAATATAATCCCAAGGAGTTTGTTATTTCGCATCAATTTGCATTTAGCTCTATATTCCTTCAGATAACGTAAACAACATGTTTTTTATGTGTTAAGTTTACAGAAAGATGTATGATAGATTTCACATATCTAATGACTCCATATCTGACTCATTTAATCTGTACATTCGCATAGATTTGCCTGTAGTTATTGGCTTATGGACAACCTTTACTATATTGTCTCTCCCTACCCATATACAATCTTTTTTTTTTGGCCACTTAAGGAAGCCATCATGGCGACCACACTTCTCCATAAAGGAAATTAGGAACTCGTTATCATCATTGTCTTCTTCTTCGATCACGCCTATGTACAGTTTCCTATCATATAAAGCAGCCACAAACACCCCTAGTTGTAGGTTATTCACATCATGAATAGGCAATGCAGCACCTTTATCATGTATTGGAATGTGATCAATGGATTGAGCTGGCACTGGAATAGGTAACATTGGTTCTGTCTGCTCCGGAATCGCATCTGCTCGTTTTGCGGTTTTAGTATGTTTGGTCCAGCCATCACATGTAGGGTGAAACTGGCCTTCGGACCAGCAACAACTGGAAAAGCATGTCGTGTCACGGGTGTAGATGTTGTCTTCTTTTGGCATCACTGAGTGCAATTTCATTGTACCAGGTATTCTAACCACTCCGTGAGATAGCATCTCGTCATTCCCCTTCTTTACCTCTTCCTTGGTTATCAGAAGATACCGAACTTGTGATGTAATATTTGCGTCCCCCCATTGGAAGAACTGATAGGCATTTTGAATTAGGATACCCTGCTTAACTGCCAAATCGGCACTCCTCTTAACTGCACCACCCACCCCATCGCATGGCCCCTTCCCATGACCGCTTTCATAATATTGCCACGTTGCGGATATGGCAAAAAATTCACTGTGCATTGCTGTCATATTAATGATGTTTGCATTGCGGTATTGACTAGTGGGTGAATCTGAAAGATAGTGTATTGTCTCTACATTTGGGACCGTTTCTTTGATCTTTGGTACTAAATGCTTAACAAATGAATAAACAGTCCCTGCATTATGTGCGGTTTCATCAGATAGAAGTGCAAAGCTTTGGTGATGGAGTACATCATTCCTTCGGAAATGGAGCACGGCCGGATGAATGGTCACCTGAACTTTGGAGTAGTAAGCGCTGCTAACCTCCTCGTTATAGTTACAGACATAGTTTTCTGCAAAATCGAGTTGGACTGTCACATGGTTCTCAGGCAGCGTGGCTTTCAGCAGACGGATCTGTTCGTACTGTGTGATTACTCGTTCATTGTGTAGTTTAAAGTTGTCAATTTGTTTTTTGAATTTTGTAACAAATTCTGCTTTCTCTTCGACGACCTCTGTCAATGTTGTCCTCTTAATTATTTTGTCGTTGAATGGTTGTCCGATCCGCTGCCATTCCTTATATCGTATATGTTCACTGTCAATATTGTCTAGAGCTTGGTGTACTTGTGCCCTGTCAAGCTTTGCAAATGTATCTGGGTTGCAGGGAAATGGTGTGACAGATTTCAGTGCACGAAGCTTCAGAGCGACATTCTGGTGGGATAGACACAGGCACACTTTACGCGAGGCATAGCTGATAGGCATAATGTTCTTTGGGCGACAACGACAGAAGAAAGCCAGACTTAATTGTTTGTCAGGATTTTCACTTAGAAATTTATCGTGGAGTGAGCGGAGGCATCCGTTCAAAATATACCTTTGGATCTTCTCTTTGCCAACTTTGATTACGTCACGTTTACCCGGAAGACACGTTGAATTATCATCCCGTTGTAAAAAGATGTGAACTGCCCGGCGTAATACTGCAGATCTAACAGCCGTCTTCTTCACACCACTTTGAGTAATTTTCCGGCTAATGCCCAATTTCTTGGCGATGTATGTAGTACTTCTGCTTTTACCTTTGGTGGATTTGATGACAGAACGGCAAGCCTTTGCACCAGACGTTTTTAGGCACTTCATGGTGGCATGGTGATGAACAAGTGCCCTTGTCACAAGCGGAACCTTCCGAGGTGAAAGTCCTGCACTTCGCATTAGTTTGTTTGCTTCCTTCACGGGTGTGGATTGCTGTCTATTTGAAGTCTTGCTTGGTGCCAATGGTGATGTCCGAGTTTGTGTTCGTTGAACTGCTTTCTTCAGGCGCCACACTTCCCGCTGTAGTTCATAATTTGCGGTTTGAAGGGACGTGTTCTTACGTTTGTAGCACATGACAGTTCGATTAATTCGTTTCCTAGACTGATCTTTAGGGCTACCACGTTCATGAGAGGGTGCTTTGAATTTAAATTTCACCATTAATCTGAAAATGAAATTGAAATGCTAAAATAATACACAGTCGATGGCATACCTTCGCAAATCACCACGTTTCATGACTTTGACCTTCTGACCATCTGACCCTAAGGGGTGGAGTCAATAAAAGTGACATCTTGCAATCCACAATCATATAAATATAAAACAGAGTATAACAAATTTGGTAGAATCCCCCGCCCCAAGGGGCAGGATGAGATAGTGTGGTGGACAGTTTTTTATGATATTTGACATTTTTATTTTTGACCCTATCGCATTAACCCCCCCCCCCCCTCCCCGCCCCCCCCACACACACACACACACACGCGCACACATACACGCGCGCAGCGCAGTGGCGGGGAACGAATATAAATATACCAAATTCGACGGAATTCTGACAGTAAGTTGTTGGTGAACAAACGAATGGAGGCGACGAGAGAGAGAGGGGGTGGTGGGAGAGGGAGAGAGACAGTATGAGGGATGGGTGGAAGGAGAGATACGGAGTGAAGGAGAGAGACAGCGTGAGGGAGTGACGGGCAGAGAGGGTTGGAGAGCGAGGGATGAATGTATGGGAGGAAGAGAGGGTGTGGTGGAGGAAAAGAGAAAGATGGGGAGAGATCAGTGGCGACAATCTTAATGGAAATCAGTATGCTGTAGATTATGTATTATATCTATAATTATCTAATTCTAAACATTCCCAATGGCATACAGAGTTTCTGTTATCCGTGATGATTTGGTTGACTTGAAATTTGTCACCTATTATCAATTAACTGGTCAGATTTCCATTCATTGGTTGTCGTAAAATTCCTGCCCAGACCAATCAGCAAAACTTAAATTTAAAATAATTATAAATTTAACAGGTGATTCTTAAATAGCAAAATATTAGTAATGTGAATATCTCGTACTTTCTACCAGGCTGATCCACTTCAGATGAGGTATCTCCAGAACATGACGGACAGTCCAAGTCAGTCACAGGTCTTGGAAATAAGGCTCCACTAGTTCCACATGTTCTATCAGCTGCACGTGTTTCGCTGCTATGTGGCATTAATCGCAGGGAGCGCCTTGCACCCTAAATATAAAGTGGATGGCAAACTGACCAATAAATGAACGCACTTTGTCACTAACTAGATGAAGTCGGATGTGCTAAGACACAACCCATGTGATATGACCCTCGTGGACACGGAATCATCCCGAGTAATCAAGCAACATCACCCTATGCCTATCACCGTAATTGCACACACGCATGCAGGCACACATAAGCCTCATCATCATCATCATCACCATCATTATCATCATCATCATCATCAACAACATCCGATCCACCCTAACCCGAAGCACAACATTTGAATGACAGATGTAAGGGGGCAGCAAGTTATTTAGGGGGGGCAATGAGCCATGCCACCCCACTCCCGCCACCCCGCCCCAGTTGGTGCGAAATCTTTACTGAGAGCAGCTAAATTTCAAAATTGTCCAAATTCTTCTCCCTTCCCCCTTCAAATTTCTGGATATGCCACTGTATGTGGATGGACAACAGAGGCAATTTCAACACCCCTACTTGCCCCCTCCACCCCACCCCCTGTTTCCACACCCACTCTGCACCAGGCCCACCAGTATTATATTCCATATGTACGTATCAATACATGTGACTGTTTTATATGGTCCCAAGGGTACGTGCCTATGAATTATGTATGCTTACACTAGGTGGTTCCTGTACAGCACGTGGTATGCTGATGGACTGTACCTGTCGTCTAGCTAGCCGTGTCTTACTCATTGACTTGCGCGCTCTCGCCCTCCTCTTCTCTGCATCCGTGTGACTGAGAGCAACAGTTGGAACATAGTAATCATGTACTCTTTTATGCTCACGGGCCAAATATTCAGGACCTCGTGCCTTAAGCTTTTCCCGATATCTTCTCTGATTTTCAGCACTGTGTCGGACCATGTTCACGCTAAAATAAAGAAAAATATTAATAAATTAGGAAATTGTATGTTTTCTACGTTATCCAGATTTTGACAAAGTATGGCCAAAGAAATAAGGAAGAACCTAAAAATATCATGAATATGCGTTGTTTGCATTGGTATTTATCGTTGTAAAGCGAAACACGCAGCTATTTGAGAGAAAAATTAATACATATATCATGTACAAGATTATAAGAAAAAATGTTTCATACGTTATCTGAAGAAATGGCACTTGGGAAACTATTCAGTTTAATAGTATTACCATATTAGATCATGCCTACAAGATACAAATAATGCACTTAAAAGAATGTATCAAAAGAAGGAATCTACTTGTCATTCAGTGTGAAAACCGTATAATAGTTTCATACTTTATCGGGTGTTGTTTACGTTATCCAGCACGTGTCAATGATACAAACCTTCATTGTCTTAATTTATCACGGATTAGCGACATTTAATCAATATCAAATGTTATTTTATGGAGCAGGGCAACTGTTTAAACTAATAACTTACCAAAATATCTGTAGATTTGTTGATAAATGTATATTGCGCAAATTAGCATGTGCTATTACGCCATATGCCAACTTTTGATGATCAAACGGGGATGCTTAATAGTACCACACGTTAGACAATAGCTGGACAGACTGGTTTCGGGTACAGCGACTGAAACAATGTATTCTGAAGTATCATACAGCCTCTATTCAAGGCATTAAAACATTATTTCGCATCGATAACGTATAAAACGGATAGCGTAGGAAACACTTTTCTTGCATTTGGTCTTATATGATCCAAGTGAAAAGGAATTGGGTATCGTTGTATTGCTGAATCCAGTTAGGCTATGTAACATTGTATTTAAGTGAAAGAAGTAACACGCGTGTTCAGTAGATTTTATACAATGTGGATAACGTATGAAACATCCTTAACATGGTCTGTCCGTGGTTGGAACTTTCAAGCTTCCTCGCAGACAAACGTGGTCAATAATGTTTATAATAATATTTGTTTTACATACCTATAAGCGTAACCTTATTTGCAATGCATCTTATCTGTAAGTAGTGGTACATGTTTACATCTGAGTACTTATTCAGTTCGGATAACGTATTAAACACCATTTTCTGGGACAATCTACATGCTCCAAGCCCATTATTTTTGGTTCAAACATAGTGCGCGCATCAATTATAATTTAAAGTTCCACCATCTTACCATGCTAAAAGTATGCTATTTAACGTATATTTGCTTCGTTGTAGTGATTATTGATGAGTAATAGAGTCGCACCCTTGGCTGGGGACATGCATTTTCCCGTAATTTTAGCATTTTAATGGCAAATATAAGTAAGAAGACATGCTAAAACATATGGATAACCATATATGTATAGATAGGTCTCAACGACGTCTGTTAGAATAAGAACATTGCCATTAGATATGACTGAATATATCCGTTGTAGAGCGCAAAGACATCTAGAAAACACAAATGGGCCATTTTTGGTAGAATGGCCCATATGCCTACACTGCGTTTCATACCCTGTGACAATAGTCCATCTCAGTTGAATGTCTATTGTCAGACTATTGAGTTGTCGGACTACTGGGTTTTGTAATTCGCTGGACTCTCGGACTACTGGGAATTTTTGAAAATTAGATGGCCTTAGGAGCCATTTCCTGTAGCCTCAGTAGTATAAAAAACACCATATTTTTCAAATTATGTTGCTAAAATAATTATTTTGAGCGTTAATTGCGCACATACTTAGAGAATGGAGGGTGCGCCCCCCCCCCTTGCACCCACCGCCCCACCCACCCACACCCACCTAATTCCACCCCCTGCTCTGTATAGCAGTAGTATATATAGTGACAGTCCTGGACCACTGGACAAGGGAAATTACGGCTCCAACAGGAGCTTCAGAATCCTGGGCCACTCCACTGACTGTGAGTTGCTTGTAGTTCCTGCTGAAGGACAGCTGGTCTATACCATAGGCCCCCCTATCCTCCCCCCCCCCACCCCCTTCCCCCCCCCCCCCCCCCGGCGGGGCACCAGCAGGCATTGCCGAGTTAACATGACAATGAACAATGGTTCGAACATTCATTTAGATATATGCATCCATATATATATATATATATATATATCTATAAAGCGTTACAGTATGAGTCTACAATCGGTATTTAATGTTACAGATATTCAGGCAGCGGCAGCCGTGCCAGCAGCTCCTCAACCATAATTTTATCTCTGATATCTGATCTATATGATCACTCCATTTGAGGTCATTCGAAATGGTTAAGCCGAAATATTGACTAGAATGCACTGACGTTAAGTGTATTATTTAAAAAGATATCTGGGGATATAAATGTACGAGAATTAGTAATCGTTAGATTCACGGTTTTTGTAGCATTAAATAAAATCAACCATTGTTTTTCCCATGTTGAAATTTGATCTAAATCCTATTTCATTTTCTTTCTATTTCGATGGATGATGCACTGGAGCATGTTCTGTGAAATATCATTTATATATACCAAATATAAGAGAGGACCGAGCACTGAGCCTTGTGGGACTCCAGCTTCAATTCTTTTCATCGGTGAAGTTTCTTGGTTAATTAAGACACATTGCTTTCGTAAACTTAGTTAGCTGTTGAACCACGTAAGAAGGTCTCCTCGTAGACCATGTTCCTGTAATTTAAACAACAATCCTTCGTGCCACAAAGCACAACACACGAAGATTTGCGTTCATCTAGTGCATTTGACAGAATGTGGCACAACTCGATAAGTTGAAAGACCGTTGAATAGCCTGGACGGAAACCAGATTGATATTTATAAAGGAGGTTGTGTCCAGTAAGGTGATTATACACATTTTTAAAAACGGTTCTTTCCATAATTGCTTTATAACGAAATTGGTCGATAATTTTCCGGTAATCTCTTATCACCTTTCTTAAATAAAGAGAAAACGGTGGCTATCTTCCAAGCAGGGAAATGTACCAGTTTCAAGGGATTTATTGAATATCCAACATTAAGGAAATGCTTTGGATTGCGCCGTTTCATTAAGCATTCTGTGACTTATTCCATCATTTCTAGAAGCTTTGTTTAACTTCAGTATTTTAATAACGTCAATGATTTCTGACTCAAGTATCACAAAGCCAGACAGTATATCATTTATTTTTGCGCACGTGTATCATCGACATTTGAAATAGATGCAAAATAATTGTTTAAACAAGTAACTTTTTCCAAATCAGTTATAGCATATTGCGTACTATCATTGTCATTGTATAACAGGGGTGAGATATGAGTCGTATTTCCCCGATTTAAAAATTGTTTAACTAATTTCCAGTAGGGACGCTGATTATGAATAGATAATTCATCAAGCATTAAATCTGCACTCGCTATAGAATCCTGCTTTGCATTCCTTTTCATATTGTTAACTTTATTCCGTTGTCTTTTGAATTTTCACCTGTCATTTTGATGTTGAGTATGTCTGACTGTTTTCCTAAGGCGGTCTCTATGTCGGATTTCGCGCCTTAATGCACCGTCAAACCAAGGTTTATCATCAGACCTAATTTGTATGATTCTATTTGGGATGCATTCAGTTACCATATCAAGAAATAAAGAGTTGAATAAATCACACATTTCATGTACATTGTCACAGGTCCCAAACAGAGAGCCATGGTGTATTGAAAATATTGTTATTCAATTTTTCAAAATTGTCTTTTTTATAAACCCAAGCTTTTCGTTTATAAGTTCTTTTAAAGCTACTGGTTCAGGCACATCAGATATACAAATAATACATAAATCTCTATCCATATCATGTCATATTTCGTATATTTCTATGTATTGAAACCATCTATGGCAGTACTGCGTCTGGTGCTTATCCGTAATGGATCTTATTATTTTCTCATTTTAATTTCACTCCCGATAGTAAAATTCGACTGAGAACCTGAGGTCGCTGGGTTTACCAGACCCACAATGCATTGCGAAATGAATAATACGTCATCACGTATCACAAGACTTCAACGCGAATATCAAAGAAAACAAACAGCGCAACGTAAACTATAATCTACCGAACAAATAGATTTATACAAAGGGAGAGACAAAATTGTGACAGTTATAGGGAAATCGACATGTTAGACTGTACATTATTATATCCGCGGTAATAACACGTTTATATGAGTAGAAATCATCAGTAAAGTGGTCTAGTCACACGTTTCGTTAGAAGACATCTTAGGCTACTTACTGGACGTGTATTGAGTAGCCTATATGCTGTATACATAGCCTTCATTCTAAGTATGCTCGCTGCTGTAAATGGATACGGTGTCTAGGTATTGAGGTAAGTCATTCATAGCTAGCCCGTTTGTCTATTTATTAGCCCTTACTCGGCAGATATATGCATGGTGATTGTGTATAGGCCTTATGCTCCACAATGTTGGTCTTAGACTTATGCCATTTTCTGCCAGTGTATGTTTATAAAAACTGTATTCAGTTCTATTTTCTATGAAAACTGGTATAATTTAACCCTTTAATGTTAATATTTTGTCAAAAGCTGTCAATTAATGTCTCACAGCAAATGTACATTGGCACGCCAAGAGAGGAGAATTTGTGAAAATATAACATTGGAATGGCTGGCTAGATTATCGAGCCAGTGATTCCAGTGGTCTTGGTCTGCAAATGTACATTTCTCACTTCGACAGAGACTGTTTTAGAAGAGTTAGCCATTAACCCTTTCGAGGTCAAATCCCTGATAAAATAAATTTACTTTATAAAATAAAGCATACTCTGTCATGCTGTCTTTTAAATATTTTGAGATTATTATGACTGGAAGTCAAGAATCACTGGTCCCCTTCGAGGTCTCGACCCCATCCTCTCGCAGCTACGGGTGTGATTGCTATGCAACTGCTACCCCATTACCACTACTACTGTGCCATTTGTGTTGCAAAAGTTCTTTGTTCTGTCTCCTGTGACCTTTCTACTCTCATCATCTACTCATTCAAGTAATGTTACCTCCAAAAATGAAGACAACATTGAGAGAATTTAAATTTCAAAAAGCAATTTCCTGCATGAGGGTGTAGTGTGCACTACATGTGTATTTATCCCTGTACATCTAAAGATAATCTCAGATTCTAGCAGCTAAGGGTTAGTATACATGGACTAATGCTAATCGCAGAATCAGACAGTTGAGGGTTAACACATAATAACTTGGATAGCTGGGTGTTAGAACATAATAACTTGGATAGCTGGGTGGTAGAACATAATAACTTGAATAGCTGGGGTTTAGAACATAATAACTTGGGTAGCTGGTGGTTAGAACATAATAACTTGGATAGCTGGGTGTTAGAACATAATAACTTGAATAGCTGGGTGTTAGAACATAATAACTTGAATAGCTGGGTGTTAGAACATAATAACTTGAATAGCTGGGTGTTAGAACATAATAACTTGGATAGCTGGGTGTTAGAACATAATAACTTGGATAGCTGGGTGTTAGAACATAATAACTTGGATAGCTGGGTGTTAGAACATAATAACTTGAATAGCTGGGTGTTAGAACATAATAACTTGAATAGCTGGGTGTTAGAACATAATAACTTGAATAGCTGGGTGTTAGAACATAATAACTTGGATAGCTGGGTGTTAGAACATAATAACTTGGATAGCTGGGTGTTAGAACATAATAACTTGGATAGCTGGGTGTTAGAACATAATAACTTGGATAGCTGGGGAGCGGAAATGTGTTTTGGTTACTTATTTAACCCTTTAACTGTCGAATTTGTTCAAGAAAATTTCAATCTTCTCATAGACCACGTCCATTTGCAGACCAAGAAGACTATTTTTTTTAATTTACCACTAGAATGACTGACTCGATAACCGAGCCAGTCATTCCAGTGGTAAATTTTCAAAAATAGTCTTCTTGGTCTGCAAATGGACAGTTCTCAAGACCACTGCAGAAGCCGTTTTTGGCTGATATGATTGTTAAATGGTTAAAGCTAGATAGCGCCATTCCTGTCAAAAAATCTTTAAAACAATGTTTTTGTTTGCCAATGAACATTTCACATGATGAGTGCAAGTAATTTTTGGCCACTTACACTGTTACTGTACTTATTTTAAAATAATTATTACCTATATTTTATGTGTATTAGGCCAAGTAAAATAATATAATATATGTTTCATATACATCCCCCAAATTTCAAGTAGGCAGTAGGTATGGAATTATTATTTTTTGTGGGCGGTGTTGCGGTTTCTTTTACCATGTTTTGGCTGCTCAAATTTTAAGGTAGAAACTGTGATAAAATCACTGAAAAATTTAAAAATCTAGCAGTCCCACTTCCCTGGGTAGAAATATTAAGGTAGCAATATTTTGGGGTAGGTAGGTCACAGCTTTTGTTACAGATACATACTGTAAGGATAGGAAACATACATATACTTTTTTAGGCCTTAGCATTGATAAGTTAACCCTTTAATGGTTAAATTTGGTCAAGAATATAAAAATATTTGCTTATGGCATGTCTATGTGTATGCAGAGGCTATTTTTGGAAATTTACCACTGAAATCAAATAACTGGCTCGGTTTTGAAACCAGTCATTCTGTACGGTGGTAAATTGTCTTCTCCTGGCATGCAAATGGACATTCTTCAAGACCACTACAGAGGCCGGTTTTGTCATGGCGAACAGACACAACTAAATTGGTAAATAACATTACAAATACTAGGGCTGCAATTTATCCTTATTTTGCAGGAGGCCAATCCTTGGAGCAGACGAGTCCTCTACAACTTTGATGCCGCCCATACCAGGAATTGCTCATCCGCATAGCCAAAATGAGCTTATGTCAAGCACCTTCGCATTAACAGGATCTATGTGTGGTCTCTCAGTTCATATATTTGAGTAAGTACATGTGCTATTAACTTTGCCATGAAATCTCGTGGTGGTGTTGTAGATTACAACTGGTTCATGGTGGTACAACTTGCATGACTGGTAATATTAAACAAATAAGTGTGTACACGTACGCGTACACGCATGCATGCGTGTCACTATAAAGTTCTCCAGTTCTGATTTTTGGGAGGTTGGTCTTGGGGGGCATGAAAAGGCTTTATATTTGTGGGCACCAGCAATATGTCAACATCATGGAAAAGATGGGGTGCAGGCTACTGTTATACTGCTATGCATGGTCAAGAGATCATTCACAACAATCGCTTGTAAACACTGACATTTCCTTTTAAAATTGTTATATTGCTCGATGTCACTGCATGCTAGATCACCGTCTATATAGGGCTGCGCGATATACCGATACCATATTTAAAACCGATATCCTGCACTGACGGTTTCATAACCGATTATAAAAAATAAATATCGAAAAACCGAATATGAACATATTTCCAGTTTTTCGTATCAGGATTGTTAAAAATAAAAGATACTAATGAGCATGAAAATCGTAATGAATAATAATGGCCATACTTTCCATTAAGCTATGTTCGGGGCAACTAATAATTGAATGTGGCCCCAATTGCGCATATTGTGTAACTCCATGTAACTCGCTGTCCGCCGAGAGAAATCAAGCAGCGAATTAATTAAATAAATATCCACTCGTCTTTCCCCTGGTAGTCTCAGATAAATTTGCAATATAAAACACAATACTAATGTGGGAATTTGTCATTAAAATTTGTATCGAGGAAAACATTTCTAAACAACGGCATCCATTTTATTTACGTCACCGGCTAATTAACATAATGCAAAGTCGTCCCAACACTAAATCGCCGAATGAATCAAAATATCGCCAATAAATATAATGCTGAATACATTTTGCTGATTAGGATATAATTTTAAATAAAATTATTACTCAAAACGTTATCTTCTATACACAATATCATATTAACTTATGAAATTCGTGATCGCAATATTACAGTTAATATTTTCTTCAAGGCATGATTTCGTCCACGGCCGAATTGGAAATGAAAGAAGAAAGGGAGATAATTAATTACAATCGCGTGATTTACGTCTTTTGGCAACCTGTTTTGCTGATTTATGATTAATTTTGACAAAATAAACGATGTTTATTTAACTGTGCATAATATTTAGGCGGTCTAATTAATAATTTCATTCCCGCGATGATGGATATTATAAGGTATATTAAGCTTTAAAGGCGTAAAACGTTACAAATTTATCAGGGCGTGAAAATACGTTCTGTTTTCGTGCTAATTTTTATCTTTCATCATCATCATCATCAATTTACAAGGCATAAGCCATTGGCTTGTTATTGCACCAGTGCTAAACTGGTAGGGCAGGCAACCCTGGTCTGGATACAACACGTGTAGCTATCTTCATGTGTGCATGTTCATGTAGATGCACAGGCTGTTTCAAGATTAGTCCACTGTGATGTAATAATTGTATTATGACTTTGGGAATTGACGGCTCACATATGTTGTATAAGCATATGTGTAACAGCAACGTCCAAAGCCACACCACAATTAATTGTGTTCAGTCGAATTCAAATATTCTTTCTTTGATAAAGATGTCTAGTTTGCCCTTGAATATTTCGACTGTGGTTGCTTTGACTATTGTTGTTGGCAGTGAATTCCAATGTGGTGCCACTCTATTTGCGAAGGAGTGCTTCCGAATATCTTTGCTGCCACGTTTTATGTTGAGCTTGAGCCTATGACCTCTGGTCCGCGTAACATTGGACAGTTCGAAAAAGTAGTTCTTATCAATATTATATAGATCTTTGATGAGTTTGAATGTTTCAATCAAATCTCCACGAAACCGTCTATATTTCAGTGACATTAGATTTAGGGCTTCAAGTCTTTCTGTGTAGCTATACTCTCTGATTTGTGGGACAAGTTTTGTTGCTCTGCGTTGTACTCTTTCTAATAGCTGCGATTGCCTTTTCAGTCTTGGAGACCATGCTGAGTTGCAGTATTCAAGAATGGGAATAGTCGCACAAGTGATTTGTATAGTAGCGTGAAAGTAGATTGATCAATGTTGGTAAATGTTCTCTTGATTAGTCCTATTGTACTGTTTGCCTTGGATACAATGTTCCCTATATGTATGTCAAAAGAGAGGTTTCTGTCGACATGAACCCCCAAATCTTTTTCTACATCTGATGTTGATACAGGATGTGGATCAGGTGTATCTGTCATATAGTATTTGGTTTGAGGGTTATTTCTGCCGAAGTGCATGACATGCGTTTTGTCTGTGTTGAAAGATAGTTGCCATGTCTGCGACCATTTACATACTTTATTTATGTTTTCCTGAATCTGACTGGTAGCTGGGTTGCCGTACATCTTTGTATCATCTGCAAATATTTTACAGTGGCAGGTTAATCGATCAGGTAGGTCATTTATATATATCAGAAAAAGTATAGGTCCTAGAACACTTCCTTGTGGCACGCCGCTGGTCACCTCAATCCAGTCCGATGATGCATCATTAATTCTAACTCTCTGGCTCCTGTTGCTTAAGTAGTTCCCTATCCATTTTACTAAATTTTCGCCAATACCATAGCTTCTCAGTTTTGTTTGGAGTCGTTGGTGTGGCACAGTATCGAAAGCTTTTGAAAAGTCTAAATATATTGCATCGACAGGTTCGTTTGAGTCAAGCATGGCTGTTAAATCCTCCAGGTATTCTAGTAGTTGAGTTTTACATGATCTTTTACGTCTAAATCCATGCTGACATTTGGTAAATAGATTAGCCGTTTCCAGGAAATTTACAATACTGTCTCTTATAAAAGATTCTAGGACCTTGCATAATGTAAAAGTGAGACTGATTGGTCTGTAGTTGCTTGGGTCATTCTTGGAGCCTTTTTTGTGTATGCAGCATACATTTGCCATTTTCCAGATGTCGGGTAAAATGCCTTCTTCAAGAGACTTGTTGAAAATTATGCATAGTGGTGTACTAATTTCTTTAGCAGCTTCTTTTAGTATTCTCACTGGTATTTCATCCGGGCCATTGCTTTTGTTGGGGTTGAGTCCTTTTAGTTTATTTTCGATGGCAATAGGTGTTATTAATATGTCTTAGTATGGTACCATTGTTTCTGGGGTTAATGATTGGTGTAGAAAGAAGATTTTCTGGAGTGAACATGGAGTGAACATGTTTGAGAAAAGTGTGTTGAGAATTTTTGCTTTTTCTGTATCATCTGTGGTCATGGTGTCGTTTGCAGGGTTACGTAGCTTGCTAATTGATTCACGTAGAACTGTTTTACTCTTGACATAGTTCCAAAAGGCTTTAGGATTTTTCTTACTTTCAGTTGCCACTTTACGTTAAAATGTCTGTTTTGATTTTCTGATGCATGCTGTTGCTTTGTTTCTAGCAATTTTGTAGAGTGTGTAATCTGTAGTTTTCTTAGTTTCATTGTATCTTTTGTATGCACGCTTTTTGCTATTGAGTGAATCTGTTGCCGCCCGATCAATCCAGAGGTGCTTTTTCTTGCCATGGTTTTTTGTTGTAGGTATATACTGTTCTTTCACTGTGTTCAATGTTTTGTGTAGGAAGTTCCAAGCTTCTGATGCATTAAGTTGGTGTAGATGATTCCAGTTAGTCGTTCCTAAGTCTCTTCGCAGTTCGTTATATCGTCCTTTGTTCAACAGTAGTTTTGGCTTAGCTATTTGCTTGTGCTTAAGATGTCAGGATGTAGTGATATTTGTAGAATGTCATGATCACTTTTACCTAGCGGCGGTAGGTGAGTTATTTCATGGACGATGTTTTCGTTGTTTGTTAAAACTAGATCCAAAAGATTTGAAGTCTGATTTATTCTATGTCGAGTCGGATTAGTAACTAGTTGCTGTAGAAAAATATCGCTGGTAGTATTAAGAAAAGCGTCTTCTTCTTTTGGAGAAAAGCCTGTGTTCCAATTTATCGATGGGTAGTTGAAGTCCCCATCTATAAGAATATGGTCTGTATTTACTGCATCAACTTTCTGTAGTAGATTTAAGAGGTTTTTTTTATTTGAGCCATCTGAGCTGGGACTTCTGTAGATGCAACCAATGATAATTCTTTCCTTTTGTTGTGTCGTCCATGTACTCCATATTGATTCGGTAAAGTCATCGTCATTCAGGATGTCACAGGATTGAGCATTTAGTGATACATGTGTATATATAATAACTCCCGTTGATGGTTTATTATTCAGTGATAGTTGGTACTCATCAATCTGTAGTTCACTAATGTTGATGGTTGTGTTTTTAGGTAAGGCTTCCGTGATTAATATGATTGCAGGGCGAATATTCTGTACTAGTGTTTCGAGCTCAGCCTTTTTATTAATCAAACTATCTGGATTTGTGTATATACATGTGTTCGTTACTGTTTTAGAATTTCCATTGTTGTTTGATTGTAAATGTTTTGGCAATTGATTTGTGCTAATTTCTGCCTGAGAATGTACATGCAGTTCAGTATTTGTGTTTGTATTTCTGTTGATAGTGTCTATGTATGGCTCATCATCTGGAGTGGCTATGGACTCGTTGTGTAATAAACTGAAATGGTTTGATAGTTGTATTGGTACTTGTTTATATATGACTGGCCGTGTACCGGATTGATCGTAAGATGGTAAAACTAGCACCTCCATGTCCTTCCATTTCGAAAATCCTGTAAAAGGTAATAATTTATGTAATCTTGGATGTTAGTGGATAGGAGATTTATTCCGGATTTGTTGGGATGGACATTGTCCCAGAATAACTCACCATATACTTGGCCCTCTTCGCTGCTGAAAATAAAAGAATGGTTAATGAAAGTCACAGCGAGCCACACCGCTAGGGATTCTAATCGTGTGTTGAACTCACTGACCAGATCATTTTCATATGGTTCGTTTGGGCGTGGAAGCAGTGATGATACAAATACCTGTGTTTCGGGTGACTGGCGACGGATTGTTTGTATGAGTGTAGTGTAGTCCTCTATCATTCTGTCAAGGCTCTTACGACCGATATCATTAGTTCCTACATGTACCACAATCCCATCGTATCGTTCATCGGCTACAGATTTCTCAATTTGGTATGTGATTTCGCTTATACGCGCGCCGCTGAAGGACCTAATTTTGATGTCGGTATCATCGGATGACATATATCACCCGCTTAGTTTTTTAAAAGTTGAGCTTCCAATTAGAAGAACATTATTCTTCTGCTTATCATTGGAATGTCCACTTTGTTGTTGTGGTGAAAGCCTATTGCTTGAGTGCCGTTGTTTGTGTGCAGTGCTAGAGTGCTGCTGGTATGAACTGAGTGTTTGGTGTTGTTTGTGTGCAGTGCTGGGGTGTTGCTGGTATGAACTGAGTGTTTGGTGTTGTTTGTGTGCAGCGCTGGGGTGTTGGTATGGATTGAGTTTTTGATGGTTATCTGACTGTAGCCTGTGGTTGTTGTACCTGCGACTACCTCATTGTATTGCCGCACACCTGGTTTGGCCTGGCTCCTATGGTCTCTTCCTTGAGACTCAATTAGTGCTTGTGGCATGGCTGGTATACGTGGTTCAGTGTGGTGATTTTGATGGATGTTGTTCTGTTGTGCTTGTTGTTTGGCTGGTTTACGTGGTGCAGTGTTGTAATTTTGATGGATGTTATTCTGATGTTGTGTACTTCTGTGTGTCTGTAGGTGAATGCTATTTGTTTGTTTGCCTGATCTGTCTGATTGTAATTCACGTACCTGGGATTGCAAAATGTACTGCCCCTCTCTAAGCTCACTGATCTGCTTTATTAGTGTGTTTAGCAGATCTGGAGTTTCGTCACATTTGGCAGAGGCCAAGAGTGTTGTGGATTCCACAACCTTCTTAGCCTCTGCCAAATGCGACGAAACCCCAGTTGATGCAGTTTTACCTGTAAATGATACAGTAGGGGGTTCGTTGGGTGGGCTTGTTGAAAACATGTCTGTGATGGCATCATCGCTTGGGTCAGGGATGTTACTCTGGTCACTTACCGCTGATGAGGACTCACCACATTCAGAGGCCAGCAGGAAGGAATCATTTTCCGCAGTTGGTTCGAATTTCTGTTGTCGCTGTGACTTTGTGATTTTATTTACCTCATAGTCTACCTGCTGGATGTTTACATACCATGCCAAGAAATCGGTGATATGTTGGTTTAAATGTGTACACTTGGAACAGGTGTACCTGCGACGTGTCGATGTTAGAGTGTTGAGCATGTAGGGAGGAAGTAGGGTGCAAGCATAGTGGTACCAATTTTTGCAGTCAAAACACTGTAGCATGAACTTACTATTTGCCTCGAGCCAAATGCATTGGCTACTTACCTCAGCCCCATGCGAGGGGCTGGGCTCTGTGTTCACGGTAGGTACTGCTGTCTCGACTGTTGGTATTGCTGTTTGCTCCGTGCTGCCACCTGGAATAGGAGTACTCGTTAGGTCAAATGGACTTGGTTGGGTCGTGTTTGGGATTGTTTGTTCAGCTATGGGCACTGCTGAATTTCCGTTTTCACCACTGGATGTTGGATTGTTCATAGCTGGATGACCTGCTGGGATTTGGATGTTAGGTGCTGGGATTTTTGGTTTATCAAACCTGATACCGTTACATTTATCACATAACATGTCATCACACTGTCTGTTTTCAACAGACATGCTCCTCCGATTGCAGTCACGGCAGATCTCTCCAGGCATGATGTGCGTTGGTTTCCTGAGAACAAGAGCTGGTGTACACAAAATGGGGATAGTGGTAAAAATGTAGAGATTACTATGTGTTATATATTCAATTTAGAGAATAAATAATTTTGAACTACTATAACATGAAATAAAGATCTTTGAATTTGAACTCGAATCGATATTTAAACTGGGAACTGACAATGGGAATGGATGTTTGCAATGTCTGACTTCGTTGGGTGTAACTCAGTCCTAATAAGGAATTTCACAGTTAGAAGTGGAATGAGTTGTACAACTGACCACTATTTTACAGTGTTAACTGTTATTGAATTACGAAAACTGGTTACAAATTTGATTTAAACAAAAAAAAAATATCCCCAGCAAATCTAAGATAGAATACAGGGATAATAAGTTGTTAATAAATTTAATTTTCTTATTTTCGGTAAAAAGAATAGAATTTTCGACTGAATTTACTGTGTTGCTATGGTAACTTAGTTCCAACGACATTCCATGTCCATAAAACCGATATGAAAAGTCATATCGAAACCGATATGGCTGTAAGCCAAACCGCGCAGCCCTACGTCTATATATTTGAAAAACAAGAGACCCAAGGGGCCTGTATCACTCACCTGGAGCATAACCCTAGGCATTGCAACTGCATGTAGAATGACCATCAATAATAAGTAGAACCAAAATGAGGTGAGCAGAATTGTAACAAGAAAACAGAAGCCATGTTTCTTTATGTATCAACTTCTCTTGAACAAACAATAATGACCCGTAGTCATCAATATCATATCTCCCAAATTTCGGACCCATCCATTCAACGAGTCGCTTTCATGAAAACCAGGGCAGCCTTTTTTTCGGATGGCTGCCCAACCATTTGGCCAATCAAGTTCCTTTGAACAAACTTGGTTCAGATTTTGCCCTAGATGATATTTCATGAGTTGTGAATCAATCGCTCAAACAGTCAGAGAAGACATTTCGAAAAAATCGGCCAGTATCCAAGATGGCCACCGGCCAAATTGGCCAATCGGCTTTGTTTGAACACACCTGAATCTCTATACCCTAAGGATGCATCCTGCCAAATATAATTGAAATCGGCCCAGCAGTTCTCGAGAAGACATTTTAAATTTCCCATTGCTTTAGTATGGGAGCTTTTGGCGGGAAAGTGATCAAAGATGGCCGCCAAACCGTTTATTTAACAGTTTCAAACATTGCAAATTTGAGATCAGAATACTCAAAAGCATATAAAAAACAATTTCGCCCTCAAAATCCATCAAATAAAAGAACCCAAATGGCCGCCAAACATGCTATATTTTGATTGGCCCATGGTGGCCATTTTTTTTTTACGGTTCAACTTCCCTTGAACAAACTAATGGATCTTAGTCCTTAATCATATCTCCAAAATTTTGGCCCTTCAGCCGTTCTGGAGAAGTAGTTTTCGGAAAAACTATGTCATCCAAGATGGCTGCCAAACTTTATTCAGCTCTTGCCCTAGATGATATTTCATGAGTTCTGAATCAATCCCTCAAACTGTTTTGGAGAATATTTTCAAATACATCTAAAAAATCAGCCGAAATCCAAGATGGTCATCGGCCCAGTCATTCTGGTGGAAAATTTTCAAAAATAACATATTTCAAGATGAATGCAAATGCCGGTTTATGGCCGGCTTGGTCGTTAAATGGTTAAAAGCACTTAACTGTTTCACTGGCTTATGTACGTGTATTTTATATGTATAGTACAGCTTATAAATAAGTTAACAAAAACAGAAACATTAGTTAGTACAATTTTGAAAACGATGTAAGAAATGTTATTTTGAATATTTTGGAAATATATGTAATTAGACATTGCTCTTTGTCTTCCAATCCAATTATGTTCAAAATATGCAGTGGTGCATTTTATTTTGTCTTGGAAACATATTATGTTATTTCTGAACTGTACTGTGACGGTCAAATTATGGACGGAAATAGTCAGATGGATGGACAGACAAGCGGAGGAAATTTGCAGATACTCAAGGTTGCTGAAATTCAACTAAATTTGGTATGTGAGTTACTCATATGATTGTGGATTATGTTGCGATGTTTACATTACTTAGGCTCCACGCACAGGATTGAGGTGGGATGGGTGGAAATGCCAGCGATGGCGAAATTCAACAAATTTTATTGTCCTTATGATTGCGCTTGTATCACTTGTCTCCATCCATCTATCTGTCCATTTCTCTACCTCCGAAACAGTTTGGTGGAATTCAACCAATTCCAATTGTAATCTTATGTGAGTTACCCTATATGATTGTGGCATGCCAGGTTGTAGGATAACATTTATATAATACAAGAGGCCCAACGGGCCTATATCGTTCACCTGGAATTATTGGCCACAATCGAACAAAACAAGATAACCAGTGGAAAAATTTACCAATCAAATTTCTGTGAAGGTTTACCTAAGTTTTATTAAAATTGGCCTAGTGGTTAATAAGTAGTCTTCTGTATGATCTTTGAAATTGCCAGAAAATCTAAGGTGGCCACCAAACATGCTAAATGTTAATAGATCAACGGCGGCCATGTGCTTTGCATATCAACTTTCCATGGGCAAAGTTTAATGGCTCTTAGTCCCTAAACATGTCTCTCAAATTTCAGCCTGATCTGTTTAGTGGTACTGGAGACATAAGTTGCTTTTAGGAAAACAAGGTTATCCAAGATGGCCGCTGATATATTTATGTGACGTCTCATTTGGCCAATCAAGTTACCTTGAACAAACCCTCTGATGCTGCTTTATTACATGTCATTTTGATTCGATCTCCGAAGCCGTTTCAGAAGATTTTTAAAGACATTTCTAAAAAGCGGGGCTGCTGGCCAAATTGGCCAATGAACATTCCTTTGAATATACTTCGATCTCAATGCCCCAAGGTTGCTTCCTACCAAGTGTAATTGAAATTGGGCCATTGGTTGTCGAGAAGTCATTTTAAAGCGATGCTAATCTCATCTCAAATGATGTATTACACAGATAGTTTATGGTATATAGATTATATAGATAGAATATCATTCATATCCTGTTACATTTCCTTACCTGTATCACAATTATCTGCTTTTTAATATCGCGTAAATGTTGAACAATGATCGGCGCTATTTTGTCTCCAAGCGACAGTGTGTGATGTCATGTAAGTGCCAATGCACTCCATTCTTTATTATGTAATACTCAGCTTGTTGAATATTTTGAAAATAATTTAACTTGAAGTCGTTGCTGCCTAGGGCAGCAACGACTTCAAGTCAAAGTAGTTTAAAAAATAATAAACAGCTTACATGTATGTTTGCTTTTATACCACATAGTCAAAGTATAGATGGCACGACTATGACTGAGTGTATATACCGAGGCAGACACACTAGGGTTTTTCTGATTGGCTGAAAAGTAAACTAGATTGATTGGTCGATGACGCATCATCGCAAATCCCCACATTCACCGCTTTGAACTTTTGTCCACCCCACAACCAACCCCCGTAGGCGGAGCCAAATGTAAATGTCCTTTTGCACAATGCAATCATATGGGTAACTCACATACCAAATTTGGTTAAACTTCGTCCAACATTATCAGAGGAGTTGCATTTCAATCTATTTCATGACTTTTTTACCCCCATCTCCCACCCCTGGGGTGGGGCCAAATGTAAATGTGCTCATCCACTCCACATTAATATGAGTAACTCAGATACTAAATTTTCTTGAATTCCGTCCAATGTTTTTTTTTCCTTTTGACCCCCACCCTCCATCTATGGGTGGAGGCAAATGTAAATGTGCTCATGCATTCGATATTGATATGGGTAACTTACATACCAAATTTGGTGAAACTTCGTCCTACAGTGTCAGAGGAGTTGCATTACAATCAATTTGTTGTTACCTTTTGACCCCCACCCTCCACCTACCCGTAGGGGCGGGTCAAAATATAAATGTGCTCATGTACTCCACATTGATATGGGTTACTCACATACCAAATTTGGTTGAATTCCGTCTAATGGTTTCGGAGGAGTTGCATTACAATCAATTTCTAAAACGTTTGATCCCCCCCCCCATCCCCCACCCACCTTATGGGCGGGGTCAAATGTAAATGTGCTTATACACTCGACATTGATATGGGTCACTTGCATACCAAATGTGTTTGAATTCCATCAAACAGTTTCGGAGGAGTTGCATTACAATTGATTTCTTTACCTTTTGACCCCATCCCCCACCCACCCATATGGGCGTGTAAATGAGCTCACCCACTTCAAATTGATATGAGTAACTCACATACCAAATTTAGTTGAATTCTGACCAATGTTTTCGGAGGAGATGCGTTATAATCTATTTCCGCATGTTAAAATTTGAACTTTTGACCCCTGGAGGCAGATCCAAATGTAAACGGCCTCTTGTACTCCGCGATCATATGGGTAACTCACATCAAATTTGCTTGAGTTCCGTCTAACAGTTTCAGAGTTGCGCTACAAGCGATTCAGCCTTTTGACATTGCCCCCTGAGGGTGGAGCCCAGTCTAAATATTGTCTTGTAAAGCGGAATCATATGGGTAACCCACATACCAAATTTAGTTGAATTACACCCAGCGGTTTTGGAGGCGATAGCGTGACAGACGAACAGATGGATGGAGGCGGTTACAATATCCCGTTTTTAGCCCACCTGGCCTGAAAGGCCAAGTGAGCTTATGCTGTGGCGACCGCCTGTTGTCTGTCCGTCGTCTGTCAACTTTTGCTTTAAAACGCTACTCCTCATTAACCGCTTGGGTGATTTCAACCAAATTTGGCTGAAAAGTACCCTATGGTCATAGGCTCCAGAATTTCCATTCAGAATTTTGATTGCTAAATTTTAGTGTCAAAATCGTAGATTTTATGAAAAATGTACCGGAAAGTGTCAAAATGCTTCTTCTTACCATTCGGAGCGATTTCAACCAAATTTGGCTCAAATGACCCTATGGTCGTAGGCTCCAGAACATCCATTCAGAATTTTGATTCATCAATTTTTGGGCCAAAATCTGAGATTTTATGTAAAATGTACTGGAAATTGTCAAATTGTTTCTCCTTACCATCTTGACCGGTTTTAACCAAATTAGGCTGAAAGTATCCTATGGCCATAGGCTCTAGAACATCCATTCAGAATTTTGATTCATTAATTTTTTGCATGAAAATCTGAGATTTTATGAAAAATGTACCGGAAATTGTCAAATTGCTACCCCTCTTTAGGTGCTTGACATATTTAAAAAAAAAAAATTTCCAATAGGTTCTATGGTGGTAAGCTCTAGAAAATTTATTCACAATTGTTATTGATCAATTTTTTGGGTCAAAACACTGCTTTTCCTTAGTTGCTTGACATATTTTAAACACATTTAGCTAGAGTAACGCTATCAAGGTAGACTAAAATTTGTATTCAAAATTGTGATTGGTAAATCTTTTGGGTGGCCATCTTGGATTTTCCAAAATATTATCCATCATATCTATTTAGATGCAAATGGTTCAAAAGCTAATGGTCCAGGTGAGCGCCACAGGCCCTTGGGCATCTTGTTTAAAATGTGGGGATAATCCTTACAGCCATCATAGTGTAGAAATGTACCAACATTTGCTACTAAAGCCTGAATATATCTGTTTAACCACATGATAAAAAGCTTAGAATTATACTATAGTTTATCAGTGGCATATTAGATCACTTGAATAACTATCAAGAGATGGGGTTAGTTAAACTTTAAATTTCCCATTGTTAGCTAACCTGGGCCTATGTGCTCGAAGCTATCGTTACGTTAGCGAATTCGGTACCAGGTCGCTAACCTCTCGTTAATGTAATGGGCATGTTCTCGGAAGTATCGTTAGCAATAACAAATTCAGTAATTAACGCTTGCCTCAGACCTCTTGTTAGGCATTCATTAATGCAATCAATCTCATTTTTCACGTGTTTTTGTTCCGTCGAATTGTCATTAGGAATGTTTGAAATGAAACAGTTGCATGTTGATCGTCTTTGTTAAACATATAAGTATGGCTGCAATTTTGAATGTTATACAACATAGACGACGAGTACATCGGTTTCCTCGTACATACATAACCAGAGACAATCCTCTTGAAACCTTAAGTGATGTGGATATTGTGAAAAAGTATAAATTAAACCGTGGTTGGTTGTATCGAATATTTGTGTAGGGAGTTAGCTGCGGATCTAGAACGCTCGATGCAGTGGTCTAACACCTTGTCAGTTTCAACGCAAGTGTTAGCATCCTTAAAGTTGTTTGCAACAGGTAGCTTTCGAGCTGTTACTGGTGACACTGTGGCCCTAAGTCGTTATTCTGTCTCAAGATGTGTCCATGGTGTCGCCCAGTCTCTGGTTACTAGACTATTACGTATTCATGTACAGTTTCCAAGAGACATTCATAAGCAAAGGATAACCAAGGAGGCTTTTTATGAACTCGGACGCTTCCCAAATGTACTTGGCGCCGTCGACGGGATGCTTATTCCCATCAAAGCCCCAAGTCAAGATGAACATTTATATGTTTCACGAAAAGGCTATCACACGATTAATGTTTAAGGTGTAATGGGCGTAGATTGAAGGAAATGTCAATTTCCCTTTCTCCGAGATCTAACAATACTCACCATTCTGTTACTTCTGATATACAGCTGGCCCTGGCAGCGGCTCTAGGATTATAGACTTAGAAAGCTTTACCGACTCCTGGGAACCGGGTACTCGGCTCCCAACTGCCGAGTCCCCGTTTACCATAGAGCTCATATTGTTTGCATAGCCACCAAACAAGAGAAAACTATGGCTTGCCTCCGTGGGGCTGGGAGGCTGGGTCCGTAACAGAATGGTGAGTATTGTTAGATCTCGGAGAAAGGGAATTGACATTTCCTTCATTCTCCTTCGATCAATACTCACCATTCTGTTACTTCTGATATACACCAGATTTGATCAGTAACCTGGTGGGAAGGGGCAAGCCATAAATGCTAATTTTGCCCCTTGGAGAAAGATTTTAGACTTCAAACTTGACTAACGGAGACCTAAAAGGACCGTCAAGTTCACGGAACCGAATCACATTCGCGTCACAGCAATCCCCCCCCCCTTATTCCTCCTAAGAAAAGGGAGAGAACTAACGAACATGTATCTCGCCTGAAAACACAAATATGCCAAGAGGGTTAACTACTCCCTGCATATTCCATGTATTAGCCTGGGAATGAGCATGAATATATAAGATGAATGAACATGATACATATACATAATACAAAAAACTCTCACTATTGAATTACCTTATGATAATTGGACTTCAGACATACCGCCTCCAACCATTCACCGGTTCGGCCATCAGTGACACAATCTGGTTGACGTCCTCTCACCTGACTATGCCTGCTTTAGGTTCTTTTCTTACCAAAGTGAAAAAATGGTGAAGAGCAGTGTGGTCACTAACTATCATTTCAAAACAGCTAAAGTGAGTGGATTGGCTGAGTCTGACACATCACTCATATAGTAATCCGTGAATGGGGACTCACTGTGCCATTGTGCAACGGCCATGATGTCCTCTAACGGAACACCATTGTAAAGGGCGGTCGAGGCGGCTATTCCTCTGACACCTTGCACCTGGTGCCCAGTCGCCATCTCGTTAGTAGTCTGAATGCATTCGACCACCCACCGAGAGATAGTATCCATGGATGCGGCGCCATAAGGCTTTTTATGGCAGATCCACAGATGTCTATCGTTCGACCGTAACGAGTCAGTCCGTTTCTTGTACTTAGTCAAAGCACGGACCGGGCACCAGACACTGGCATCACGATCAAACGTAGTTAACTTCGGTATTATGATCGGTTTGCCGGGATATCTCGAAGATTGGTTCTTTGACATAAACTCTGCTCTTGGCAGAAGACACAGACCTTCTCCAGAAACAATAAATCGGTTCCTCTCTGCCGAAAGCGCATGGATCTCACTGCGCCTTCTAGCTGAGGAAGCTGCCAATAGAAAAAAACGCCAAAATGCTTTAGACTAGCCGAACGCAACGGTTCGAAAGGGTGCTTGGCCAGTACATTAAGCACTAAAGATAGACTCCAGGCTGGAATGACTACCGGTTGTCTCGGTCGGAGATTGCTCATTCCCTTCAACATCACATTTAACTGGGCCACCTCTGGACTATCTCTGTTGGCTAGACATGGGATAACTGATGCCAAAGCTGACTTGTATCCAGCAACTGTGACGGGAGCTAGTCCTGAAAAGAACAGCTCACAGAGAAAGTCTGCTATTTGCTGAATAGTGGATTGAAAGGTATCAATACCCTTTTCTTCACACCAGTCTGCAAATCTGTTAACCTTGTTGTTATATGACTTGAAGGTTGACCTCCTTCTTGCAGCCGCGATGAAATCAGCAGCCTGTCGAGAAAAGCCTTCTGACGTGGAACGTTGTTTGATAACATCCACGCAGTCAATTTGAACATTTCGGGACGCTCGTGTAGGAAGCGTCCCTTGGCCTGGGAGATTATGTTCAGAATGTCGGGCAACTGCACATGATTTTCCACCAGCAGATCTAGAAGATCCGTGAACCACGCCCTGCTCGGCCAATATGGCGCTATTAGCAGGACCAGACACGGTTCCTCCCTGACCTTCACCAATACCTTCGGTAGAAGAATGGTGGGTGGGTACGCGTAAGCGTGCATCCCTCTCCAGCTTATCGCCAGAGCGTCTGTATCGACAGCATTTGGATCTGGAATCGGCGACACATATGTCATGATTTGAGCATTTTCTTTTGTGGCGAACAAGTCCACGTTGGGTTTGCCCCAATGCTCGAAGATCCGTCGCAGAACCGGAGGGTTGAGGGACCATTCTGTTGGCAGAATTCTCTGTCTGCGAGACAAAGCATCCGCCAGAATGTTCAATCGGCCAGGAATATGAGCTGCTTTCAAAACAACCGAGTAATTCCTGCACCATTGAATCAAGTGCTACACTCTGATACACAGAGTGGGCGATTTATATATGATACTACTGTCGAATTGTCCGACCGTATCAATATCACCTTGCCCCTGATCATCGGAAGGAACTCTTCCAACGCCAGTTCCACTGCCATTATTTCCAACAGATTGATATGCAGCTGACTCTCCGCGAGAGTCCATGTGCCCGAGACCTGGTGTTCTCCCAGGCAGGCACCCCACCCTTCCAGCGATACATCCGTGTAGACGGACAGCTGGGGGTGGGGTAGGTGCAGCGAAACCCCTAATAGGAGATTCTGACGCTGTTTCCACCATAGAAGATGCGATATTATCGGCTCCAAAACTGGCACCAGTTTTGACAGGGGTTCTGTTCTCTGTTTCTACAGAGACATCAGATACAACTGGATACGTCTTCGCATTAGAGCAGCGAACGGAATCACTTGCTCCATGGAGACCATCATGCCCAGCATCTTAAGAAACCGCCTCACCTGAATGTGGTTTCCCACTCGAAAACTCTTGAGGCTGGCTAACAGAGACACCACTCTGGGCTCTGACGGGTAAACCCTGCCCTCCTCGAGGTCGAATCGCATCCCCAAATAAACGAAATGTTGAGTGGGCGTCAACTCGGATTTCTCCTCGTTGGCTATCCAGCCTAGATCTGAAAGTAACTTCAGAGTCAGAGCAGTATCCACGTTCAACCTGGCTGCCGAGTCTGCCTTGAGCAGCCAGTCGTCTATTTAGGTGTGTAGCGCCACGTTCTCTTTTCTGAGAAACGCTGTCACCGCAAGGACCACTCTTGTGAAAACCCTCAGAGCTGTCGACAGGCCAAACGGGAGAACTGTAAACTCCCATACTTGATTCTGAAACGCAAATCTCAGAAACCTGTGCCAACTCCGATTCATAGGAATGTGGAAATATGCATCTTTCAGATCGATCCCGCCATTACCGACCTCAGCGTTTCCATCTGGAACCGAGGCGTATGGATAAACCAATTTAATGGCCTGAGATTGAGTATGGGTCTCCACCCCCCTGTGCTCTTGGGGACAAGGAACATGTTTGAATAGAAGCCTGGAGTGTTTCGGTTTGCTAGTTTTATTGCTCCCTTCAGAAGCAAACCCGACACTTCCTTTTGAACGGCTTCTAACTTGTCTGGCTCCCTTGGTACGGGTGTCCAGACAGGTGCCAAAGACAGATTTTGTGGTGGAAAGTCCCACCACTCCGGCATGTAACCCTGGGATAACCATCCCAGGACCAGACTGTCTGACGTCACACCTCGCCAGGCCTCGACGAAACGCATGAACCTTCCACCCACCATAGACGCCTCGACGTCTAACGGAGTTGTCCGGCTCGCAGTCCGCTCCCCCCTCTTTCTTAACGAGAGAGGGAGAGAACCATTTCATTTTAGGCACGACGGGTATAACTGGCACCGCTGTTCCTGTCGCACAGGCGCGGTCCAGGCGGATATGAAGGGAGCTTTCGTACCCTCAGGTACGCTTCGGCCCCTTCTGTCCGCCCTTTGAGGCCTTACCCTTACCCTTCCCCTTGCCCTTCCCGCCTCTAGGGCGGTCAGGAGCAACATTGGGGAGGGTAGGCGCCTCTACAACCTTCCTGGATTTCTTCGCCGGCGGCGGCTCCGAAAACCCAGCTGAAGCAGAAGTCGCAACACGCCTAGCTTTCGCCTTGCCCTTATGCTTCTTCTGCTTCTTTGAAGGTTGTCCCGTTAGCGGCTTCCCCACAGCCCCTAGTGCGTGCGCTTGCCGCGCTAGCTCTACCTGCAGGTTTACCGCTAACCGATTCTGCGCGATACTGGCGGTATCCTCTAAGATGGCCAGTGCTTGGCCACCGAAGATGCTAGGCCCTGTCAGGGGCGTCCCAAGAAGACGCTCCCTGACTGCCGTAGCCGGACGCATATGGTCAATGACCATTTGCCTCCTGGATTTCGTCACTCGCGCTTGCACCCTTGCCAATGCGTCCATAGACAGCACCAGGCCGTCATTGACACACGAAAGCGCCACAGGTGGCACAGGGTGGCCTGCCCCCGCTTCAGCCCACACCGACTGAAGTAGACGATAGGAGTGATTGACAGCGCTCATGGCTGCCCTCACACCCTCATCGCATAGGGACAGGACTTCTTCTTGGTGTACCTGAGACTTGTCCACAAGTGCCGGACCGGGGCCACCTGCCACGGCAGTCTGGACGCCCAGTACCCATCGGTCATCCTCAGTGACCGACGGGACTACACCATATCTGTTGTATTCCCCCCGCGGAATACGACATCTTGCCCGCACCTCCCTGGAGGCCGCAGGGAGCTGACCCTTGGTCATAAGTTGTTTGCTATAAATAGCCTCCAACAAATCTATGAACCGTGGATCCAGTCCCACCGACTGGATCTGGGCCACGGGCAAAATCCCCATCCTGATCGACGCAACCGACGGACGGGGCGCATCTTCATCGGCCGTGGCCGAAACCACAGACGGGTCAACCCTGGCTAGCCACGCCAGAGCCTCTGACCAATCTACCTCCGATGAAGACACACCCGCAAACACGTCACCCGTTGACGTGCTCCCGGCAAGGAGCCACGGTTCCGCCGCCACCCCATGAAACACTCCGGTCCATGGGGTAGGTCCGCACGGAAAACCGTACGGACCTGTAGCAGTCGCGGAACCATAGCCGGACACGTCCGACTGCCGGACCAGGCGAGATAGGTGAGTACCACGCCCGTGACAGCTGGTGCCAAACCAAGCCGCACGGAACCGGTGCACGGTACCAGATTGGCCTCAGCCACAGGCGGAGCCGCTGCCCTGGCTTGCGCCAAACCAGACAAATGGCGGACGGCTCCCACACCTGACGGACCGGCCACCGCTACTGGTGGTCCCACACCTGACGGACCGGCCACCGCTACTGGACCACCCGGAGGTGGCCGCAGAGAAACAGAACCTGTCTGGCCAGAGCCAGACGGGACTGCCAGGGGCCGTACGAGACGGCCCCCTCGGTAACCAGTCCAGAATCCTGTCCGAGGACAGGATCCGTACCAGGCATGGGGAGAAACTGCCCCCCAACCTTTGGTAGCAGGGACGACACCAGCGTTGGCAGAACGCTATGCAGAAAACCCTGCATAGCCGGACCAAACCACGCCGGCGGTGCATCTCCGCCACCTCCAGCTGGGGACGTGGAGCACCCCCACCGGCCGAACCGGGCGCTCCACGATTTACTCTCGGACTGCCTGACCCCGCGTCAGACCCAGCCAAGTCCTTCTGGGCAAGGAACTTAACCATCATCTCAACGGACCACACGGCACAAACATTACACCTATGATCAATATTACAAAGGGAACACCTAAAACAGACATGGTCTTTGAACACGACACGGACAAACTTATGGCATTCATCACATGATGGCGGGGCTGGCTCGGCCTATAAAATAAGCACAAACCTACAATAAACAAGCGGAACGAGAACCGGATGGAAGGCAGACAATTAATTTTCAAATAATTTGACTCATAAATTAACTGTAACCCTCCCGCACCCCACCCCGCCACTTTACAACAAAGATTGCATTGATTATGATGACAAGAACGAGGCGGGCATTAAACACACCCATAATAGATCCTCCAGGATGTGCAACGGCTCCAGGAATCATATCGCATAGCATTCGGGGTATATTTACTAATCAATATAAATTATACTCCTAACGAAAGCAGCACGATATGTGAAGAAAACAAAATGTATAACAAACTGCTGTATCACACGGTAAAACCGCAGACCACGCATCTACTCAAGAATTTTGAAACCACCGATCATTGCAAACCGATCGTGATCGCACGTAAACTTGATCATTCTAAAGTTTCCGGTACCATTTTTTAGTACGCAGCACCCAGAACAAGATGCGCGAATTAATGAAAAAATTTCTTCACATAAACATCCGAGCGACCGGGTGTGACGTCACACGCTCGGATCCTACGGAGAACGATGTCAGCCGATATTCGTGTTAGAAATACCGTAGCAAACACCTATTTTCATATCTGCCGATCGCCTGTTGGGGTTAAAGAAGGCGATCGTCTGGCATATATCGTTGTTAGCACACGTCCCAGATTCTATGGGGTCAGAAATTGGAACATGCGACACAGCGAAATTTAGTCTTTTAACTATGGATAATAAAGAATGATACAACCTGGTTATCCTCGGCGGTATTCTCCATAGTATCCTTTAGTTAATCCTTTTCAAGAACACACAAACTATCACTACAGATTAAAGACTTAGATTTTCTTTCACAAAAAAACACTAAAATCCTCAATGCAGAAAGCATGTATTGCACTTGTTGCTATGCAAACAAGAAATGAGCTCTATGGTAAATGGGTACTCGGCAGTTGGGAGCCGAGTACCCGGTTCCCAGGAGTCGGTAAAGCTTTCTAAGTCTATAATCCTAGAGCCGCTGTCAAGCCCAGCTGTATATCAGAAGTAACAGAATGGTGAGTATTGATCGAAGGAGAAGGCAGATTTCTAGATATAGTTGTGAGATGGCCAGGGAGCACCCATGACTCTGCTGTCTGGCGAAACTCTGCTCTCTGTAGAGAGATGTCTGAAGGACAAATCACAGGTGGATGGCTCATAGGGGGCAGCGCGTATGGCATTGTACCATGGCTCTCCTCCCTGTTGCGAATCCTATCACTAGGGAACAAAGGGCGTACTACAGGTCACATCGCACAACTCGATCTGTTGCAGAACATGATTTTGGGATCTGGAAGATGCGCTTCCACTGCCTTCATAAGATTGGGGATTGTTTAATGTTTTCCCCGCAGCGATGTCTGAACGTTATCGTGGCCACCGCGATTCTGCATAATCTCAGCATCGAGAGAAATCTTGACTGCTGCTGATGATGATGATGTACAGGAGGAAGATGTGAATGAAGAAGATAACCGGCAGAGACAGGATGAACGTGCTGCAGGTGTAAGGGCAAGGAATTACCTAATTCTAGGCCACTTCATGGTTTGACGTGAAAATAAAACCTCGCTGTTAAAGATTTCTTTATACAATAAATGCAATCAGTGACTGCATGCTCTCATCATCTGCAAGTTTACTCGATTTCAGTACAGGCATTCAGTAAAGTTTTAATATAATTTCCCAAAACTTGGAAAGAATTTTTCATATTTTAAATATTTCATCGTGAAAATTGTCAACTTATTTAGCTTTGAAGTTATTGCTGCATATGTTAGCAAAGACTTTCAAGCAAATGTTGTTCACAGTATTCAACAGCATTGCACATTGGCTTTGTAATTTGTTACGTTAGCTGTGCAAACCATTGGGCCCAATTCTTTGATGTGAGTTTTACGGTTTATAATATATACTGATCAACATTTACTAAGGACAATTGTCATATGATGGAAATACATCAATGTGCAAATTCAATTAACGTCCTTATGTGTCACGTATTCCAGGGGCAATGTTTGTTTAATTAGAAATGTCATCCTTTGTTAACTATGGTTACTGGCACAAAGATTATTTATGATCAGCGGGTAACCTGCTTTTGATACAGCCAACATCGAATCGCTAAACCACATCCACATGCAAAGTTTGCTTAACTTTATTTTTTGACAGACAGGAAGACAAACAGGCATGAATATGGGCAAGCGAGTAAGCAGCTTAACAGACAGACTGGTAGTCAGACAAATGGACAGACAAATTAAGATAAGTGCAAGCCATTATTTTAATTGTAATGGTAAATTAAGCGCGGTGATAACATTATAAGATCAATCTAAGTTTAGAAGTGTGTAAGTGTCAACCCCGGATGTGCGCCTGACAATAGCCTCCATTAATGCAAGCTTTTCTTTTTTCAACTTCTAGTCTTTCTTTCTCAACCGCTAGCCGCTCTTTCTCTATTTCGATTAGTTCTGAGGTTGGATCTTTTGAATTTACAGTACTGGATTTATCACGTTTTCGTGCAAGAATTTCACTATTTTGAGATGCAATTTCTGGAGATTGTGGGGATGCAGGGGCACTTGAGGCGGTGGCGGTATTTTGCTCCTCCTGACCTTTCACGTTTTCCAGACTGTTACTTGGTGCGACATTTGGTTGGCCATTTGTGCGGGTGTGCTCATTGAATCTATTGTTGTCTGTTTGTGAAATTGTTACCTCGCAACAGTCGATTGCACCAGGTATCCCTTCCACAGCAGTCTGGCCTATAACATCTAGCACCTTCTCTTCTAGATCACTGATCACAATTGGTTTCCCTGCACCACCTCCAGTTTTTGTCGCTCACGTCTCCGTTGCATTTCCTTTCCTTTCATGGTGCTCGACCAGTCCAGCCACTTCCGGCGAATTTCCTCAGGCGTTCTAGATGTTGACGAGCTGGCGTTGATCGAGTCGGTCGCCCTGTAGGTGGGGCTTAGAATACACCTTCCGTATCCTCTGCATGTCGTAAGAGGCGACTAAAGGAGGTAAGGGTGAGGTAACCCTGACAGAAACCTCGAGTGCTGAAGACGGAGGTTCCAGGCCGCACGGCGCACTCTAATAAACCATGGATCCACGCACTTAGCGCTTATGATCATGTCGATAGTCACTTACAGGACTGGCGGTATGATCAGCGAACGAAAAGAAGAAGAAAAAGATCGAGTCGGTGATGTCTTTCCAAGCTACCTTCTTCTGGTCATTGATGAGGACATCTGTGAACTTGCTATACAAAACATCTTTCTTTCTCTTTACTCCATTACTCCATCATAACCTCCAGTTCTTCCATAGTAAAGCGTGGCCTCCGCTTTTTGGTTTCTTTAGATGCGTTAGACATCTTTGTCTGAAACAGTGAAACACATAAAGATGATGACTTGCAAAGATGTATGATACATGTGCATACCTCAACCATGAGTTTAATTAATCTTTCTTCGAATAATATCTGTTCTGGCAGTTTATTGCAATTGTCAATACAGTCAAATAAATACAACCAACCCTGTATTAAGAGACCGCCCAAGAAATGCCAGAAAAAAATGATCTCACGCGCAGGTGGTCCTTTAATCCGGTTTAAAATATATTGCCATGGATGCATCCCCCACCCACCCCCCTTGCGGCAAGGGGGTGGGGTGGTGGTCTGGAGCAGTCGGGGGCCCAGATTCAGACAGGGAGGGAGTTTCCCTCCCGCAGTGGGTGGCGGAATCCCCGCAGTGGGTGGTGGAATCCAACGGTCCTCCGCCGGGAAATTTTGAAAATTAGATGGTCTGGGAAGCTATTTCCTGCATTATGAGTGGTAAAATACTTTCAGAAATTATTAATTAATTCATACTAACGTTGATGAAAAAGATAATGAACCGAGTTTGCAGGCGCTAGTTGCGGGGGGGGGGGGATGATTGCCCCCCCCCCCCCCCCATGGATTGAGGTGGATGCAAACTGCATCTCGTACACCTATTGTGGACGCACCAGTTGGCTCGTGGAAAGATGAAATGTGAACCATATAAGGGAAGAGAATTTAATTTTAATTATGCCTACATACCGCGAATTCAAGTAAGAATCACTGAAAATACCGGCAGAATATCCTCTTTCAGAGAAAAATTGTAGATTTAAATACCTCGCTACCGAGTTCGTTAACATGCGAAATAACGATAACTTCGAGCACATAGGCCCAGGCCAGACTGGCCAAGTGAGCTTATGCCATGGGGTCCGTCTGTCTGTCATGCCATGGGATCCAAATTGGCCGATAACTATTCCTTTGAATATACTTCTTCAATATATGGATCAGATCAAATTCTCTAATTTGGATACAATTTTAACACAGGGAAAGGGTGCGACTGTACTGTATGATTCCACAACTTTGATGATGATATGAAAAGTGTGACAAAATTGAGGAGGGCCTGCAATCTCTAATTGCTGTTGTTGTTTATGTTTTTTAGGAAATATGGATGTCATACTGTCAGTTTGCCAGATGGATATACCACAATTGTGCAACAGATAATTGCAGAGAATTACGACATAGAGTGTGTGTAACCGCTGCAATTCGCAACAGATTTCTCAAGAGGAAAACATGACAGTTTAAGTATTTTAAGAACTTCAATTTTCATGGCATCATGTGTCACAGAGGCCATCAAACCGGTCACTCAAGACACCTGTTTTAAAGAACACCAACTTGTAGACAGAGAGTGTGTAATATGACAAGTGGCCTGGCCCAGTTATCGAGTCAGTCATTCCAGTGGCAAATTTTCAAAAATACTTTTTTTGGACTCCAAATGGACATTCCTTAAGAATACTGAAAAGGCCGGCTATGGAATGAAAGGGTTAATAGTTCCATTTTATTTGTAACATCTTGTGGATGTCAACCAAGTTTATTATGTGAGTTACCACACGATGCGGATTGTAATATATATTGTGCTATAGATACGCTAGGTTCGAGGCATACATGTAGTAGTAATACATGTACTGGAGTTCGCGAGTTTAATACTACATGTAGGGCTAGGATACTAGGTCACATTATAAAGTTAGTAAAATATGCATATATATGTCAATACCTTATCATCATATATCATAGGTGACCTATGGTACTCACCATTATCTCCACGTTTTTCGAAGAAAAATCTATTGTAACGTCAGATCTCCGAAACCGTTTGATGGAATTCAGCCAAATTTGGTATGCAAATTGGAATACAAGAGTCTGTTTACATTTTAGTCAAAGGGTAATATTTTAATATGCAGAAATTGATTGAAATGTGTCTCGTCCGAAAGTGTTTTACAAAATTCAACCAAATTTGGTTTGTGAGTTATCCATATGATTGTGGAGTACAAGAAGCCATTTACATTAGGCTCCATCCCCATGGGTCTGGGGCGTGTGGACTTCTCTGAAACCGTTGGATGAAATTAAACAAAATTTGGTATGTGCATTGACCATATGATTGCGGCAGTTACCCGCATGACTGTCATGCAAAGCAACATTTATATTTGGCTCGACCCCCCCCCACCCCTATCGTGGGAGGGTGGTGGGTCAAAAGGTCACGAAATTGATTGTAATGCAATTTCTCTGAAACTGTTGGATGCAATTTGGTATGTGAGTTGCCCATATGATTGTGGCATGCAAGATACTATGTGTTCAACGAACTTTGGTATGTATCTTACCCATATGAGTGTGGCATGCAAAAGTACATTGACATGTACTTTTGACTCCGTCCCGAGTGGTGGGGTGGGAGAGGGGAGTGTGTACAGGAGAGGTCAAGGGTCAAATCGATTGCCACACAACTCTAGGAAACCAATAGATGGAACTCAAACACACTTGGTACGTATTCGTGTTACCCATATCGGTTTGGGGGTGCAAGAGCACATTTACTTTTTGGTGGGAGAGTGTGTACAGGAGAGGTCAACTCGGTGCGTGTGTGTGTGTGTGTGTGTGTGTGTGTGTGGTCAAAGCTGTGAACGTGGAAATTTGCGATGACCGAGCAATCTAGTCTTGTGAATGAAGATTATTTCATCATTCCAATGTAAGTGGAGTAAGACACACTATGTTCGATGGCTACAACTTATTGTCAATTATCATTACTGTTTATATATTTTAAATGTAAATACAGGTATATCAACCAGATAAAGTATCAGGTTTTCTCTAGTTTAGTATTATCATCTATCCCAACAATAATAGTTCTAGTATGAATTCCAGTCAAAGCTAACTGTATAGAGCACATCTGTCTTTTGCATCAGCAATATAAAGACCACATCTGCCCTTTGCATTAGAAGTTGTTGTTTCCTCAAGACATCTACATGTAACACCTACTTGTTTTGATGAATCGCCATCCTCTGAACCAAAATAGCATTAATTATGGAAATTTACCTATTGTAAGAGACCATCTGTCATTAGTGACTTTTGATTGTGGTTCAATGTTATGTAAAATAAAAATAGAATGCACTCAATGGAGATGCTGACTCATGCCAAAGTTTCACTCGGTTTTGACAATGCACCAACTTACGCCCGTGACCGTTATGTTTGACTGTTTGACCGTAAACTACAATTCTTTCTAGCCACTTACAATATGAATTCATGTGCCACATTTGGTTATTCTATATCAAAGGATTCAGGGGATATGCCTTGGAAAAGCTGACAAACGAACAGGCAGCTCCACCAGCAATAGTCACACTGGCAGTTGGTGGCGTGAGTAATTAGCTTGGATTTACAATACATGTAAAATAGATACATGTAATAGCCTACTATGCAGTCAGGTTGTATACCATTTTCTGCAACATTGATCATAAAACTATTGAAATATGCATGTAAAATGGATCTAAAATGTTAGTTATCTATAAAAATTGTTCCAAATGACTAATATGAAGCCATCTTCAAAAATCAGTTTCTGTGTCATAACTCTCGGTAGCTGTGGCGAATTCATTAAAAACTTAAATCTTGTTATTCATGCTACCCAAGGCGGGTGTGAGTATTGCCGTTGGTGTCGTCTATTTGTCTGTTTATCCATGCAATATATCAGAGTACAAGAAGTCACCAAATTGTGTAGGTCCATGTGAGCATGTTACCCCTGTGAGCCCAGTTTTAGCAATACAGATCTAAGTACACCATGGCAGTAGAATTTCTGATAGTTAAAGAAATGTATATTTGATATAAATCGGATGTTCATGAAACTATGCACATGAAAAGCAGTTGATGGTGATCGTCATTACAAATGTAAGCATACCTGTACTCTTTTCACAATCAGGATCGCAGCTATCACATGTGTGGAAATGTAGCAAACTGAAGCACTTGTTAATCGGACAAAGTGAAAACGATTGCAGTAGACATGATTAAACAAGAAACTGTCTGGAAAGTTTCTATTCATATAGTTTGGCACACTGACCACTTTGCTGTCCTCTTCTAAATTCTCTTTAGAGCTGTCATTAGATGAATAATATTTTGGCAGCCATCATGAATGACCTAATTTTCCTGGAAATGACTTCTCCCGAATGGCGTAATGGATCAGGATGAAATTGTGGAAGTATAATTAGGAACTAATGGTCATTCAAGTTTGTCCAAGGAAGGTTAGTAAGTACTATAAAAAAAGATCAGTTCTTCAGCATGTTGGCGGACATATTGAAATATATCAATATGGATTTTGAAGCCACAATTTATTATTGGCGAACATTATAATTTTCGACAATATATCAATGGGCTCCATTAGTTTGTCTGTTTGTCGGACAAATGCATCTATGTTCCAGGTAGGCGATGCTGGCACTGTGGGCATATTTTGCCTTTGTAATTTCAAAATAAAGGGTTCAGAGGATAGGGTAGTTATTATCCCCACATTTAAAAAAAAGTTGGGATATTGTAATCACCTCCGTCCTTCTGGCCCTCCGTCCGTCATGCTGTCTTCTCGCAAAACGTTGGGTGGCATTAAACCAAATTTGTTATGTGGGTTATCCTGTGATTCTGCTTTGCAAGACAATATTTAGATTTGGCTCCGCACTCCCCCATTTAGATGAGTTACCCATGTCAATGTGGAGGGGGTGAGCACATTTACATTTGGCCCCATCCCCAAGTGGTGCTAATGGGGTCAAAAGGTTATGAAATTGGTTGTAATGATGCAACTCCTCTGACACTGTTGGACGAAATTCAACCAATTGAGTTACCCATATGATTGTGTGGTGCAAAGGGACATTTACATTTGACCCCCCTCCCTCGGGGTTGGAGGATGGGGGGGGGGGGGGCTAGTGTTAATTAAAGGTAAAAACTGTGAACCGCTCTATCTAGATTTTATTTCTTTGAGCTATCAATCTGAAACCTCTATCTGGCCTACTTACGCATAGATCAATTAGTCTCTGGATAACTTTCTGCAGACGCTTGGCTGCCGGAGGATTGACTCTTGATTTACACCGAGTTCTTATCATTACGAATATCACGACAGCTGCTGCCCTCAATGCTACAACGCTAACAAAGTTAAATCTATTCTGATAGGCTCTTTTTAGTTGTCTCTTTATTATTTTGTTAAATCCCATGAACAAAATAAATTGCTAAACATTTGTAGGAATCTCGTGTGCAGAATCTCAATTTGTCAAGAGTTATCAGTTTTCGTGATATCGGCTTACCTGCACGATAAGTATCATATGTGGACCAATTCACGAATCAATTGTTATTTCTAGGAATAGAAAATTATCTAAATGTTTTTGAGGATTTTCTAGTTGTGACTCTTAAATACAGCCGATTACATAATTCTGCAGCAGGCATATCAGTCGTTAACAAAAGCTAAACCGAAACCAAAAGTAAATGAGCAAATACAAGCGCTGATATTAACGTCACATGACGTGCGTTGGATTTCCCTCTTCCGTTTCCGTTTTTCGGGAAGATGAACAAAATGGCTAAATCATCGATTGACAAAGCTGAAATGCGATATTTGACGATCGCTGGTACGGTGATAGCACATCGTTTCATTGGTTGTTAAATGCTCAGATGGTCTTGTATTTAGATAGTGAAATGAGTTATATAGCGTAGAAACCAATCTGAGATAGTGTATTTGCCTGAACCAGTAGCTTTAATTTGTATTGGAATTTTTATAGCAACATATGTTGTTGAATGATCACTATATTCAATATATTCCTGGATCACACGTGACTCTACTGACTCAATGTTTCCATACGTCAGTATTGGGTCAATAGGCGTTGCAGTCGTTTCTGTTATGCACGTTGGTTCACTTTTTTAAGAATTCATATTGTATAAAGTGATAATGTCCTGGAGATTATGAAGAGCCGAATTTAGGAACGTTTGACCAATATATCTGTGGAGAATCCGTTGACCGATAAAACAGATCTAGGATACATATTATAGTTCCATAATTTATTTCTATATATATATATGTCTTCTGTTTCCAAATCAATGCACCTTTTATAATTAAAGATTTTTGAGACATAGATTGACGGTCCTTTCTAATTGGTCCATAATAGTTATCTAATTTAACATCATCATCTGACATTGCATTATCCAACTTAGTTTCCGTAAATGAAACTATATCGTAATCACAAACAAACTTCAATTTCCTGGATTTTATACTGCAGGCCGTTTATATTGAGATGAAATAAACTTATGGCAGACACTTTTACTGCTTCATTTGGAGGGCCAGGATTGCTTTCAATATCACCACATAATAACAGACTAAGTTTAACAATTATAAGTAACACCATGCGTATATCTATAGCATATAATGCCAGATGAACAGACTTAAAGGGAGCATTCTTATGGCCCATTCTTATATGACATGAACCTATTTTTATGTGAAATAAACCTATGGCAGCCGTGTGTTGTTGTAGATCATCAGTACCCATTAAGTTATGGGTATACCGACATAATCATTATACAGGGTCGCCATAAGGTATCTTTCATTGACAATAATGGTTTTTCATATCCATTATCTGTGATCGTTTTGATCTCTTTCCAAAGTTTGCAATTTGCACCTCTCGACAAAACTGGGATGGGTAAAACATAGAGACAGAAGTTGACTAGCATAAGAAGTATTAGGGAAACTAACGGATAGCTAAGGAAAAGTACTATAAATATATGAAGTTCTCTCTGAAGGACATTATTTATACATGAGTCATAGATAGTCGAAAAACATATACATATTAAAACACAAAAGGAGTATGTACAGAGAATTTTGTACAGTAAAAATGGATAGTAAAACATTTGCGGTTGGTTGGTCATCGAGAATCTCGTGTAACTTCCTAAGCATTAACGCTAGGTTAGAAAAGTAGTTGTAGCATGCCTGTGATATAAGACTAACATTATCTCCGTTTCTCCAATCAGGGGAGCTAAAACAGATATGTTTGAGTGATAGCGAGTTATAATACGAACACCACTTACAGCTGTTTAATTATTTATATACACCACAGTTGCATAGCCCGAGAGATATGCTAAGCCGCATCTAGACTGCACACGACGCGAGCGAGCGAAAGTGGCCACAACAAACACAACACACTCCCCCCACCTCCCCCGGAGGGGACGTGAGCAAGGACTTAGAACAATATACTATCATTGCTACATCCACGTCGCACAGCGCCCGATCCAGATGTGCCTCTGGTTTTAAAAAGAGTAGCAGTTGAATAATCTATGTACAGCACCACTGTGGGCCCTATTTCTACTGTATTTCCATGACTAAGTGACGCAGTGAAACAGCCACATGGATCACCAGACACACACGCACGCACGCACGCCACCCACACACCTCCCTAGTGATAACATGACGTAGTACAGCAGATATGTTACGATAAAATAGAACCAGTAAGAGATTAAAAAAAATTAGTCCAAAGGTCTCAGTTTCAGGATATTCATAACGGTAAACGCTTTCTGAAATAAATCCAATGGGAAACCGCTACTGCCACGGCCAGCAAAGGGTGCGGTTCCAATAAGCTTCAAAATGCAGAAAACGGTTCTAAGTTCAAAGAATTTGTCATGGTTGGTTCTTCGGGTCCAAAAGGGTAAAAAACATGTGAAGACAAATAAGACCTATTTACATGTCTAATTTATAACCCCGAATATTTGCCGTCTTGAATCAATTCTTGATTTGACACCTTCGTGGGAGCACATATATCTTATATAGCCATGTAGCATTATCTCCTCATCACGAAAGGCGAAAATAGCGAAAGTTCAATGAGGAGACTAGGTATAAAATATGCACTGTGACGCACCCCCACACCAACCTCTTTCACCTACAACCCCCCTCCCCTCCCCCATCCCCATTTTCCGAGCAACTTCTGGTTCATCTCATCATCACGAAGGCGAAAAGCGAAAGTACAATGAGGAGACTATGTATATAATATACCATTTGCAGTTATTGGCACCCAAAAACCCGCCACACCCACCCCACCCCACAATAGTGAAAAGCACGGGTGTAAACAGGAAACGTTTGCATTTATTTGTTTGGAAACTCGCTGTACCCGCTCAACAAAATAGTCAATCTCCTCGTAGTTTAAAACGAAAAACCATAGGAGATTTCCAGTTGACTACACTATTTGAAAGCCCCTAACCCCTTAAAGACTAATCCGGCCAATAAAGGCATCTGTAACATACTATGAAATGTCCATTTACAGGCCAAGTGAGGAATATCTCAGAAAACCGACGACTGGAATCCAGTGGCCAGTTCGCCATCAGTTCTGATGTTTATAATAATAATAATAATAATAATAATAATAATAATAATAATATACTTATGGTCTTGCTAATTAATGGAAAACATTACCTATCTTGACATTCAAGAGTCAGTGGCATAGCCGTAATACAATATCTGTCTATAGTTTCATGGACACAATGTGTGCTGAATAAATATATTATACATTCTAATGTATGTATTTAGATGTTAATCATTATTTCAAGACCTGCTTCATTCTTGACCACGATGAAAATATCCGTTTGCAGGCGAAAGGGGTGACATTCTAGAAAGCTTTCCACTTGAATAACGCGCCAGTCACACCAGTGCATTTCCTTTCCTTTTTTAGTAAATCGTAGTTTTTCATACTTATTTTGACAAAGACGAATTAGACTGTAGTATTTATCTTTGTTTTGTGTTCATACACATTGTATGTATGACATATCCCATTATGTCGGACCTTGGGGCCATGTGTATAAATATAACTTGAACTTGGGCATGTCACTTCCATTGTCCGCAACCACTCCATCCCCATCACACCCACAACTACCCAAGCAGTTGTTTTAGTGTCTCTCATTGCCAAATTCACGTTGCTGTCTTCACTATATAACTGTTATTGTTGCTTTGTTGTCGTTGTTGTTGTAGCGTCATTCACTGTTTTTCTAATTTACCTATGTCAGTGGCTGATTTAATATAAATCTTTTCTGTGTTTATTGTCTTTCTCACGAAGATTCTCCCGTCTTGGGACCAACATTGCAAGATCTTATTTTCACACTTCAGCTGGCGTAATGTATACATTAGACCGTTTCTATATCTCGTTAGATTTTCCGTCAGAAATATGTTGTCTGGGTTGTTATACAGTTCTTTTCTTGCACTGCATACCTTTGTCTGGGAATTATAGCTCGTGAACCGCACAATAATCTGTCCTCTGCCAGACCGGATGTTCCCCAAAACGTGAGACCTACCAATTTCTCTTTCGCTGATGTCTCTGCCCATCTTGTTCCGGAATATGCCGAGTACGATCGGATCAGTATTTTCATGGCGATTATTTATTGGCACGTTGTGCAGTCTCAGGCACGTTCGTGTATTGTATTGTATTGTATTGTTCCTGACTTTCTATCTCGGTTTCGTTCTTCTCCACACGTGATTCTAAGTGTGTCAATAAATCATAGCACTTTATTTTCAGATTTCAGAATGTTAACTTCTGCTTTAAGCTCTAGAATTTCATCTTTTTGTGCATTGACTTGTGAAAGTATGTTACCCATACTGAACTGAATAGCATTCTCTACTGAAGCGTAAACCGCTTCTTGTATTGATCGAGTAATGGCTGGTTGTATGTCAGCACATAGAAGAGGGACTATGGCCATTTGAAAGCCTGGACTCTGTATTGGGTGGAGGATCAGATGCGAAAAAGGAATCGCCTGGGACTGCGAAATTGGAATTTCTCCTGGATTGGTTGCCATTGGACTAGTGAGCCCAGTAACATACAATTCTTGTTGGGCGTTTGGAGTGCTGGTACCAGGGTAAGGTGGTGACAGCTGCGATAACATAGGTACCCCAATGGGACTAAAAAATCTGGCGCATGCAGGGCTTGGTTCGCTTGTTGAATCACAACTAGTGTCTAATCCAGATTTGCTTAGTTCAATTCCGTTTTCTATCGACTTCACCATACACCATTTGACCAGATGCAAGCGATAACGTGTCTGGAACAGTTTCCCATGTTTGGTTGGCCATTGTATAGGTTAATGTAGGATGCACAGATATATTAAGTAGACCAGTTAATGAAATGTTATGGTGCCGTTATATTTGAGATATGTTTGAGATAACGATAAATAAATGTTCAAGGACCGAAAGAGTAAACTGACCAGAGTGATTAATGTTCACGTGTCAAAGTCCCAATGACTATTGATTAAGCACTGACCCGGATACCGTTCACTAAGCTAATTCTGTATGCTGCACTACTGTATTTGTTTACTTACCATACAATATGTACAGGAACCAGCCGATCTCACCCCAGATTCTTATTACACAAGACACAACTTTTAAATTAAAACTATGATACACGAACCGTCAATAACATTGATGAAACTATAGCACAATTATGTCATTATTTTTAACTTTTCGCAATCAATCGATACTTAAAAACAGCCATTTAATCACAATACGGGTAAAAGTTCTTGGACCGACACAAACTTCATTACTCACTGGGCGCCGTTATTGAACAATTATTATAATTATATATATGGGGGGGGGGGGGGGGGAGGGGTGGGCGGCGATATAACCTGCAGTCTCACATTCAGCTCTGGACTGAACATAGTTGAGCTGGTCTTAGACCCAATGAAAATTTGCCAGTCATATGACTAGCAAATTTTCATCGGGTCTAAGACCAGCTCAACTATGTTCAGTCCAGAGATGAATACGAGACTGCAGGTTATATCGCCCCCCATACAAATTTACGTGATGGAAGAGATGATGAATGAAAGAGTGGCCATATACGAGAACATCCATGCCAGCAGTGGTCGAAGAGAGGTTAGGCAAGAGCAGCTGAATGACTAGGTCGCAGAGGATGGAGAAATGCCAACAAGGTATCCTGACATCAGAGAAAACCGTAACAGACTTGCAGTTAATCGGAAGAAAAGTGTACTACAAACATCTGAAAGACATGCAATACCTACAGAGAAAGGAAAATAGAGGAAAGGTCATACAGAGCGATAGAGGAAAGCAACAGCTATAGAACAGGCTAAAATCGATAGAACTATACTAGTGAAATCTATTGATCATGATGATAACCCCTTGTATTATCAAAACAATAATAGTAGACACGTAGTGTAGAGGGACGCCTTGAACAGGTTTGTCTTGCTTGGCTGTAGAACCTAACATGCTAAAGGATCAGACAATAGGATCCTTCCATTAACATTTTCGTGAAGACGCGCCACATTGTTTAATGAAGAACGGCTCTTCATTGAATTTTCAGAAAATGTTCAGAAATCAAATCCAAGATTGTTAATAGAATATTATCCCTCTTATCATCAACTTCATTATATCCACTATAATCATTCATCATTATCAACAATAATAATAATAATAGCAACTACCACACGTAACAACATATATTAATATTGACATTAATATTTTTATCATCATCATCACTACCATTACCCTTATCACTGTCACCACTATAGTCATCATTCCCAACAATAATAATAATAATAATAATAATAGTAATAATAATAATAATAATAATAACAGCAACAACTATAACATATGTTAATACTAGCACTACTATTATCATCACTATCATAACCATTACCACTGTTACCATCATCACTATCACCATTAGTATCACAAATGTTATCAACACTATTATTAGCATAATTCTTATCACTCTGCTATTCTCATAACTATCACTATATTGTTATTATTTTTTAGATACAATAGTACAGTACAACTTGGAGATAGTCTAACACATTTCATTGACTGTTTTGAACTGCGCTGTTGAATATTCTGGACACAATTGGATTAGAAGACAGTGATGAAAAAGGCAGCAATAACTTCCAATCTAACAACGCCAAGAGAAGCTCAACATAACTAGATACTAGTAAGGTTAGGTTGGGGTGTGGACTGGATTTTGCCATTACCAGCCATTCATAATGACTAATTAAGTCATTGAATATTTTAAGATTAATTTGGCCAGAAATTACCGCAGTAATAGCTTTTACAAAAAATGACACTCGAGTAATCAAATTGCCGTAAGCATTTACCCTTGAACATATTGAAATTAATTTGACCACCAGCTACAGCTTCCATGCATTATGTCGCTGAACTCGTATGCACATTGACCTCACGGTGATCGTCAGCATGCACAACAGAAGAGCCATTGATTGTCCGAGTTTATGTTTACCTCTCCCATTCAGATGCATGCTGTCAAAGTTGTAAGGTCATGGCAGCGTCTGAAGCTCATCAAATCATGAATGTACCAGGGCACCACTTGATAACTGTGATGAAATCCGGAACAGATCAAATCGTTCAGAACATGCACGAGGTTTGTACCCAAGATTCCTATTGTGGGCGTTTGAGAAGAGAGGGCATGAGAAAACAATACCGATACGAAACACGTGTGGTAGAACGCCACAAACCAGGTCTAGCAAGTCCTGGAAAACGGAGTGTGCAGTTTTAGAGCGACGATCCAGAGAATTGCCAAGAATCATCAAGATCACGACGTCAGCATGCTACGACAATATGACTGGCAAATTATACGCATGTCTAAGACTAGCCCCATTATCATCGGTCTCACATGGTGTATCGGGTACACGGAAGAAACGATGAACGAAAGACTGACAATATACCAGATCATCCATGCCATGTTTTCTCTTCTCGACCTTGAAATCTATTTAAGTTTTCCAGCGCCTTTTCTTTTTCTGTTATGGTTGTAATCAGTCTGCAATTGACAACTGTTCTCTTCACACAGGGTTTAGATTGGTCGACAACCTTGCTCTTTGGCAAAGGACGTCGTTCAGTCGGCTCTTCATAACATATATTAGTCATCAAAATGCCATTTGGATTTTCACCGGATTTGACATCATCCATTCGAGCTACACCAGCTCCTATGTTCATAGGCCTACCGTCGTTTGCAAAGACTAACTACATTATCCATTTGGGCTATATCAGCTTCTACGTCGATTGCAAAGACTCAAGCTGCCAAGTATTCATCATTTAAGAAAATTCGTGAGTTCAGGGGATGGATAAACCGTTTTCCGAAAGCCTGTAGAAATGTTCTACGATGATAGGGCATGATAAATGACCCGAGAAAGGCACTCTGGCAGATGATACATCGTAATGTGTTTCACAAGGTTACTGAGATTCCACTCATTAACTGTTTTCTTGTAATGCGTATTGAGTGGCTCATAAGCCATCATCCAGGGGTTAGAGCTTGTGTGAAGTGTGCGCTAAACAGTTTATAGTCGAGAGTTCCTTTTCCCTTGTCGTATCAATTATGCCAATGCCCTGGTAACTGTTATGGTTGTCCATGAAAACAGCAGGGTTTTAAATTTAGCAGGCGATGTGTTTCATGAAGTGCTTCAGAACTTTCGGAAACAGTTCTCTGTTCATCCACCTAGTCTGAGTCACACGCCCAATGGTTGAGCCCTCGCCATAATCATGTGATCCTTGAAATGAACTCTAGGAAAGATCACCACTTGTGGAATGGCCTTCCCTACAGCACCTACACAACAAAGGTCCCACGTTCTGCTGCCGTAATTTGTCCTACTTGCGTCATTCTTCCTCATGCCAGTACCTTTGGGATATTCTGCACAGTGGTAATACCAGGCTAATCTAGAGTAGATAGATTCAGGACTATACCTTTCTCAGCCTGTGGGTTTTTTAAAACAAAGTTCAAAGAATGCTCCCACAGATTCTCTGTTGAAGCCTTTTTCTCCTAGCCATACTGGTCGCCTCTGGATCCCGTAGGCTAAGCTTTGGGTGGCGGGTCATGTAGCCATGCATCCAGTCATTGCCTGCCATTGCATTGTGCTGCTAACTATCAGGAAGTCTTGTTTCTTCTCTGCATACTCAAAAGCAAGGCGCCTGACTGCAACATACCCCAGCCCATGGACCATAAGGAGCCAGGTGAGGACATATTCTTAAAAGCCATCTTTTGTGAAAACCTGAAACTTGGAAAAATCATATGCTATGCTAAGCTCATATGAAACCATTCCTCTCAAACGTTACTAGTAGTAGTAGTAGTAGTAGTAGTAGTAGTAGTAGTAGTAGTAGTAGGAGGAGGAGGTGTATAGATGATGATGTTGTTGAATGTGGTAGGTGTTGCTCTTTGTGTGATAACCTGGCTGGTATTGAAATGTGGAACAAATTGCTCATTACCGCCAGCTTTTCTTCGATCAGTCGCCCCTGTTGTGACGTTCGCTGATGTAGAGTTCTGTTGTATGTTGATTTTCCAACTCTTGATCACAGCATTGTTTTTAGGTCATGGGCTTGACGATCATTCCTACATTTTAATATAATAACACATCTGGTCCTGCTGCCTTAATCCACTCAACTGTGTCGATATGTTTTGATAGTTTAATGAAGATTTGGTGGGATGGAATGGCTGTCAACGTTCCCCAGATTTCCCTGTAGTGTGAAGGGCAGTAGATTGATTCTTAAGATGATCGTACAAGTACAGTGCTAACTCGCCTCACAATTTAATGTGATATGTCTGGCGCTGCTGGGCCTGATCTGCTGTTCAGAAAATTGCCAAGAAAGCATAGGTGTCGCTCCTATGCTATCTTCAAAGATTTGCTACAAGAACACTATTACAATGGCAACGCGGAATACGATGCTTCTATGAAACACAAAGAAGGGAAGTTGATTTTATTAAACTGAAACTGTACAACGATTTCAAAGACATTGACAGGAGCGTTAGCTTCACAAAATAATAATACCTTTGTGCATACAATATGAATGTATGATCTACATCAGCTGCTATCCTATCGGGCTATTGAAAATGTTAACGATGTCTATTTGAATTTGGAAATTATATTATAAGTCCAAATTTTAACGAGAGCAAAGTTTCATCCCTCGGATTTTAGGTGAACACGAGCCTGCAGCTGATAACTAAAATGTGTGCCATCCGCTATTAAAAGGAAGTTGTTGGTCTGTTTTCCGACCAATGAGAACTCCATGCAATTACCGAACCCGACGCCAATTTGGATTGTGGCATCATTATTAGCCAATCAAGGGCTTGGAACCTCTCGGTTGAGCAAATAAAGATGGCGGCCAATCTGGTTGGCACCGACTCAGTTTGATGAATTCTGATGAAGGATTTCTGGGATTTCGATCATGAAGTGAAAGTGATTCCATCCTGTATCTTTTCTATTGAACATCAATGTAACAAATTTGTTACACACCTCAGTGTATAAGGGTTAGTGTCAGGCGGAGTTTACACAACACATTCCTTCTCGTATCAACCTCATTCTCGCGCATAGTTTTTGTGCATGTGAACTAAAACGGGACAGTAATAGCCCTGACACAAACCAGCCCTATCTGAAACGATGGAATCAATGGTTGTCTTTGACCTGCACCACATTAGTGCATGTCAACCCACAACCACTACATCCACCCTTCACCTCTAATGATATTTATGGGTGTGTGTGCTCATGTTAGTGCATCTGCATGCGTGAGTACATGTGCGTGTGGCGAATAGCCCACACCACTATGTCCAAATGATATATTTAATCATAAACGGCTTGTTTCTGTAAGCCTTTATGTCGGTGTTCGGATGCCAAATATGAACAGCAATTTTCTGTCTCATAAAATAAAACCTGAACCTATTACGTATAGCAAATTAACTACATTTGCCGGATTAAATAATGGCCTATCATATAAGTCATTTCGCAAGCCCCATGCCAATCGTCTACGTTTGCGTGCGCGCGCGTGTGCGTGTGTGTGTGTGCGTCCGATTACCATTATCCTAAATATAACATCCATAATTTGTAAATGTGGTTGTATGTAAACCGTATCGCAATTAGACTGCATACATCTGATGTGTGTGCGTGTGTGTGTGTGTGTGTGCGCGCGTGCGCGTGCGTGTGTGTGTGCAAGTATCAGCCAACAGCTAACAGCAACTATAAAAGTGGAAGTTGCATTTAAAGCGTCATTTATGTAATATATTATAACCATATCGCCAATGTAGCGGAATGTTCAAACAGAATGGTATTACAATCGGTTCCTGTCACTAACTAGATGACCGCTATATATTGGGTCGTAATCGCAGTACAAAGTTTAACACCTAATTCTATCGGTGATGGTACATGGCTACATACTATGCTACACATACACATTCAAGATATGGGCAAACAATTTTATTATTAAATTAATTTAAATTGGACAAAGATGTTAAATATTGAAGATTGTGATGAAAGATAAAATTTGTCAATTTGTGACGGGATACATGAAGATTTTCTTTCCTTACATATTTCCTTATATATATATATATAAGATTCTAATGTCTTGTGATAATTTGGAGGGGGGCATTCCAATCAGCACAGGGATGGAGTGAAATACGGGAAATAAAAATAGAGGAGTTAAATATGATCTTTTTGTTTTCTTTCAGTTCTATGTATGTACAATGCCATTAATTTATTCCTTTATATTTCTAAATTTGTTTTATTCCCCAGTTTCTCCCACTGAGTATTATTCTCTTTCTAAACTACAAAGTGGTCAAAATAACCTTAATGAATACACTATACAAGCATATTAAAGGTGATTTGGAAACTGTGATGACTCTGGATGATAACTCTCCATGTATACAATCACCGCTCTATTAAATTCATTTGATAGATCTGGTAAATTTCAGCTCATTATCTCTACTTAATCGTTACATCAAATTCACTCTAATCCAAATCCAATCCCCGGGACCTACATCATCGCACAGGAATCCCAAGGTTTCACACATCACTCCTCTCCAACACCATTACAATCCGAACTCTGAACTCCTCAGTTAAACAAACACTCTGCTGTTACCACACAATTTCCTCTTTTTTTTCAATTTCCTTTCCTGCAGATATCGCACTTCGGCGATCGACTTAACACGTCATTTGATACTCTATACATCTCATCACCGTCACCAGGCGCTGACCGGAAAATAGTCCGAGATGTGTCTGGACCAACATTGCTTGAGCCAATCACACAACCATTTCCTTATTCTCATCCAATCACCGGACCCCAACAACAAACCACTACACATGTATCAGCCGTCTCACTCACTTACTAATGCACATCCATGCAAACTCATTTAAATGTCAACGGATTGTCACGTTGGTCAAAATCACCTCACCAGTTCAAAGGTCAAAGAACTAATTCCATAGATATAACTTAGATATAACTTATACCTAGACTGACATTAATCCTAGCCAACATTTTCTAAAATTTAAACTAGAAAAAGAATTATGAAATACGCCGTTCCATTTACCACCCCCCCCCCCCCCACCCCCTTACATTATGAATACGAAATTGATAAATGTGATTCATATCTTAAGTAGATCTTAAAGATTATCAAAGACGTACAATGATCTCGTAATATTCATATGTACAAGATGCTGTCTCAATCTTAAGGGACAAAAGATGTTAACCCTCTCCTTCCTTTCTAACTGCACCAAGATGATGACTAAGATATGGGTGATGGAGAAGACAGATGCATCAGATTCAGGACGTCTGATACAACCTATATTCTATATGACCCCTCAACAAAAGTTAAATTACCATCCCTGGCCAGTAGATGAACATTTAACTACTGTGCGCTATCAACAGCTTTTCAAATTATCATTCAAAACTAAACTTTTGGATGAATGGAAGGAAAAGCAACATCTTTAATTGAAATCTCCACTATTTCTTGAATCTTTGGCCGCTCCAGGACAGTCATCTCGATCTGCTCAGCAGCTCCCAAACCTTCCGCAAATGGTGGGCTCAATTACAATGGGTTTCTTTGCTGTACAAATAGTAGGGTCAATTGAAACAGGTTCCTTGTCTGTACAACATTTACATCATTTCACGAGTCCATAGCGCTGGCTCATTTTGTAACACACTAACACTATTATTAGTAACATTATCACAAAACCAATTACATAGATCATCATGCTGTGTACATTAATAGAATCAAGCTTGTTCAAGTTTAGTTCCTATAATGGTTCTAGATGTAGGGCAGGGGTGGTGATGGATGTCTATTATGGCCATTTACGACAAACTAAATAGCTAATCATGAACTGATGATATCTTTAATTGGTGAAAAAATGATTATGCATTACACAGATTAGTTACATATGGCGGCTTGTCACCACGATAGAACGGTTCTTTAACCCTACCGAACTACACCTAAAACTACACAGAACAACGGTGGCTAGACTGATTCCTACAATTTATGTCATCTTGCATCAAACACGCATCAATTCAGGGGATTGTGTTACATCGTTAGCTTTACGTTTTTCAAAGTTTTTAGAATAAAGTCTTCAAATGACAAATACGAAGCAACAAGTTTCTTTTAGTGTTACATTATTACGGTCCAGCTTGCCATAGATTTAAATTTGCTAGAGCGCCCTGGGGCATAACCACAATATTGACAGTATTATTTTGTTTATCGTAGCTAGTATTTGCTATGTAAGGTACAGTGACCCGCTCACATCCATCCCCTCTTTTCCTTGTTCCCTCATCAGAAAAGTGAGGAATGAATAAGAATAGTGGTGACCTCAGTTACATCATTCTTCTTGTGGAACGTGAACTTGAGGGCAAGACAGAACATACCCCCTTCAGGTCGAGGATTTCTTCAACAAGTTTTCTCTCGAGTCTGACCTGGTTGTTTCATAGGAAGGCCTCAGAACCTTTTCCCATATGCCCAGGAAGTACTCAGTTCCCTTCCTGTGTGGGATGGGCTTCTCGGGAACCTGAGCCGGGGTGTCCGGCCTCGCTGCCAACCCCTCAGAATGTGGAGGGCTGCTCTACCCTCCCCGTAATAGCTTGGTCAATGCTGTCTCCATGGGCACACATATTCATGGGTATCCCATGTCTCTAAATGGTGTTGTCGCCTCTAAGATCTGCTTTGCGTGGTTGCCCTGGGCTGGACAGGTGACAGTGGCCGTGCATGTGTGTTGTCCGTGCATACTAACAGGAGCATTGGTGCCCAGGCGAAGGTGTCTGCATGTACTAACAGGAGGTTACCGCACGCAGGACGTGACAACAGACAGGAGGATTGTGTTCGCTACATGTATTAACAAGTGTGTGTGTGTGCGCGAGATAACAAGTGACCATGCACGACAATAGACAGGTTGTAGATATGAGATTGTCTTGTGGGAAGTCATGACCCCACTGGATATCTTATATTTACGAGTAAGTTCATATTTGAAAATACCAGGTGAGCTAATAGACTGAGTTATTATTTAGTTATGTATTATCAGCACTGGATGACCAGCACTGGATGACCAGCGCTGGTTGACATCAGCTGATGATGCGCAGTTACAGTTTCGGCGAAACTGAACCGAAACTGATACGGATTGATGGATGATATTTAGCATCCAAGTTTAAATAATAGAATTAAATGAGATAGGACCTCCGGTTCTGAGTTGATGTATATTTGGCAATAGTTGAGATAAAAGTTGTTGCTGCAGAAACAGCACACTCATATATTATTCAGCAGTTGGTCGGATCAGTAGTTTAGGAAATAATCAATGGATAAAGAAAGAGGGAATCGTAAGTGACAAACTGACTATGGTTGATGACGATAGGCATTCGGATTCTCATACGAGAATAGAACAACACCAGCTGACAATGAGATCATACAGCTCATGTGCCTATTAACGATCGTATCCTACAGGCTTATTCACGATAGGCAATGGACAGGACATAGACATTGTAGCGTCCTGTAGGAATTAATAACACAATCGAAATTTGTGCATCAACTATATGTCAATCATTCAATGGCATGCTACAACAACACCATTCCGTAATGTTGTTAGTTAGCTGACAGATCGCATCAAATCAGAACCAGCCAACACCGCGTTGCCTATGTGTAGCAGTAGCTCCATAGAAGAGAAGCCCAGAGTTTGATTGGTAAGAATGACGTCATGATCAATGAGCGTCTATCCAACTCTGTGGCAAAGAATTAGGAAGAACACGTTTCAGAGAAAGAATCGAAATATAGATGATCATGGATTGGTCAGGACGACCAACAGTAACAGGTAGAAGCTTCTAGGAGGGAATAAGCAGACGCTGATTGGCGGAATGATTACCCAGACCAGTCAAGCTGTGCTTATAACCTACCTAGAAGAATCAAGAGAACAAAGAATATATATTACAATATGTATATAACTATATATCGTAATATGTATAGAACTTCAGAGTTGCTGAAGAGTATAAGTAAGGCACTTTGCCGTTTAATAAATCAATCAATCCAACATCAGGGTTCCGTAGGCATCCTCGATGCTACGATAGTCGAAACGCTGAGATATTAGATTAGCATACTGTTAGGATAACAGAGTTCTTTTGTTTGTGAAAGTAACAAAGTATTTCATCATTGAAATATCAAAGTCTTTATCGTAATGTACAGTTAGGATAGATAATAATAAAAACATCATCTTGCAATCGCGGGACAAGAGTTTGGGTTGTGTTTAAGTGAACTCCGGAGTGCAGAGCAACACTGCACCGAAGCCAGGAATCTTCCATCAGTCAGATAGGCCCTATCGTCATACACAAATATCGTTGCGAACCATCCAGCAACCAGGCGAGCCAACGATAATCGTTCTACTGCTTCATTGGTAAGAGGTTGTCGCAGCAACCTATATCATCATAATCTTACCCTTGAGGTAGTAGGAAATCACATCGAGTAGCGACCACCCAGAGATTCAAAATCTTCAAGGTGTCTGTGTGTACTAATGTGTTATCCGCGCAACATAACGTGATCACGCATACTAACAGGAGTGTGTTGGCCACGCATTTGCTAGGTGTCTGCGGGTACTAACAGGTGTCTCGACCGCGTGTGACAATAGACAGGTTGAAAAATTTGATTGTGTGTTTGTCTGTGTGTTTTCTGATAATTCTATAACAGGTACTCACGATTCTCTGGAATCGGATTTGATGAGCTCGGGAAAGGTGGTCTTCCTTTCTCTAATGGTTATCTTCCTAACGAACAACTATTCCTAAAGAACAACTAAAACACGTCTTGCAAATTAATAATATTAATAAGAAACTTTATTAAATGTAAAATCCCAAAGCCCTATTGCAGGCTATAGCAATAATGACAAAACTTTATAATAATTTCAACTAAACTAATCTAAACTTCTAACAGCAATTCTACTCTAAATTTGAACAACAATTGCTGGTGTTAAACTGCTAACCATTCTGTAACAGTGCAATCGGTAGATTAAAGACTTTGACATCATGCTCGTCCTTATATACAATAAAAGTGGATTCGAGCATGACGTCGTCGTGATGATGTACTTAGAGGGATTCCCTGGTGATTTCCAAATTCTAACCATTTTGATTGGTTAACACTCTCTTGCCCACGCTCAAAGGACGATCGGACTCAACAGGTCAAGACTGGTATGCAAGTGATGCATGTTGACAGATAACATATACAAATCTGTTTTGACAAGCCTCGTCAAGCATCCATTCCTTGCATACCCACGTCCCAATTACTCATTGTTCTGTTGTGACAAGAGCGTTAACCATTCAATTATCAACCTATCGGAATTACCTTACCGTTGGTACATTCTATCTGGACACAGTGATTAATGGTTACGAGATGTCATGACATAGGATTAGGTGCTCTTTGACCTGTCATGTACGTTCTGGGTATTTACCAGAACTATGCCTACACCACGTACATCTCGGGACTTCCACGCAGTGCTGAATCATAGTACTGGATCTACATACACTATTTCGGCTATCTGACTTGTTTCTTCGAATCCTGTAAGTATCTGTCTTAATTAACCATCTTGTAAGACCTCATTGCATTAAACATCCATAAATCACCCTAAGATGCTTCCTGGCCTTAATCCAACAGCGTCTTACTATCACGGTATCTATGACCTAAACTAAAGTGACAGAACCAGTTTCTGCCTATTAAAAGGGTTAAAGATTCAGTTCGATTCCTCTAAATGATTATGACCGATTATGACTTTACGTGGGTTGAATTCTCACCTAATTTGTCCATGTAAATCCTAACTTATGGAAATGACAAAACTAGACTGATTGCAGCAACCAATCTTAGTCAGACGTAAATCAAACAAGGCCAAACTAATTTATCCATCACTAGGAATCATAATCATCAATTTGGAAATCCTAGAAATACTAACATACAATATATAATTTATACTTTCAGTAAGCAATAGGGCTAACATAAATATCAGTGGCGTAATCGGATATCCCGATACGGATATAAATAAACACTACATAAAAGTTACATAAAACTTCTACACCACTCATCATGTCATACCGACCTATTAATACTATACCATTATGCTTACTGCCAATTGCGACCCACTAAATTGGCGCTATTATCGATGACGTATACATATCATCCACTGTCTATAGCGACCGTAAAAGATTGTCCCATAGTCAGTGATGTGTCATGGTGATGATGTCATGAATATTGCCGACTGAGGATGTGACATAAAACTATCTGACGTACACAGTGTCAATAGGCCATCTGCAAATATGTACCCGGGTACCAAAAGGTAGCCGGTGGAGTTCGCGAGTAGCTAATCCATAAACCCCATATTTACAAGGTGTCCGCGCGTACTAACAAACAGGTGTGTGTCGCCCAGGCGAGATAACGTGTGTGGACCGCGAGGTGTGTGTCGGCCGCACATATTAACGGGTGTGTCGACCGCGAGGTGTGTCAGCCACGCATACTAACGGGTGTGTAGGCCGTGAGGTGTATGTTGTCCGCACATACTAACAGCTGTGTTGACCATGAGATGTGTGTTGGCCGCGAGTACTAACAGATGTGTGATGGCCGTGCATACTAACAGGTGTGTGTACCGCACATACTAACAGGAGGTGTGTGTCAGCGATGTGTACTAACAGGTGTGTCGACCGCACGAAATAACAGGTGTTGTCCACGCGAGACAACATGTGTCCATGAGTGAAACAGGTGTGTATTGGCAGCGCAAGACAACAGGTGTGTGTTGCCCATGCAAGACCTGACAGGAGGCATGTGTTGCCCCGCATGAGACAACAAACAGGAGGCGTGTGTTGCCCATGCAAGACAGGATGCGCTTCAGACGGTCTTGGGTAGACCACTAGTGGCATTGGAAGGCTACGTTTGGAATCTGTTTGTGAGCTGTTCTAAAACAGCAGCTAGCAGTTGTTCTGAAAATGCCTAGCTGCTGTTTTAGGACTAGCTGAGTTGTGGGAAGTGGTGACCATGGGCAGCGGCCGTCTAAAACACCGTGCTGTTGTTTTCGAAACCGTCTAAACTGTCTTGCAGCGGTTCTAGAACCGCTATTTCCCTACTACTCCCTCACATGTTTGCGCAACTTAAATTAAGTCTGCCTGGTCTGTAAATGAACATTTCCTAAGACTGCAGAGGTTGTTTACAAAACAACTAATTCTGATCATTATTTTTAGCTCACCTGGCCCAAAAGGCCAAGTGAGCTTACGCCGTGGCGACCATCCGTCCATCACCGTTTGCTTTAAAACACTACTTTTCATTAACCCCTTGTCCGATTTCAACCAAATTTGGCTGTAAGTACCCTATGGTCGTAGGCTCCAGAGCTTCCATTCGGAATTTTGATTCATTAATTTTTTGGGTGAAAATCTTAGATTTTATGAAAAATGTGCTGGATATTGTCAAATTGCTTCTTACCATTCTGACCGATTTGAACCAAATTTGGCTGAAATGATCCTATGTTCATAGGCTCTAGAATTCCCATTCAGAATTTTGATTCATCAATTTTTTTGGGTCAAAATCTGAGATTTTGTGAAAGATGTACCGAAAAGTGTGAAATTGCTTCTCCTTACCATTTTGGGTGATAATGGCCCTATCGTGGTAGGCTCTAGAACTTCCATTTTTACTTTTGCCCACATATCCACAAATATGGATAAAAGGATCCTATGATTTTGATTCGTCAATTTTTTTTGGTCAAAATCTTAGATTTTATGAAAAATTTACCTGAAATGGTAAAAAATGCTACTCCTCCATCGCTACTTGACATATTTCAACCAAATTTGGTTAGATGGGTTCTATGGTGGTAAGCTCCAGAACTTCCATTCGGAATTTTGATTGAGCTATTTTTTTTGGTTGAAAATATTAGATTTTATGACAAATGTACTGGAAATAGTCAAATTGCTTCTTCTTATTACTTTGAGAAATTTCAACCAAACTTGCCTAAAATTATCCTATGATCAAAGGTGCCAGAATTTCCATTCAGAATTTTGATTGGTAGATATTTTCCTGTGAAAATTTATTTTCCATCTTGTTTAATGTAACGAATCGTGTATATTTAAATTCAAATGCTAATGGTCCATGTGAGCGACACATGTCATTGTGCATCTTGTCAAATCAATTAAACCTATTTTCAGCAAATTTAATTTAAAACTGTTGCCATATTTTACAGTAAACTTTTCCCGTTAAATTAGGTTAAAATCATTCAGAATATGTCGTATTTAATAGGGCTCTATGTGGGTAAAAGGTGCAAAAGACTAACTCTACTCATCGTAAGTTACTTTAACACCTTAACAAGCTGCTCCGCTAGGTCCCACTGATCATTTGTGAATTTGAGGTCGCACGAATCGATAGCCTTGGAGGCGCATCGATCACTCAGCGTCGCGCAAACTGGCCAACATTCTATTAGCACATAACACATACTGTTCCAATACGTGACTGAATGAACCTGTGTTTAGGAGCACTCATTTCTTCCTGTTTGGTTTCAAGAGCATTATTGGCTACCGTTATGTTTAAAATGGCCTACGATCTTACTGGCGCTTGCTGTCATCTTGAGATCACTATCATCTATAATACAGTGTTAAAGCACAGCTGTAATTTGTGAACTGTGCACCCAACGTCCTCGGCAAGAAATGTCACATATTTCGGCTATCCGAGCGACTATTGAAGCATTGTCATGGACAGTAGTTGTTGTAATGCGTTAGGGTCGATAAATGACAAGTTTGCTTTGAATTAGTGTCTCGCATTTGTTTTGTCGCCGGCATATGGTATTGGTTTATATGGATATCTAGGAAGCTGTTTACCATATGCCTGATCTGATCTATGGCTACGCAATTGTTGACGTAATGTTTTTTCTTGTAGGAGGCATATGGGTGTGTATAATATGTGCGTTTTCATCATGTGTTTCTGGTTTTTCGATACTACTCGATTGGTGTTCACTGATTTTGAACGATTGAGATAGATTGAGAAGATCCAAGGGTGTAATCTCTGTTTCATGTAATGCCTGCTGTCTTAATCTTGTTGAAGTGCACGATTGGATTATTTGTGATTTGATTTCATTATCAATGTTTTGGAACTCGCAGTTCTCAACCAGTTTTATGAGTCTGGTATGATAACTCAATATCTTTACCAAAACCCTGTTTCGCCTGACAAAATTTGTGAATATCGTATTCCTGATTACATTTTGGGATGAAATATGCATCTAACGTTTGACAAGTTTGTGCATCCAATATGTCTGGTTGTTGATCTTCAGACGGGGGAGGGGGTGGGTGGGGTATGTTCATTGGCAATGTTGTGAAAATGTCATGGACTTCTTCCCCAGCATAATGTAATAGTAATGCTTCTCTTGCGTTTTGTGCATCCAATATGTCTGGTTGTTGATCTTCAGACGGGGGAGGGTGGGGGTGGGGTGGGGGGGGGGGGTGGGGGTGGGGTGGTATGTTCATTGGTAATGTTGTGAAAATGTCATGGACTTCTTCCCCAGCATTATTTAATAGTAATGCTTCTCTTGCGTTTTGAACTGGTGATTTCCAATGCCACAAATAGATTTTCTCGCCTTTGTTTTCACCTAGTAGATGCGGATCCTTCTGCTGACATTTGCAGTATTTTGCGTTACCAGTTTTCGAAAGTATTATAGTCAAATTCGGCACTATAGAATGGGGTTTTGGCCAATTCTGAGCGCGAACTCACTTAACATTTACTAAACTGTATTTAAACATAACAGATTTGCCGATCTTCGTCGCCAGTATAATGTTTTAGAATCGATAAATGACACGTTTGACAGCTCGCTTCCGATAAACAGAACTATGTTTCCAGAGCCCGCCTTTCTGGTCCCAGAACATTGATTATAATATAAATGAACTAGAATACAGACACCACAGTTGCCACCTTGTCAGTTATCTTCCAAAATGATGTAACAGTGTTCATAGCGATGGCCAGGTTATCAGCAATGTATCTTTCCTCTAGTTCTGCGACGTGAATTCCAGCAATCTAACCTGATGGATAATGACTGATTCGAGTTTGACTAGTCTCTCTTGTAAAGTCTTTTTGCTCTTGTCATGGATGGATCGTAATCGGTGGTACAGATGTACTCCATACATGCTCTAAAGCTGTGTCCTTCGACAACACTTATAGGCAAGCAGTCTCTGGCAACCATGTCTGCAAGTAAGTTTTTAATCTTCTCCATCCTTGAAGCGTCACGTTTCCATACATTAACTGTGGTTTTTCAACTGGTTATGTCGTCACATTAAAATGTTTCAGTTTCAGATTATTTAACATTGAACCGATTGATCCTGAATACGACAGCGTAGCTTCACATAATCTACGCTTCATCTTATTCTGATCAACTTTGTCAAAATTATTCTACTTTTCGGTTTACCTATCATTAAAATTTGACTAATAATATTTAACACATTAATCAAATTCACACGACTAAATGCAGTATGCCTATAACACATAATTTAGTCAGCACATCCACTTTGCTTCATAGAATATTTAGTAAATGAAGGAGCGAGTGTTAATTAATATGCTATATATCGGCCATGTGCCCGATAACAATTAAACCACACCCAAATCAACCAAAATCGTCCACGCGCTAAGCCCTCCTATATGTGATTCAAGGGCAAGCCAATTGTGCGCTGGAAGTGCGTCGTTGTAACCGTTGTGTTTAAAAGAAGTGGAAACAAATTATGCGTCAAATGCCACATCCTGTCTTTTTTAAGTTTGTGGATTATCCGATTTTTCCACACTCTTCTGTGGTGAATGTCTGAAAGCCAAGTCTTCCAACCATCCTAGAGCTATTTCTAGTGCTGTTTAACTTGTCTGAATTACATACGTTGTGTTTGTGTATCGCCTACAACGCCACATCCTTTGCATAAATGACCCCTTTAAAGGTGATTCCATGATCATGGTGGTGCTCTAAATGACGGGGTAGATCATGCATCACCACATTAAAGAGGAGTAGGATTATGATACTGGCTTGTGGTGTTCCATTCACTAAAGTGCATGTCCTGGACACGGTGTTGTTGACTTTCACTTGAAAGCTCCTGTCTTTGAGAAAATCTTTAATCCAGTATTTTATCCTTCCTTTTAGTCCATACGCATGCAACTTCTTCACAACCCATTTCACGATAATATGTTGAATGCCTTATCAGCATTCTAGGATCACCCTAACCTCATATCCCTAGCAGTCTTTAAGTTGTCTGCTGTCCTCACCAGATCGCCTAGAGTTCTCTTTCCTGAAGCCACCTTGGTAGGGGTGTAGGTATTTCCGTTTAGAAAGGTACCATTCCAGTCAATTTAATAATGATTTTTTTAGCTTGGCCTGTAAGATGATGGGTGAGTTTTCTCATTTCCAGATTTTAGGATTGGAGTTATGGTGACATTTTTTTCAAATTGTAGGGGAGTTCACATGCATTCCATTTGTGTTTATATAGCTGCAGGAGGATGACTTTGCCATTACTTGGTATTTCACGAACAGTTGGGTAGCTGATTGAATCTATCCCAGTAGTAGTCTTTCTTGATTTCTCTTGTGGCCCTCTCCTGTTCGACCATGGCAATGTATTCGTGATGGTGATATCTAGGTTCTCTACCTCTATGCTATTATTAATCTGCGATCTATCGCAGATTATTGTTTTTTCTCAGGATCTTCTTCTTCTTCTTCTTCTTCTTCTTCTTCTTCTTCTTCTTCTTCTTCTTCTTCTTCTTCTTATTATTATTATTATTCTCAAGGTTTTTTTCAACCTATCTCCTCCTACGGTTTTGATCTGATCAACTTCAAACTTGGTCAACTTGTACTACCCCTTGGGATCTAGTTTGCTATTACTTTTCTTCTCGATCGGCTGTATGGTTTCCGAGATAGCAGCATTTCCGCGGGCAAAAAGTCCCATAGGAAATGTATGGGAGCAATATTCAGACAGTGACTACTCCTAGAGTTTTTCCTCAATTATCTTAAAACTTCACATACTTCTAGCATGTGCTGATCCGCATCTCCACCCAAAATATATTTTGGATAAGTTGACAAAAGTTGGAGAAAATCCGACATAAGCCAATCTTTTTGGAATCAAGATACTTCATATTTCTAGGTTGGTCAGATGCTTGATATTTGGCATATACGTGGATACATTATTCTACTATTGATTAATAAAATACAATCATTGGCGAACATGTTAACCTTTCAGAAAGCTGCTTTTCCGTTCCCAACATGTCCCATAGGGAATGTATGGGAGCAATATTCGGTCAGCGACTGCTCCTAGGATTTTTATCAGATCATCTTGAAACCTAACATATTTCTAGGATCTGTTGACCCGCTAAATGATCAGCTCCAAACTTGGGCAACTTCAAGGGCTCATGCCACAATCGATGGCTATTGCTTTTATTTTGGATCCATCCAACAGTTTTCGAGCTACCCACCTTTGAGTGGGCAAAAAGTCCAATAGGAAATGTATGGGGAATTTCGAAATTGATCTTTGAAGTGATACTACAGCTACAGTTTTCAACGGATCATTGCCATACTTACTGAGGATGTTACCACTGGCTATTTGTTTTTGAAAATTTTTTTTTCCCCAAAATGTCCGCCAGACTTTTGCCCCAACAATGCATGGAAAAACTCCCATAGGAAATGTATGGGGATTTCAAATGGATGTCTGATGTGCTACTACAACTAGTTTTGATCGGATCACTCCCACACTTGGGTAGGATGTTGGCACTGATGATTATTTTTGAAATGGCCACCGTGAAAAAATGTATTACCAGTTTTCGTTTTTTGGCAGAAATAAACTCAGGATGAAAAATTAAAAAATATATTTTTTTGGGAAAAATTAGGACTAGGCGCACCTTTTGGGGTCAAAGAGACCCAACATTTTTTGGCCCAGAAATGAAATTTTTTTATCAAAATGCCCGCCAAAATGAGTTTTGCTCCGATCGACTTGAAATTTAGTGAACCTCTAGCTCTCATTGACATGGTTTAATATCAAATTTAAAGTTGATCCGGCCAACAGTTTTCGAGAAAATCAGCTTTTGGGTGCCACATATCCCCATAGTAAACCTATGGGAACAATATTGGAACAGTGTTATCTCCTATAGTTGTCTTCCGATTCTCTTCAAACCTGGTCAGATTCTAGAACATTGAGAGATCTGAAAAGTTTCCAATAAAAACTTTAATATCGCCATAGGGGTCAAGGTCATCTATGAGTAAAGCTTTCCAGTTTTCATGTTTGGCATAAGTTACCTGCACTTCATCTTCAACAGGTAAAGGGAGGTAATTCATGACAAAAAAAATTATGAGTTTTTTTGCATGAATTGCCTCCCCTTTACATTTAATTCATTAATCTGTCCTTTATTTGACATTTAATGGCATTCTCCTTGATTTTGGTAAACAAATTTATGACAGCAAATCAGGACACATTATTTTATACTTTAGGGTCAAGGCTATCGGTTTTCAAGAAATCAGCTTTTCCATACCTTGTGTAAAAGTATGGGAATTTCAACTATGGATCTTTGAACTGTGACAACACTTTGACTTTTTATCAGATCAGCATCAGACATGTTCAATGATCATATGAGAAGAGGGCTTATACTACTCCTTAATACCCAGTCATCGCAGATTTACAGTTACTTCAGTAAATGTGGTCTAGTTGTCTTTTAGTTCCTTAAAGGCAAGTGGGAAATTTACATCACCACTGTCTTAGGCTAATGAATATACAATGATGGCTGCCTTCATGTGACGATCTGAGATCATCTCCCCATCGTAGAGGGGGCATGATAGGGTTCTGTATGCTCCCTCCCTCCACCTTTCTCCATCCTTTTAGGGTTTGTGAATCTATATATCGATTGACAGAATATCCTTCAGTGTGCCCTTTGCCTTCAAGATTTCCCTTTTTGCTGAGGCCTGCAGGTTTCCCAGTTGGCTTCTACCGGTCATTTAATAGTTGTTGGGGTTTGTTTTTTTGCTTTGGCGGTGTTTTGTTGCTATGTGGAGAGATTCAGTCCACCATGGTGCTTTATATATTAGGTTTCTAGTTTGTCTCCTCTTTGAGTGGGCTGCTTCCATTACCTTAAACATTCATCTGCCGACATGTTATAGAAGCTACCAGGAGCCATCGTTTCGCTGGAGTGGCGCCTCTGTCTATACATCTCAGTCCGCCTTGCCTGTGTTGTGGCCATCATGTGACTTGTTTGGCCATTTTCTACCTCCCAAGGCTATGTCGATTGGGCATTGTCCACTGATATAGTTGTTTTCGTCTACCTCCCAGGTTGACAGCGGGCAGATTTTTGGTGAGGTCTGAGATGTCAAGGATGGATTTGCAATCTGTATAGAACAGCCTTGTTGCGGTAGTGTCGTGTAGAATGATTATGCCATGTTTTCCAATAATTAGTGTTCTGTTTTAGATGGTGGTGATACTCGTGGCGTCATACTCCGAATGAAGTACCAAGATGTTATCGATGTAGCTACCGATGATATCTTGCTGTAGGGTGTAGAGTTTGGCTGGATCACATGCATCATCCTGTAAACTGGGCACAGCCCATGGGGAGGGGCCACCCATAGGTGAAACTAAACATACTGACTCAGTACCAGATGGATTAATTGAGAGTCCCAATGAAGTTAATATTTCTATTGAAGGTGTACTTGCTAAGACATTACTGGATACTGGGGCCGCTGTGTCTATTATTTTGGAATCTTTTTATGAGAAAGACTTGCAAAAACCATTTGCCGACATTCTGGATTAAAAGATATTGGGAATTATTTTTTGCTAAATCAGGATGTCTGCTGTAAGAATCGACCAATAAACATTCTGTAGGGAGGTTCTGGAGCCTACCACCATCCACATTTTGTTAAGCAGTGTCACGTAGTTTGGTTCATAGAAAATTTTTGGAAAATCCAAGATGACAGGCAGCAAAATAGACAAATCAAAATTCTGAATATAAATTCTGGCGCCTACCAACACAAGTCATTATAGCCCAAATTGGTTAAAATCTGTCGAGTGTTTTAGGAGATGTTTTAAAGGATTTTGGGAAAATTTGCAGATAATCCACCAAAAGATTTAACAAAACAAAATTCTGAATAAAACATCTGGAGCCTAGCACCTTAAGATACGTTCCAGCTAAACTTGAGCAAAATCCGCCACACACTAAGAGATATTTTTAAGGCTTTCTGGAAATTGTTCAGAAAATTATCGTTGAAAGTTTTACTACTGCCATAGGACTGATCCACCCCCATTTTCATTGAAATCAGATCATTGATTAAGGAGCAATTGACATACCACACTAGGGTCCTCCCGGCCAAGTTTGATTAAAATTTATAAATTCGTTAAGCAGTAGTCTTTTATTAAACAAAGTTGGCGGACAGACAACAGATGACCCTCTTGACATAAACTCCTTTGGGCCAGGTGAGCTTAGAATCAATTTATCATACTAAGCTAACATAATTAATCTCTGATTTTTGACACGCATGTTTAGTACGATTTAATTTCGAAATTTGTAATGCTTTGTTTCACCTGAGATCTTGCTACGCTAATGTGATAATTTGGATATAAAATGGCAATTTGTTTGAGATCCTCAATTGATCAGATATATGGGTGTGTATTTTAGGATTCCTTTGCTAATAGAAACTTTCTCTCCATCTTGATATAGTTAGAAAACCTTTAGAATGGTGATGTGTATAACTTTTGTAAAAAAATAAGCCCACATGCGATCGCTACATAATAGATTTAAATATACAGAAAAAAACAAAACTGAATAAACATATATACAAACTATAAGTATAATGTGTGGTCGAGAAGAAAATGTTGCTGCAGGACACCTAACACTTGATACTGCTGCGGGTAGCTTAAGTCCCAGGTATAATATACCATAAGTGGATTGGCCACTAGCTTATAAATAGATCCAGTGCACTTTAGCTTCAATTGGTGAGTCATGATCCAACCACCAGATACAGTGTCATCTTGGTTGCGATTGAATACCATGCGAGGCAGATTTTAGATCTGCGACTGTTACCTGCATAAAACAAATAGAAAATCTGTATAAATAAAGATAGGCTTTAACCATTTATTGGTCAGGATTCGTCAAGAAAATTGAACTTTCCGCTTATCGGGTTGTTCATTGGCAAGCCAAGCGAAGTCTATGTTGAAAGGTTAATACTGGAATGGCGTTAAAATTTCAAAAAAGTTTTCACGTAGTCTGTAAATTGACATTTCTCAAGTCAGCCTCAATGGCTGGTTTCACTGACTATATTTACGAAACGTTCTGTGCGGACTAAATTAATTAAGTTTTCCGTAAATTTGACATTTTTCTCAAAATCATGAAAAAAGACTAATGAACCAAGCTACCCCATGACGTATCTGCAATATCCATACATACACTCTGTGATGAGTTTTTAGCAATATTACTACATCTAGCTGCTAGGCAAGCTCTCAATCTTCTGAAAAAAGCTTCAATGCATATATTCGTACCGGATTTCACAGCATAAATACGCATATATAGCATAGACAGCTAGAAGCTAAAGGGAGTGCACTCTTCCAGGAACGATTTTGACAGCCAGGCGGCCTGGGGTGTTACAGGCAGGGGTGGTTATGGCATTGACCCAAATTTAGTTTAAACCTACAGATTCTAGCCAATGAGTGTAGATTTTATTATGCGTTTCCGGTGTCCAGTTGATTTTGTCAGGGGATACTTCAAACTGGGAAGCGGGAATAACTTGTATTGTGTGAATGTTAAACATAGATGCTTGCATAGCAGAGTTTAACTCCGGGTGTGTGTTTCCTTGCTCTGGAGTTAGTTTGTTTGAGTAATTCAGCAGTGCAAAGTATATTAGGAAATTTGGCACGGAGCTCACTCGAACAAAGTTGGAAGTTGTTCTTAGCATTGCATACTTTCAGATGTGTGTCATTAATTCCCACGTTGACAATGATTTTCTCAGGCTGGTGACTTCCTTTATATCGCCTTGCAATACATATACCATGTTTTGTTGTGCCCCAGGGAAACAGGCTACATCTGTGTCTGGATGAGAGGTCATAGTAATCCTACTTAAGTTGGATGCTCCAAACAGCAGGACTCTCTTTGTTAATGTGGGTAGGCTCCATGCTGCTTTGTTACCCGTTTCAATTCTAAACTGCCAGAAACTAGATTTGCTAGGCTGGTTAGTTAGTGTGGGTGTCTTCCTGCATTCTGGTGGAGGTGTTAGTGAGAATTTAGGTTGTGGGATGTTGCAGGGTGGGATTGAGGTTATGTAGTCTTCTTGAGAAAATTTGACCCACCTTTCATTTTACGTCTTTGTGGCTGTGGTGTTAAAGGTGGAACATCTATTGGTGATGTGATATCAGTAGGCATGGTATCCTGCTCAGTTGGGGTAGGTGGAGATTCAGGACGAGGAATCAGCGATGGGTCCAGCCATGCAAATCTGTTGGCATTACTGCCAAAATTCCCTGTGGATGTGGATGGAATATCTGTCAGTGTGATAAGAGATGTATTAGTATTGGTGCGTTTGTGGGTTTACACTCGTGAGGTATCTGTCGGTAATCTTTGACGTTTGCTGGGCTTAGATTGAGCTGCCACAGTAGGGGTAGTTGCATTGAGTATAGGAGGAGTTATATCCCCTGATTTTCCATCGCTGCCTAAGCCCATCACTTTTTGCATAGGAACTTTATTTTTTCTTAAAGTTCTCATCTATTCTTAAAAGATACATATCCTAGCTAAATTTAGGACTATTTGTTACTTTATGGACACTTTAACTAATTTGGACTTTAGCCGCCATTTTAGATAGATATTTGCGGGCGCCATTATTTCAGACTCTATTGTCTTCGCCGTTGAGCAATTGTTCGTATAAAAACATTCTCGTAACACTAATGCTAGTCATTCTTTTGTTGGCTTTCAAGCTGAGTGCATAGTAAGCATAGCGTAGTACAATATTAGTTCTATATTTCCTATGGTGTACATAAAAACAAATGTATCTATAACAAGTTACTGAATGCTGTTGCTGCCTATAGCAGCAACAGCTTTCCGTCGAATTGCTGTTAAAATAATTAGCTGATAATACAATTGTCACTAGGCAAAGTTTTGATAACAATTTGGCTGAAGATCGTTGATGAAACAACTTTCAATCAAATTGTTCTCAAAATAATCAGCAGGGCAGTAAATGTTGCAAGACCTGCTGAAGATATTTTGAGCAACTTTATTGAGTCATTTCTTACCCAGGCAGCAACAGCGTTGTCAAATTTTTCTCAGAATAATTAGCGAGCTTTCTTTTTTGGTAGCTAACAAATGCCTATAAGTTAAGCTTATATGGTATACGGAATCAAGACTCAGTCTCGGATATGTTCGAAGATTTGGTTCATTTCATTGTCAATCAAGAGGTAATCGTATTATTCTATTCATGGTAGACATGTCAGAGGCGATCGTGCACTTGCTGGTGGACTGCTTGGTCTTTGTGAACATATTTCACTCTGAAATACGCATACAATATAGGCCTAACTAATTGTGTATGCACTTGCTCGCAAACAAAACAGGAAGTCCGCTGATTATTCTGAGAAAAATTTGACAACGCTGTTGCTGCCTGAGTAAGAAATGATTGTCAATAAAGTTGGGCAAAATATCTTCCGCAAGTCTTGCACGTTGACTACACTGCTGATTATTTTGAGAACAATTTGATTGAAAGTTATTGCATCAACGATTTTCAGCCAAAATGTTATCAAATCTGTATCTGGTGACAATTGTATTATCAGCTGATTTATTGACAACAATTTGACGGAAAGTTGTTGCTGCTATAGGCGGCAGCAGTTTTCAGTAAACATGTTATCAATATATTTGTTGTCACTTGCACCATAGGAAATATACGCAACTGGTATGCGCTCACCTTGAAAGACAGCAGAAGAATGACTAGCATTAGCATATCGAGAATGGTTTTATTACAATTGCTCACCGGCGATGACAATAGAGTCTGAAATAATGGCGCCAGCAAATATCTATCTAAAATGGCGGCCACAGGTCTACTTAGTTAGTGTCCAGCTAGGATATGTATCTTTTAAGAATAGATGAGAACTTTAAGAACACCTGCAATTTCCTCATGAATATATAAATTACAAATGTAGCGCGTTGATGGCTGGAATGTTTTGCCGTTTAAAACATAAATCACAAGCTTTTCCCTCACAGTAATGCACGTGCTTTCATCAGCAAGAATACTAACATTTTGAGTTGCTCTTATCACAGATGCAAGTGATTCGGTCATGTCAGTGGCCGATTTAGCTAGCTCACGTAATAAGTCCATTGTGCCAGACTTACAGATGCCCTGTTTAGCCATACAGTAAACTGTCTTCATTCCAGTAATGGCATTACTTTCCTTTTCTGAAACTACCTTGCGAATACGTGTAGCGAAACTAGATTTCATATTCTCGGCCTTATGATAAGATGGTGCCGCCTGGTGGGTAAGTTTTCTTGTTCAAAAGTTGTTGGTTTTTCTCCATCATCGTATTGCTTTTCCATGTTTTACACACTGTTTTGATCAGAGTCATAGATTAACCAAATTTTCACGGATGTTCGATCGATGCCAAGATAATCCAATTCCGCGGTATATTTTTCCAATTCACGTGACCCGACTCCACGACCCATTAAAATTTCACGTACAACGGGAATCCCACTATTATCCAATAATTGATTCGTGAATAACTCACCATGTCTATGGAGCATACTGAGTAATGTGTCATGAATAAATTCTGGCTTTATATATTTGGGTAAAAGTAGACCTTCTGTACTTTTCATGAGTGTTACGTCTGGTGAATCCGTGGGTATAAACCATAGATACAATAGAAATACATGTTTTTATCCCGTGTATATAGGTGTGGAACTGGGCAATAGGTCTTCGTACTATTAAGTAATGATCCGGTTTACTCGTGTCCAGTGTCTCAAATAGTGTATGATCGATACAGCACTTTGTTGTAGCTGTACAGTTTGCCACAACACAGCCAATTAAGACGTAATCGAATGGGCCGTGCGCCGGCTTGTGATACCATTCAAAGTTAAATCCAGGATTATCATACCGCATGTATGCGATATCACATGTATTGAACATCCAGCGGCCTTTGTTTTGTATAGTATCTCGCTCGATATCTTTGACAAATAATTTGGCCATATCGAGCAAACGTGGTTGCCAAAAGACACACTGTGTTGATCGCATATCTGAGATATATTCAACCTTTTCTCAGCGAACATTATATATCGATGCGCGTGTCAGTGTATGAGTCTATCAACCTTTGCCAGAATGGCAGTCAACTAGGTCGGGTAAACGTTCCTTCGTATGTTGGGTCCATCGTAATCCGAGGCCAGCCTATGCAAAAAATTATAATGACATGTATACCATAGCTTCCCCTAATCGCATAAGAACTTTAAACTTACAGTTAACGTCAATGTGCGCCATCGGATGACAATTCTGTTGAAACTGTTGTGTTGAGTTACCGTGCAATATAGTACCTCCACATTGACTGTGGCTACCAGTCTGTCACTTCGGCACCATCTTTAATTGAACAATCTGTCACATCATAACCCACAGGTGATCGATCCGAAACCGACGATTCACCACCATCTGCTACTACATCGTGTATATCCTCATGTATAGTTTTCAGGTTCGTGCTCTTACCTCAATATATGACCAGGCATTCAAGAAAGCCATCTTGTTTTTCATTAGTTAATTGAACTCCACGGCTTGCTGCGCCAGCCACAGTAGTAAATACAAAGGCCCTTGCAGTTTCGGCAGGTCATCGGACAATCATTGATGGACCAACACGGAACGCCCTGATCGATTTACCATTGATCGATAATGAAATGTCTGCGCAATAACCTGCTATTGTATTCATTCTAATCTGGTACTCCATCATATTGCGTGGAAACCACGTAACACCATCTACTTCTGGCAACAGTTCTCCATTCGCTCCTTCAATGACTAATGAGAAATGTATATTACACGGCATGATTAAGGCACACAATGATACAGGTAGTCAATATTATTATATTTTTCCATTCAAATTTACAATGGGTGACAATTATAGTGGTAGACGTGAATATTCTGCCTCGTCGATGGTCAGATACGACTCAAAACTTTCCCTCATTTTGTACTCTATAGCATCATATTGACTTAAATCACCTGTATGATTTAAGTCAGGAACAGGTGATCGCAAATTAGTATACATACGGCTATCCAGTCTTCGGAATGGTATGCAACCGTCTGTAGACATGGTAAGCAATATAAGTACAGTAAGTGTCGGTATGCTTATCCCTGGGCTCAAATAGATGGGGAAGAAATACCTGAGCACAGGGGTCCGACTCCATGTTGGAAGGGGAAAGATTGCTGATAAAGTCGATGTACAAGATTTTCACATCCTGCTGATCGACCTCCAGTGGGTACGCCCCTATGGTATACCGGTTTAGAATGTCATTATGGAACATACTGTCATACAAAAATGGTAGATATGCACATGTGTTAACACTGTTAAAAGACACGATTATACACGCTCACAGTATGTATAATATGGACGAAATAACAGACTTGGCCTTATAAGACTGAATCGACATCTGAGAACGAACCGACATCTGAGACTGAACCGAACGAACCGACATCTGAAAACGAACCGACATCTGAGACCGAACCGAACAAACCAAAATCTGAAACCGAACCGTACACAAATGAAACGGAACCGAACAAACCAAAATCTGAAAACGAACCAACATCTGAGACTGACCAGAACACAAACGAAACTGAACCGAACAAACCGACATCTGAAAACGAACCGACATCTGAGACCGAACCGAACACAAACACAACTGAACCAAAATCTGAAAACAGCATCGAAGATATGGAAAATGCAATAATATGTAACGAATTATACACACTATTCAGACTGTCCTTAATAGAACAATACGGAGTGGATAGTAATTGGACAGATATGGATGTTACATATTATTAACCCTCTGATTCGACTGACAAAAACCTGAGACTGGCCGGACTAACCGAACATGAACTTGAAAACTGACTCAAAATAATGGCTAATATGATCCAGATCATTAAAATCAAACCATTGATTTTTTTCCATCCATAGAAAAATTAATGATCTAAATGTGTCAATACTAGATCCGTCGCTAATTCATACACTTCTTTTGGTCGTGTATCAGGCGGGTATGGCTTTGAGTGCATCAATCCATTTTTAATAGTACTAGATCGCTTAACACTGCGCATAATTCGATTAGAATATGCCAATATTAATGAACTAATATGGACAAAACTACAACGATCAACTTGATAGATAAGTTTATATATATCAGGTCCATATTGTTGCAGCTGTCTTAAATTGTCATTTACCAGACATGCTATTTTTAATACATCATCCCTGTTACAATATATCCATTTTACCACGTCTCCGCCTGTCAAAGCCAGACTATAAATACTATTTATAATACGATTTATAATAAGAGTATCCAGTGTTCGAAGAGTAGATACTTTATCATTCCGCCCTGACGAATATATTCCTCCTATAAACTCAAATATCCCATCCTGATATTTAAAGGCATCTTCAATCTGTAGTCAATTTAATACTGTGAACTGATTCACAGATAAGGGAATAGGACCCAGTCCATTATGACATTTACAAACAATAGTAGCAACATAAAAATCAGCAGCTTGTGGAGGTCGCCCGAAGAATTGTCTCTGTGTTCTGAGTGGAAATCCAAGCGCGGTAACATCGATTAATTGACAGTCATCTAATCCCCGATGTTCTGGCGTGATCAAAGGATTATATTCGCCCCCGGCCCCAGATGGGATGAAGATCAACATCGAGGATGGCACAGGACTCGATATGACACAGATATTTCTTGAGGGGTTCACCTTGTTCGGTTTAACCTTCCATATATAGGTTGCTGGTTATACTACTGCTCATACTCGTGGCCTCACATGCCGCCGTTGCCACAGCTGGTAAAGCTGGGACAGCCATGATATTAGATGCCAAGTGGGCCCACTTCCGAGACGAGCCCCAGTACAATCCCTTCCGTGACCATATGCAAAAAAATATGTATGACCAATTTCACCCACGTGAGGAAATTGAGTCTAACTGCCACTTCTATGGTGTAGTTAGGGTTGGGCTGGGATGTCTGCTTCCGCTAATGTCGTCCCGACAGCTGGAACACCAGATTCTCTGTGTCACATGTGAGCATGCCAGACTCTGCCATGGTGCAGACGGTAGGCACAAATAGCATTCTACCACGTGAATGCTGGAAGGGCCTGTGGGTAATCCCCTCATGTTGATGTGACACCGGTCATGACTACGTGTTTGTTTGATATGGAGACAGTCGGAACGACAGGCGTGGCATGTATTTGTGATCCAGCATTATGTCTATAATCATCAACAGCATCATCATCATCATAATCATCAACTTCATCATCATCATCAATCATCAACTTCATCATCATACTCATTAACTTCATCATCATCATCATCAATCATCAACTTCATCATCATCATAATCATCAATCACAATAATCATCATCATTCTTCATCATCATCATCAAGTTGCCAAGTGTGCTCCACTATCTGGCAATACTGTTTAACATTTGCTAATAACACATAGCGGGATTTGAACCAGCGATTTTAAGTATAATTCGACATATAATAAAACGTGTTAGTTATCTCGGCTATGAATGCTGATATGTGCTATCTTTGATATGAATATCATAAGGAAAAAGATCTGTCGGCTAGGTCTATATCTTTGGTAGCAGTAAAGAGCTGTGTAATTCTTTATGTGATTGGAAGTAATATTTCACTGTTACATTATCAATATCATATAGCGAGATTTGAACCTGCAATTTTAAAGTATAATTCAACATATAATAAAACGTACTAGCTACCTCAGCTATGTACGCATTTAATAAAAAATACCTAGATTTAACTGATAACCTGTTATCTAGAATATTCTAATATGTACACACATCGGCTGTATTATTATACCAGTAGTGTCAGTTTAATGGCGATAATTTGGTATGCTTGCGTCGCAAGCGCCTGTAGTGTGTGTGTGTGTGTGTGTGTGTGTGTGTGTGTGTGTGTGTGTGTTGTGTGTTGTGTGTGTGTGTGTGTAATTGGGACTACTATTCGAACCTTCGATCTTAAAGTGTAACCCAACACATAAAACAACCAATTAACTATCTCAGATGCATTTTTCACGAATTTATGGTTTCACAGGGCAGAGGGAATACGCCTACAGATTACCGTCAGTAAGTATACATATATTATAGACTATTGTTAATAATTTTGTAGTTATCAGTGTGTTATTGATATGTTTGCTATTATTGCACAACAATTCATAAAAGATAAATAACATTGTTTGTAATCTAATTATCGGTTCCCCGTTGGCTCAATTGATAACAGTGCTGAATTCTGATAAAAAAAACCCATGGTTCAAATCTCTCAAAAGACCTCAGCTAGATGGTACCAAGTTTGAAATGGTACGCACTAGTGTAGGGGTGTAATCACACACACACACACACACACACACACACACACACACACACACACACAATAGGAGCAACGAGGGAGCCCCCACTGTGGGGTCAAGCAGTAAAACCCGTGCATAAATGAGAGAAGAGTACACAGGCCGGCCGGCTGGCGATAATGCGGGGGGTTCTCCCGGACAAGTGGGTTGGGGAGTTATATATTTTTTTTAGTTTTTTGTTTGCTGCATGTTATAACCCATTGTCATCAGACTCATAACCCTCATCATCAGACGCCGTGCGTTGAGCTCGTCCCTGGACTTCCGCCTGCAGTGCTGCTACCGCTTCCTCATTATACTCATTGATGATGATGCCGTCCCTAACGAGTTGTCTATAATATAGTAACTCGTTAGTATTATTATCCATATTATAACCTAACCCTGGTGCATAAAAGCCCAAAAACTCCTTATAATAATCTAGCTCGGCATTGATCATAATGTTTATCTCGCGCAGTTCCTCCTCTCGATCATTACGATCTAGATTTTCATTTAGAGTATCCCATAATTCACGTTCACGTTCCATGAATTCCAAATACCCAGCAACATCGGGCTGAGGAGCTTCCGACACGGCTGCCTCTGTTTGATTATCTGTAACATTAAATTGTAGACTCGTACTGTAACTTTATATATGCATATCTCTAAATGGAAGCTTGTACCTGCTTAGGGGCCCCGTCGGGTGGGGGTGGGGCCTATGGGTATAGTGCAGCAGGCCTCAGTGGTCCATGATTATGAAGCCTCTGTGGGAGGTGGAGGCGCCTCCTTTCGGAGCATCCAGGAGGAAGTGCGCCAGAACCGCTATTTTATAGCTACTACTCAGTTAGTTTTCATGTACTTCCTGCAATGATCTTCTTATTAAGTTAGAGATAATGTTGTCAGCTTTCACTTCTCTATTTGGAATAGGGATGGAATGGAATAACAGTTCGTCCTAGAATATTATTTCTGCGACTCAATTTCACCCTCGATATTCTATGCGTATAATTCCTGCTGTTTCATTTTATTTTCACAAGCTTGACATTCGTTTTTATGCTAATAACTTCTTCGTTCAGCTTCTTTATTTCGTCATTTTGTTCTTGTAATTGATTGTTAGTCTCGATACGCATATAATGCACTGTTTGTTAATGGAAGGATTTCTTGGATGACCTTATTAGGTCCTTTATTATTGGCTCTTATGCTTGAGTAATGCTGGGTAGGAGAACAGCTTGAAAGTTGTCACTAATGCTGTCATCAACAAGCTTACAAAGCATATCGTTTCGCTATTGGAAATTGGATAGCCCTGCATTTGCTGTTAATGGGCTGGTTACTCATGACACATAAATCTCTGGCCTCACGGGGGTACTTGTCACAGACATTAGTTTAGGACTTGATTATGACGAGTTATTCAAAATATTATCCACGGTTTTCCGTCAGCATTTTCGCCCAAAACACAAGATTGGTCTTGGATACTCATTGTGAGCAAATAATTAATATTTGTCATTTATGTACATTCACTCTTATATATTGTCTGTATATCTGTCTCAATTTATTGAATTTCCTAAATAAAGATTGGTTGGTTGATTAATGGTGGGAGGGGTGGTGGTGGTGGTGTGTTGTGTGTCAGTGTACCCATCCAGTGAACCTAGCTTCCTATGCTCTTATAGGATTGCTAGTTGTGTGGACGTTCAAAGCAATATTGACAGGGGCAGACTGCATGGTTTAGGAGGGTGCGTTCGCTTTGCTCAATTCTCGGTGGGGGGGGGGGCTCTTCATTCAGTGTGGTTAAACATCCTTCACCCGTAGACAAGTGAATTGATAGCTAATGCTCATTGTGGAAACAATTGTCAACATGAGTTACCATACTCATTTTACTAGCTCCTTAAAATTGAATAGCTGACATCAGGGTGATAATGGTTAATTGGGTTAAACAGAATTCTGCATTTCTTCAGTCAACAAAATGTCAACTTTACATGGATGGTTTGTACTGTAATTGAGCAGAAACAGAAGAGGGTGAGGTGGGGTGGGGGTAGGAGGTAAATGCACCACTTTCCCTGCCTGCGAATGCCCATTGTTGGTTGGCTGATTGGTTAAATACTGCACAACTCTGTTTGTCTCACTTGCATTGTAGGTGACATTATTTATTAGTTTGGATTGAACAAATGGAAGTGAAATAATTTTGGGCATGTCTTCACATATTGAAGATTTCTGATGTCTATCCTGTATCTATGCTACGTATACGTTATTATGAGATATACTTGACTATGAAGTCTCTTCCGTTTTGGGTAAGGTTTGTATGTAAGGTTGCTGCGACAACCCACATTACCGAGAACGAAAGAAATAGATATCAGCTCGCCTCGTTTATAGATGAACTTTAACGATACTTATATTTGATATCCGGGCCTGATCTAACTGACTACTAGAACTTGCAGGTAAGCTACGGTGCTCTTCCGTGGTCTCCAGAGTCAACAACAAACTATGCGCCAAACTTTTGCCTTGTATTGATATCACAAGGTGATCGTTTTATTCACTATTTTAACTATACAGTAATTCTACAAAGTCGGTAACTTTTACTGTTACCAGTTTACGTATTTACGACAGATTTAATTTAATGTTTCCTAATCTTTCACAATGAACTAGCATTACTCCCAGCTGCTCTGGTTTGCTATACTATTCAAATTAGCTCTTGCCTACTTAAAGCCATTCAGCAAGAGCGTTTCACAAGGTGCGAGGCGGACCGGACCCCGAACTAAAGTTAAAGTCCCGTTTATATACCATTTTCGTTTCTATTCTCCCTCCATCTTGGTTTCGTACCGCCGGAGGTTGCTCTGATTCTCATTGGATTATGACATCATTTTGACCAATCAAAACCCCGACCCTCCTGACTGGGGAGGACGCCTTTTACCTAGCGCGTTTGCGATTCCTGTTGGATTAGCACGTCATTTCTGACGAATGACTTGCCACAAATGACGGATGCTTATTTGATAGCAAGGCCTATTGGTGAATTAGCTTGCCTCTAATTGCTACGTTTTCGATAGTAACTTTCGGTTGTGCCCTTTAGTGCCTACAGGAAGCCACTATGTCCATGTCCTGTCCATTACCTATTAGTCGACAATTTGTAGAATGCTAGAGTTAATCGGTACACTAGTTACCATTGCACCCAGCTGCCTCCACTTATCTGGCCACGAGAATTCGTGGGAACACAGACCGCTACGTAATTAACTAAGTCCGTTTGTCATATCTAATTCCTTAATTGACTCCAACATTTCAAACTGGTACTAATCATCAAAAGTCATACTCGATTCACAGCTGCCTCTGCTTATCTGGCCACGAGAATTCGTGGGAACCACAGACCGCTACGTAATTAACTAAGTCCGTTTGTCATATTTATTTCCTTAATTGACTCCAACATTCCAAACTGGTGCTAATCATCAAAGGTCGTACTCGATTCAGTTTCTGCGGATTGTACCCGCGCATTAACCGACGTATTCATTGCCAGTCATCCGGTGCTGATAATATATATCTAAATAATAAGATGCTATAGTTGATGCTCATGCATTCAGATGCTCATGCATTCAATCATACACGGTGACATAGTCTTTTAGCTTACCTGGTGTTCAAACATGTAATTTCACTCAAGGTCTTATACTCGTAAATATAAGAGGTGCGCAGGGTCATGACTCCCTACGTACAGTCCGATATCTACAATATGTTTATTAATTTTGTATTACATTGCATTCACATAATTCTTTCATTTTATCACAGACTACTCAATATATAATTGAAAAGCAAGGATTGCGTATATCAGCTGGTGAAGTAGGTCAGAAATTTAGAGAAGACTGGCTACAAATCTATACAATGCTCAATTGGTGCTTTAATTCGCAAAGTTTTGAGGTGTAACGGTTAAGCGGGAAAGACTCTTTACAGATTGGACAAAATGGACATCTTACTTTATAGGGCTTAAAATGAGAGATGTGTCTATAACATGAAGGAATATTCCACATCTTTTGCAACCTGAATTCTTTATTATGAACCAAGATACACATGTGTTACCATCAGGAAATGAACATTGTATATATGGAAATAAGTGTATCATCCACAGGCAGCCTTCTAGTGGCCATGGGTGAGAAACTGATTGGCATGGGGCCCATTGCAATTACGATGATAAAGGTGGTTATCAGTTACGCTTTCAGTTCTATACCGTTTCCGGTTTTTTTACATGTTTACCTATAAACGATCGCATCATCTCGATGCAAATCACAAAGAAAACTCAAATCATACAGGCTAGCATAAAACAAGAACATGTGGCATATTCCCAGGAATGTTACACAGTTTTACCATATACCTAATAAAATTCTTCAACATCGTGTGCTCAATGTGTCAAACTTGGAAGCTCTATGAGTAAGATTAGCCCTAACACGTCTATTTTTTACTGTGAAGGGCAAAATGATCCAACTGAGAATATATACTCATAGGAGACACTAACATTAAGTAAACCAGATGAATTAATACGATACCTGAAAGAAAATGTCCCCAGTTTGACAAACCTACAGCTTGACCATATATAATTCCATATTAGAAATGAAAGATTCACCTAGGAAGTCGTGGGACAGCAGAATTATCCAACTGGCACTTTCAATATGGACACGAAATCCTGGAATTTACAACCATATCACCGAAATGGTCCTTCCATCTGAAAGAACCATTTATCGATATAAGAATTCAGTTGACCAGGGAGCTGGCATCAAAGACATGTTGAAATGGATGAAAAGGAGGCGAAGCATCAAAATCTCCGAGCATGGCTACGCAGGCGGATTAATAGTAGACGAAATGTCAATACAACCAGACATTCAGATAACCTATGGCACAAGACGACAGTTAGTTGGTTTCACTGATGTTGGTTCTGAGGCTGGCACATGTTCTAGCAACAGTGACCCATTGTTAGGTAACCATGTATGTCAGTTTATGTTTCGCGGCCTTACAGCTTTCAGGTTTTTAGTTGCACAGTATCCAGCAAACCAACTTAATGGGCCCCAGTTATATTCCATTTTCTGGGATGTAGTTGAAGCATTGACACGGTTGGGGGTTTAAGATAATCTACACTTGCCTCGATAGTGGTCCCAACAACCGGTCATTCATCCAGCTCCATATCATTGATTCACCATATAAATTTCATATGTCTGTGCCGTCTATGTTATGATATCAAACACGCCATTGTATCTCTGTCCCACTTGTTCAAGAAAATAAGAAATATTTACTTAAAAGCGGTAATTAAAAGTGGCATACCAGGTTACTCGTGTACAAAGGACAGGAAATTGCATGGAAATCCTTTTTTGGGAGCCTACCTATGGGACAAGTCTCATGGCCTGTCGATCCATCACAAATTTACAGAGGACCACTTGCGTCCTAATATGCCGAACAAAATGGGAAATAATTTAGCTTAAGACGTTCTTAATTGCGAAATGGTACATCAAGTTTTTAGGTCAATACATGATCTGAGTGACGATAGGTTGCTGAAATTAGAAAATGTCAGAAAATGCTTCCTTGAATGGTGAAAAAAAGTCATTCGAAAAAACAAGAGAAACCATCCAATTCATGATCAGCGTGTTTCTACAGCAAACAAAGCGAGGCACTCAAGATTTACAAACGATATTAACCCCTGTGTATATATGTATATATATATATATATATATATATATATATATGTATATATATATATATATATATATATATACACCTGTGAAAAAGTTAAGCACCAGCAAAAACAATAGAACGTAGAAACATGATGGTACAACTAGGCTGCCATACTTTTTGTCCCCGCGTTAGCTGATATAATTCCAAGTACGAAATGCACATGCATGCATGACTTCACGCCGCTTGATGTCCGTGCGTGGCGGGAAACAGCACACGTGTTCAGTTATGTAAAAGTCCAGTTTGAGGTGTAGAACATTACATACAGATTTAGGCGACAAGATTAGGAATTTTGTGTTCATAACCGCGGTTTATTTGTACAGAGAGAATTAGCTCTTGATTGTGAACCGCTATGGCAAGACGAAGGTTAAGTGATCGTGTGAAATGGCAAATCATAGGCATGCATGCCACTGGTATGTCATGCAGAGCGATTGGCAGACAGCTGAACATTAACCATACTGTAATCAGTCGTTTGATTGCAAAACATGGGCAAACTAACGAGGTGAAGGACAGGCCTAGATCTGGAAGACCGAAGAAGACTACTGCCCGTGATGATCGAGCCCTAGTACGCCTTGTTAGGAGATCTCCATTCACCAACAGCAGAGTGCTCAGCCAGCAATGGGAAACGTGCAATAGAGTGTCAATGTCTACCGTCAAAAGGAGACTGTATGCTGCTGGCATGAAAGCTAGGAGACCTGTCAGACGTCCTCTCCTCACTGCACACCACAAAGAGGAGCGTCTGAGGTGGTGCAACGAAAGAAGACACTGGAACATGAGATCCTGGAGACGGGTACACTGGTCCGATGAAAGTCGGTTCCTGCTTCATGCCACAGATGGTCGAACTCGTGTATGGAGGTTACGCACGGCGTACGACCAACGTAACATCATGGAAGAAGTTCCATTTGGTGGAGGTTCCGTTATGATATGGGGGTGCATCTCATTTGATTGTAAGCTGGATCTGTTGACTGTACCTGGAACACTAAATGGACAAAGATATCAAGATTCCATACTGGATAGAGTTGTGGTCCCTCATTTTGTAAATCATGCACCTGGAACCCACCCTATATTCATGGATGACAACGCCCGACCACATCGTGCTAGAGCTGTGCATGAATACCTCCGCCAGAATGCCATCGAAACCCTACCATGGCCAGCAAGGAGCCCTGACATGAACCCTATTGAGCATGTCTGGGACATTCTGGGAAACATGGTGAGAAGGAGGGATCCTCCTGTGCAGAACCTACAGGAATTAACAGACGCACTCCATCTTGAATGGCAACGAATACCACAATGGCGTATCAGTCGGTTGGTGACCAGCATGAGACGTCGTGTCCAGGCCGTCATCCAGGCACAAGGTGGATATACCCGGTATTAATAATGACAGTCTCAAACTCGTGCACAGATGTTAAACTTCGTTTTCAGACACCATTAATGCCAATCTAGCCACGTGTGTCAACTGTAGGGCAATAGTTGTCAGTTGTGTCAACGTAACCATATTCAGGCCTCGTTTTCAAGTTCAAACAAAAACATACAGTGTTTCCCCACCATCATAATCAGCATTCCTCTAGTTGCATTATTACCTCTTGCACTAAGATGGATGGGTACATAAATGTTTATGCTATTGCTTTCTTCATAGCACATGCATATACCCTCGCATGTGCGTAAAAATAGGGTGGTGCTTAACTTTTGCACAGGTGTATATATATATATATATATATATATATATATATATATATATATATATATATATATATATATAAACAGTAATATACTGGAAAATATCATCTCACAACAAAGAGGGTTACACCATAGAGCGGATAATAATCCCAATTACCAACAGTAAAAAGAAGTAATTTCCAAGAAAATACATTTAGCAAAGCTGAAATCATCTCAGTGAAGCGGATCCTTGCAATACAAACATCTGTGCAAGCAGCTGAGACTAGCTCCAGAGATCAGCTCACTGCAGCCTTTCATGTCAAAGCTTCAGCTTTATCAAGTGAGTGTTGATTGGTAATCTGGCTGGCCGGCAGAGTCCACCAAAGCATTGATAAGTAATTGAGCCATGATTCTCCACACGTGGCTCTACATTGTAGAATTTGCTACTAAGAACAAGAGCAATAAGAGATTGTAGACCCTCGTCCTCCAATTTTAATCACATTGTATGGAGTCTGGATTTTTCAGGATTGATTTTCAGGAATTTTTTCGGATTGTCACGATTTCTATGGATCCTGCCCAATGTTGCGGAATCCTAGTGTATGGTCACATCATTTCATGTGTTAAAATTTGAACAAAATCGGAACAGTAGTTTACGAGATATCCAGTGGTCCAGAATTTGATCCGATCCGGAGCAAGTTTCTTTTATCCACATCACAGCAAATGAAAACCAGAATTTGATCCGATCCGGAGCAAGTTTCTTTTATCCACATCACAGCAAATGAAAATCATCATGCATGGCAAGTTCCTTGCTTGTGTTAAAATTTTTTACATGCAGTTTGCATGCACGCACGCACACCCCACACACACTCAGACAAACCCAATCGTAATACCCTCTTCCCATTATGAGGCGAGGGTGATAACATTCTCGATATATTTTAAAGCTAATTTGACTGGAACTTGTTGCTGTCCAAGGCAAACAACATTCCCACCAAATTAGTTTTTTATTGTATGTCATAATTCTTAGCTTGATTTGGAAAAAGTGCACAAAAGCATTGATAAATAACTAAAACCTGGTTCTCCACACGTGCCTCTAGATTACCTTGCCTTAAATTAATGTTACTGTGAAGAATATTCTCAATATATTTTAAACATCTCCCAGTAAAATTAGTTTTATAATATTTGGCGACATAGGTCTTGTATTATAATATATGTAACCGATTTATCTACGATTCTATGTTCCAAGAAAATATATATTTTGTCCCTTGAAACGAGTGGAAGAACGTCCTTGAAGTTTGGAATTACATAAAAGGGTTTGTCAGTAAATTGAGGGTATTGGGATGAGGATATTGAAACATAATCCGGTGTAGCAAGTATTCCAGATCGCAGCAGACGGGATAAATCCAGTGTTCATCCTCCTGTGAAAATCTCATATCTTATCATTTCTCCAAGGTCAACACCTTTCCTGTGCCATTATCTGGAACAATTGCTACACCCAATCCTCATAATACATTTCTACACATAGTGCACACATATCGGAATCTATGTCCCATGCAGTTTTCTTCTCACTTTACTCTTTCCCTTTCTAGACTGTGACTTTGGTAGCTGTCCTGCCAGCTTGTATTTCTGTAGGTTCAGCTGTCGATGGCAAGATATTTTGTATGCATATCAAGTGTCTGGGGATAACTCATCGCCTCTGATTTGAGGATGGATTCTAACACTTGGGCCACCAGTACACCCTTTCTGTTCATTGGCTAGTTCTAAGCCGTAGCATTCCACAAATGTGCTGATTTCCCATTTTGTTTTTAAAATTTGTTGGTTTCAAATATATAAAATGCTTGTTGATCTGTTCAATTTACCCAGCATGCAATGCCCTGATTCAATAATCGTTGTAAATATTGGACGCCATATTCGTTAGTTAAGTCTATTGTCTATATTGGCCAAGATTTCTCAAACAAAAAGAACCTGCCTGCACGTGCAAATGGTCATTTGTCAATCAGCACTGGAAGTATAAGCACGTAAGACGTATTCACGGCAGTAAATTCGACAGTCTATATTTCACTACTGTCATCACAAGTGTGTCTATTCCCAGGAGAAAGTACGAGATAACTTTTACAGACTTTGACAATAATTTGCGTGAATAATGTTGCCATCCCTGTGGGTACAGATTGCTGAGTATCTCACCAGCATCATGCGGACTGAATACAGACGGTGGACTCCAGCTTGTCCCATGGTCATGCTGAACCTGTAATAATCAATACTTAACAAATCATTCATATCATAAATGATTTTCAGAGTTGGTCTGAATTGGTTGTTGATCATTAAACAGCACCCCCACCCACCCCGGTTTTAACAGCAGGGGACTAATAATAATAATAATAATAATAATAATAATAATAATACAATTCTACATTTTAATGCGGTTACGTGTTAGCAAATGAGCTTGCCATTGAGTGTATGCTGTTAATGAGAATTGAATGTGAATAAATAGAAAGGTTAACTAAGTCACAATAAATCAATAACAATAATAGTCCAGGGTGGATATTGGTACCATCTTGGAGCACAAAACAAGACCATTATAATTGTTTTAGTATACCCTAGGACAAGAGAAAAATGCATGATGGACTTTCCAATAGGGTAGTTCAAGCCAGTTATTACCAGGCGGTAAAATGCATTTGTTTTGCTTGTCTGCATCATATATTTAATCATAAGTATGACAATATGTTGTGTGGATGGGCAAAATAACTGCATTTCTGTGCTGCAACAAGTCTGTCTGTCTTCCTCGCCCTCTGCTGGCCAGTCTGTATGTCAGTCTGTCTGTACCCCTCGAAGTACCTGTTTATAATGTTGGAGAACGGCTAGGCCGACCAATCGCAAAACCCATTCACCTGGATTATGAGGAAGCAGTTCAAAGTGCACAGATTAATAACATAATTACAAACCGACGTATCAAATCGATCTATCAGTTCGTGGACAGGTTTCGACATCCTAACATGTGATAACATCACAGTCACAAAGGATACAGTTGGCTATCTACCCCACAATAAATGGTACACAAATGTCAACAACTGTCTATGAAATACTGAACCAGGTGCTGAAGATCAAGGATACATTAAAGGTGGATGAAATTGTATATGTCGTTGACCAGGCATTGCACGCTAAGGTTGTAGAGATTACCTGGACGCTCTAGGAATGTTATGAGAATATTATCCTGAGAAAGGGTGTTTCCATACAACCTGTGATCTCTCCATCATAGGCAAGCCATTTGGCTCAGCTGGATTACGTCACATCTCTGTGGAATCTGGGGGTAATAATGGAAGTTTCGATAAGTAGTGTCCTTGAATGCCGCAGTTACAATCACGGAGTTCAACTATACAAGTTGGTGTATGAGACACTACTAAGGCTGGCATGGGGATCTATCTACATGTGGCTGGAAGAACATCACATGGAAGACCTGGAACATCTGACAGAAACAATCAAAGCAGTCCAGTTGCTCCATGCTAATGTTTTCAGAGCTACTCTAGATGGCGTCTTGCATGGTAGATCATGTATCAGGATACTCCATCTTTTCAATTAGTATCTGGATCATCTCCACTACAACTGTGGGTCATCTCGCATCATTCTGGATGTCATTGTTGATGTGCTGGAAGTTCTCGTGATAATCTGAGCGTCTAGAGAAGGTAACTGGCGGCTCCACCTCGCTGCAATTAGGCCCATCATTCCTTGGTGCTTCGTATATGACAAGCATACTTATACCAGATACTTATCAATATACTACTGCCAGATGGCCAGACTATCCTCAGACCCATCCTGAGGTTTATGATAAGACAAGACAAGGTGGATTTGCTGTTCAGCTAAGTGAAAGCAACACCTTCGGATGAATGTTGGTTGACCAGACAATAGATGAAACTGTGAACAAGGACACAGACAGCGGCTGGTACCAGAGGATTCAGTCTCAAGGCTGGTGCAGTCAGCAGGTAATATCTCACAGTGGAATACAGAAGTTTTGCCATCAAGCAGCTAAGAAGTATGGCCGAGGTAAGCAGCAGCAGATGTTTCAGTCATGCTGATCTCGGCACTTCCCGCCGTGGAATGTCTTCGGCTAGCGATGCATTACTCTCGAGATGCTGTATCAGGACAGTTACCACCGTGTCATGTGTGTGAGAGAGAGAGAGAGAACAGATTGATTGCAGTTATGATGATGATAGCAGTGACATTGAGCCATATTAACGTCAAAGATTATTAGTGCATGCGAGAAATGATTAATACACGTACTATGTGACTGTGTGATAATAGGCAATAGACAATAGTATTTTGTGAAATCAAGTTGAAGTTAAATTTACATGATTATACAGTTATTGGAATTAATATTCGTGAATTCCACCTCAGACGATTTATTTAGACATACAATTACTGGATTTGGACAAAATAGTGATGAATATTAATCACAGTGATTAGACGAGAGAATAATTATATGCATTCTATGTGGCGATGTATTGTAGGAATAGACAATGTGATTTGTGAATTTCAGTTTTGAAGTTAATTTGGATGTACAATTTCTGGATTTCGACAAAACATCAATGAATATTAATCTCACAGATTACTGTAGTCTTGGTTGGGACAATGATGAATATGTACTCATTGCGGTGATTTAGGAAAGATGATTAGTGAACTTCACCTCGGACGTTTCAGTTAAATGTACAGTTATTGGATTATCGTGATATTGATGAATATGATGTTGACTACGAGCTTAGTGAATTCCAAATTCAGGTCTTGCAATTAGATGCAGTTCTTTGATTTTTGGCAAAAATGGCATCGGTAGATATTAGATTAAGAGGTATTTCGGTCACATTTACAGTTACTGAATTTTAGGCAAAACAGTGACATTGATGGATATTAGCTTCACGGAGTATCATTACACTTAAGGTGAGCCAATAATGAATGCATGTTCTTTGTTATTATGCCATCAGGAACAATATATTTCATGAATTGCACTTCTGCCGTTTCATTTACATGTACAAGTATTCAAATTTCAGTAAAACACCCCACCCGTACTATACTTGGTGTACTGACACTAAGCTAATCTCCAGAAAAGTCCATCATGTGGTTTTGTGATCCAGTTACATAAAGCTATCAAAAAAACAGGTGTTGTGCTCCCAGATCGTACCAATATGTCAAAATTGTACTCCTGGCTCATAGACTATAATGAACTTGACATTACAACTTCATCGTCATTGTGCTTCAGCCTATCACGTATACATTTGTTGACCATATGATCTCATTTTGTACCGACTCATATCTGATATATTAGCGTGTTTTGACTTTAATTCCAATAAACCGAAACAAGAAATATTTAAGTTAACCAACTGTGTCTAAATGGGAATTTGTCGTCGAGTACGTAGTGGGTTACATTTCTTTTAGTACATGCATTACTAAACAAGTTACAATATCACCAGATACGCGACTGGTTGATGTCTAGAGAGTAAAAGTATACAAAGTTGATTCATTACCTGTCCAGATTGTAGTATCTTCTCGAATTCTTCAATAGATTGAAGATCAATTTCATTGAAGCTTGACCCATCATAAAGGTATGCTACAGTAGTGGTACTATCTGATATATTTGTTATGTACACCTACATTTTTGGAATAAAAATAACCAGAGATGGTTAATCGGGCTACAGCCCCAAGGGTCCGAAAAATAAGGCCCAAAATAAAAAAATTATTGCATTTTACGTTTTACCAATTTGAACCTTTTTATCCCAGTAGCTCACTTTTGCAGTCATGGTATAGTAAGCTGTTGAATATTTTGGAACCAATTTCATTGGAAGTTGGTGCTGCCATAGGCATCACCAGCTTTCAGTCAAGATATCGTTTTTCAAGGGTGCAAACCGTTTGTCAATGTGCATGATAGCTTTTGTAGCAACTGATTTTGCAATGTTTTAACAGCTAGGCCTACTGCAACACCAATTGAGTCCGTCTCATTGGCTTTTTTCTCGAGGAAACAGAGCCACCAATAGGCTTGTCAAGCTTCACACCATGATACATATTTTCTCCATTAGCATCTTTGATTATTCTATCAGTAATTATTTCATCAAGCGAATCTGTTGCTTTTGTGAGCTTCAGTTTTGTAGACTTAATCCTGTTCATTACCACATCTGGTGTCACATCATTTGTCTGCAATGGTACACTGAGGAAACTCATGTATTTAAAGTATTTCATCAGAAAGTTCATGAACATTACAAATTTTGTTGAGGTAAGTATCTTCAGCCATGATTTAGCTTTTTCCTTATTTTCAGCTTTCCCTGAGCCGGTAATCGAAACTTGTTCTAAGTGTGTAACCATGACTTTGTGAATAATTCCCAGTGCTTTATCATGATGTGCCATCCACCTTGTCCCTGTTACTTTGCTTGGCTTCAAAATTGGCATGTTAAGACCTGTCGCTGACTGCCTAAGAGAACTCCATGATAGGGGTGAATTTGTGTAAAATCTGTATATCTGGTCTAATAATTGTTCAGCAGTGTTGTAATATGGAACCTCTCTGAGTGTGTATTGGATTGCAAGTTCTAATCTGTGTGCACAACAATGGACTACCAACAAGTGAGGAACTTCAGCTTTAAACCTTGCGGCAACACCAGATATACGGCCCATGTTAACACTAGCACCATCCATACAACATCCAACAAGGTTTATTTTCCAGTTTATCTTTAAGTCAGTTTCCATAACATCTTTGACGGCATTAAACACTCCCTCAGCATCACTTTTGCCAAGGGCGCGAAGTGCGACAAATCTGGTCACTGATAGTTTAGTTTCTGGGTCAATATATCGGACATAAACACACTCTTCATCTATACTTCCATGACGTTCATTTTCTCTAACATAATCTGTCTTTCTGATTCATGATTGTGGTGAACAAATGTCCTGGCCTGCTTGTCATTACAATAAGACGTAGCAAGTTTTACTCCGTTTGTCCTTTGAAGGTATGTTAAAGCAGCAAAGTCTGAGTATGGTCTGCATGACTGGGCTATTTAATATGCTGTTGTAAATAAGACTCTTAGTCCTGACTCTCCATATTAATGATAGCTTTTTCAATTGGCTGTTCTGTGGATTTTGTAAGATCTGTTTTGTGAGCAGACAGCAGTTAAGTGAGTGAATGACTTTTCATGGTCTTCCACAATTTTCTTTCTTAAACTACTGCAACCATCTCTAAATGCATTTGGTTTTTTAGCCTTATCAAATTTACAACACACCTGGCAGAACATCTTTTTACGTTCTTCATTAAACTGAATCCAAAGTCGATGTTGTTTCCATGAATCCTGGATTTGTAGCACTTAGTGTTTGACATGATTTCACTACAGCTACTGCTGGTCATTGGGCTAGAGTCATCTACAACGCAAGTATCTGCAGCTGGTACTGCCGATTCACTTTCTACCCCCGATTCACTTTCTACCCCCGAATTAGTAGTAATTTCACTGTTACTAATAGTTTTAACTCGTTTGGCTTCGTCACCGCCACTAAAAAAATGAAGATATTGTCTTCTGGCTTCTCTTCATTCTGATTTTATCATTAGACACGCGAAACATACATGTATGCTACATTCGTTGCGCTGATTAGCAGACGATCGGAGGGAATTTCCCCAATGAACTTGTGCGATTTATGAAGAGAAAATATGATTGTGAGCTTTGATAGAATGAATTTGTGAAAATTGCATAGGCGCCAATGAAAATATAGATCGGCAGCCTTTAGAAGAAATCGATTGAACAACACTGATTGTTCCTTTATTAATTCTTCTAAGAAGATAATATATTTTGCATAATTTTGATTGGATCTTCGTCCACACTCTCAATTTTAATTGGATAATTCTCATCGCGTCGCCACTGATAGAAGAGGCCTCATAAACGCAATTGTTTTTCCGTTAAATTTGCGGGGGAAAAAAGATTTATAATGAACTCATTTATCACTAAAAGATTGTTATACATGCTAACTAACCACTAAAGTTTTTAATAAACTGGATTATATTGCTAAAATACGCAAAGATTAGTCTGATAAAGCTTTTAGATTACCGCTAACCATTTTTGGTACCCGTTTTCGCAAAAATGTTACATGCACAGTTTTGCAGGTAGCAAAGAAAGGTAGGTGCACTGATAAAAAATCTACGTGCATTTGTGCATGTATGCATGTATGCACCCGTTATTTCGAACCCTGTTCATTGTTTTATTTTATTTTTATTTTTTTCTTTATTTATATTTTTATATTTTTAATTTAAAGAAATATCCATTTTATTATTTATTTTGACTCTGCTCTAATTACACTCAATTTTAGACTACCTGTGATTACTGTTCTAAAGGCATCCTCTGCTTAATCTAATCAAGAAATTATTATTAATCCGCCATAACTCATTGTTTAACTTTTCCATTGTTCAACCACCACTCTCTAATCTTTAACATTCTGAAACCAATATCGCTCATAAACCTGGGCTCAAACATCTGTGTGTTTCATAACCATTTCTGTAAAGGCAATCGGTGTCTTTGTATTTGATTTGTATTAAGTCTTGTATATAAACCCTGTAAATATTCTACTTGTCACCTGGTGAAGCACATTTATGTGCGAAAGCTCGTCAAAATAAACTAAGTTCGTCTTAAAAGGTACTACCTTTGAATCCTGTTTTTCTTGTCCATACAGACTAACACAGCTACATAACTTTTATATGGGTTTTTGACAGTGAAAGGGTTAACTAACAAAGCAATAAAAAGCCCAGAACTGAACAATTTGTTTACCAAGGTCATTCTCTTTTAGTGCATCAAATGCTCTTGGGAAACAACATAATCTGATCTTTTTAAACTGTAAAGCTGATATAGCTATGACCTTTTAACATTACTCACGAACTATATAGGGAGCTTTGGATTGAATGGGATCAGCCAAGCTTGAAAACAACCCCTTAACATGTATGGTATAATTGAACAGAATGTATATTTGACAATAATGAACAGAACATGTGTACAATAAGACCGTTAGTTTAAAAGTAAAGATGGTAGGGTGCTCTGAGCTGTGTGGTTGGGTGCTTGGGGCAGGAAGGCGATGCCTTGCTTGTTCCATGTGGGTTGGTACAGTGGTCATGCCAGAAAATGTTGAAATATAGATGCTCTCAGAGGGTATATTACTAATTTATTCCATAATCTTATAAATGCAGTGTTGCAGTATTTTTCCTAGTTAATTCAGCGAGCTCTGCAAAATTTGTCACAAATCACAATAAGATGCCATGGAAAGAATTAATCGATCTCGTTGGAAAGTTACAATATTTCCTGTATTTGGGAACTGTGCCTTCCTTGCATAGCCGTGCCTTCATTGGACACTTGATGATTCAGAAAAATTATCTTGATCTCAAAACAATTGGCATTTCTTTTCATGCAATTTGAGACCAGACTTCCACAAGCGGACAATTACCTCTTCCAATAGACTCAGGTGTTTGTTTCACTGTTTTTGTAAAGAAGATAATATCATCTATGCATACTAAACAAGTACTCCAATGGAGGCGTGTTAGCAGCCAAATCCATTAATTGCTGAAACGTCGCTGGTTCATTTGTCATCCGAAAAGTATACAGTAAATGCTGTTTTGTATTGACCTTGAGAGAGTGGTGAATACTGTAGCATCCAGCCAAGAAGCAATCATTGGCTTCCCGTATTCAATGTTGTATGTCATAGACTACTATCTTTCTTCTGAAACAAGACTACACGCGCAAACACTCTTACTGGGTTTTATCACTCGATTCTCCAACTTGGTATTTGTTTCTCAAGTTCTTGCTACAAGACGATCATTAACGTTTCCATATTGGACGATTATCTGACACTTATTGTCTCACAATATTTGTTCTGCCGAAATATGATGACAATTTATCAAAACTACCCTGGTATTTTGTCAATAACAATGAAATCTGTGATCTTATCACATCTGTCGTCATGCGCATGGAGGCAATTTTGGATGGCTTGAACACTAAAATGTCAAGAAAATTCAATTTTGTACATAATCAGTGACCATTTGCAGGCGAAGAGAAGAGTATTTTTGAAAATTTTACCAATGGAATAACTGGCTCAGTAACCAAGCCAAAAAAATGTCAGTGATACATTCTCAAGTTAACACAAAATGGATTAATATTGTTAAATCATTCCCGGTCCCCACACAACATTCTATATAAGTTTCTGATTTTAGTGCAATACGCTGGTGGGTTGTTGAGAGACATCTCATCTCAAAATATCTCATTTGTAGTTGTGCTTACTACTTTTACTTGGGGATTTGGTATTTCTTTATTCCAATGAACAAATTCTGTTTGATATTGGTGTCGAAAGCATTCCCTATTAATAGGTGACTAATACTTTTCCACGCTCGGTTTCATTCCACACATGGCAGTTCAAACCATTTCTGACCAGGAATGCGTTTACAGGTACCTTTTCTTATGTAAAGACCTATCTACTATTGTAATATGGGTTTTCCGTGAATACATTAAGTAGGTCGTCTGCATGTATCTCATGTGAATTCCCGTAGTGTTCAATAGCAGTCAGTTTATTTATAGCATTGGGGCATTGAAGGTAAAATTGAATATAAAGGGCAAATCTATATCCCATTCAAACTGATTCGTAGGGCCTCGAAATTTCAAATCCAAGGAAAGGACTGACTACTACTAGTCAAAATCCGTAAACCAGTGTCATTACAGAGTTAGCATGTCATTACCAAGTGGATTAGATGTTCTATCCCAGATTACGCCCTCTCAATGGTTTGTCGAACCATGCAGTGGTAAGATAATGTCTCGAGCCACGTGTGCATATGGATTAATTATTGAATACAGTGAGTGGTTAACCATGGCATGATAATGTGGTGTTTATGACGGGTGAGCTGGCTAAAGCAGTCACTCAATATACTACTAGTCAGAATCCGTAAACCAGTGGCGTTTTTTTGGGGTTTTTTTTTTTACAGAAGTTAAGCATGCCATTACCAAATGGATTAGGTTTTGTCCTCAGGGAGAGGTAGAAAAGTGCCATCCTCGTCTGTGATGAAATCCTTCATATGTATGGTGCGGGCATTAAAGTTTCCAACATGTGTGATTTGCCCATTCTAGGAGGAATGTGTTATATTGATTTCCAATTCATCATATAATTTGTTGCTTTCCGATAAACTAAATGCAGAATGCCTACGACTGGCATACACCAAGCAAGATAAACTTTACAGCCAATTGAAAAAGTTTTAGATAATTTTATTGTTTAATCAAACTATGTAAGATAATATGTTGGGAGAGTAATATTATATTTATCGAGAACAGCTATACCACCAGTATATCTGAGCGACAGTAACAAAGACATTAAAATTAATATGATCGGCAGTTATATGGTTAGACGATAAGATTCGCTTCGACTCGTGATGATCAAGTTTAGTACCAATGGACAAGTTACCTCTCTCTTCTACACACACATAAGTTGTTGTTCTATTTATCATAGAAATAATCCTTCTCCGAATTCATGTCATCCTCCCGTGGAGAATACTTAGCCAGTGTACGTTATCCTTATCAGTACCATGAGGCGGCTGTAGCATAAGAGCGACGTTGTTGCTGTGTCCTCCCAATTTTGTTGAGTTGGCAGCTTATACTGATAAGAACGTTCCTGTCTGTGGGCACGGTAATTTACTTGGGGGTTGCTTCCTTTTCTATAGGAGCCCTGCTTGTACGGATATTGTTTGTTTTTCATATGGATGTTTCCTACTATCGTATTTGTGCCTGCAGAGTTTAAATGAATATGATCACTTTCAAAGTAGGTAGGTGATGGTCTGTCATTGACCAGTAAATTACCATTGTCACCTATATAAATATTATCACAATTTCGTAACCGCTGTTTGACTGACAGGTTAGCTGGAAGTGTCTTAAATTGCAGGTCACAGTCACCACGGCCGGCTGGAATTGATATAATAATATGCATCTGGAAATGTCTATGAGCGGCACCGATTCTTCTGCACACTGAATGTAATATTCATCCTGATTATCCCCACGTTTTGAAAAAAACCGTCTGGAATATTATAATAGCCTCCGTCCATCTGTCTGTCTGTCGGTCTGGCTGTGCTGCCGTCTATTACGTTATCTCCCAAGCGATTGGGTGGAATTCAACCAAATTTGGTATGTTGGTTACCCATATAATTGCAGATTATATTCCAGCATTTATATTCGGCTCCGCCTCAATGGAGAGCAGGAGGCTGTGTCCAAAGTTCAAATCTCCTAAAACTATCCAGCATGCTATTCCCAAACCAAATTTGGTATGTGGTTTACCCCTATATTTGCGGATTGTCTGACAGCATTATCATTGTCCTCACCATCGAGTGGTGGGAAGTGGTCAGTAGATCAAGAAATTGATTGTACGGCAACCCCTCTGAAACCTGTGAACGGAATTCAACCAAATTTGTTAGGTGGGTTACCTATATGATTGTGGAGAGCAAGACGCCATTTACATTTTGCTCCACCCCAGATATTGTTGAAATTGTGAACACTGTTGATAAGATTCCAGATGCTGGCTCTGACAAATCGTTAATTGTAGAATTGTGTTGGAAAACAAAGTAAAATTTTGGGTTGATACGGGTTCATCTGTGAATATTTATGTGAGTAAAGCGGATATCATTCCTATGAACAAAATTAAGCCAGTCAGTATTTGTAGGCATTTTGTAGATAATTCTAAGACTCCGAAAAAGTACCCTGTACCATTCTGTGTTGTCAAGCACATTCGTAATCCAGTTGACAGTCCAAGTAGTGGCATTCTATTTGAAGATAATTACGGTGAATGGAGAGAATTTCAAATGGGCACTTTCAGTTAGAGTTGAATTCTCCTGATGTTCTTGATCAATACCCGGATGTATTTGGTGGTCAATTTGGAAAGATTGAAGTAACCATACATTTAAAGGAAGATAGTAGCGTTCTACAAATTGTAATGCTGCCTAGACGTGTACCAGTCATATTAAACGACACATTTAAGAAGGAATTATATCGTTCAGTTAATAAAGGCGTAGTAAAATCAGTTGACCAGCCTAACGATCGAGTTAACCTCGAAGAAATCATCAGATATGTGAGTGTACATTGATCCGCAAATGCTGAATCGAGCATTAAAACATGAAGATTATAAGTTAGCAATTTTAACTGACGTACGGGTAGGTCTACTGAAAGTGAATGTGTTTAGTAGCGCAGATTTGAAAGCCGGATTTTGGCATCTACTACTTGATGATGAATCAACTTTAATAACTACCTTCGAAACTGCATTCAGACGATACCGTTGGTGCCGGTTACACTTTGTGTTGTCTGTATCGCCAGATTTCTTCAGAAACGATTTGATCAAGCACATTTGTATGACATATGATATTCTGATTTATGTCGTCTGTGATACCAATGATGTTGCAATGGCTGATCATGATTCTAGGTTAAGAAAGCTTTCTCCAGAAATGTTGTGATAAAGGTATTAATCTAAATAAAGTTAAATTGAAACTCAGAAAAAGTGAAGTAAGGTTTATGGGTCATTTCATTACAGAACAAGGACTGAAAGTAGATCCTCTAAGATATCTGCTATAATAGATATGACACATCCTGTTAATATAGAGGATGTGCAACGATTCTGTGGATTTGTAAACTATTTATCGAAATGGCTACCTAGACTATCAGAAGTTATTGAATCAATACATAGTCTTGGTGGAAAGGGGCAGACTGAAACTGGGCCGGTGTTCAGGAAAACAGATTTAATAGCATCAAAACACTCGTAATTTATGCTATCGTACTGGTGTACTATCATCAGAGAAACGAATTGATCATTCAAATGGATACAAGTTTGAAAGGTCCTGGTACATCAGTGTTGCAGGATGGACAGCCTATCACGTATTCTTGTCGCGCATTCACGCCAATAGAGACCAGACACACGCACACAAGTACACACACACGCACGCACGCACACACACAGAATGAAATGTGTCGTCATTATGGCCTATAAATTTGATCAATATACATTTAGTTGCCGTTTAGACTATAAGCTTCTGTAAGTGATTGCGTTTAAGCCAAATGGCCAGTGTTCCTAAGAGGCTGATTTGCCAGAGCGACTATGGCATAAAAATTCCATCGGTTACTCAACACTGAAATGTCCGTAATTACAAAGCTTAAAGGACATTTTTCACGATATGGTTTTCCTAAGATGGTAAGTAGTGATAACGGACTGCAGTTTATTGCGGATCAATTCGAAACATTTGCGACAAAATGGGTCTTTGAACACTTACCATCTAGTCTGTATAACTCGAAAGCTAATGGCAAAACTGAATCTGCAGTTAAGAGAGCAAAAGGACGTAAGAAAATCTAAAGATGCATGAACTAATCAGTATATGGCTCAGTTATGTTACAGAAACACTCACACTCAAGGTGACTGACAGAGTCATGTACAAAAACACTAATGAGTAGTTATACAAGAACATGACTACCCTCTTCAAACTTGATGCTTAAACGTAAAGTTCCCATAGATGATGGTTGTAAGCTGCGTAATGTGTGGACAATAACAGTATTACAATCGATCCACTAAAGAAATTAAACCACCAGATGAATGTGACGTTGTTCGTATGAATCTATCAATTATGAAGCGTGTCATAAAGATCTTTTAACCCAGCGATTAGCCCAACGTTCATATGAAGTACGTGCAGAAAATGGAGGCGTACTCAGTTCCATTTACGGAAACGTAATGAACAGTTTGGTGAATCTTTGTTGTGACCATCGATGTCAGATGTTCCATTACAGACAGTACACAGGGATAATTGAGTTGTCATCTAGGATGGCTTTACCAGATGTGACCAACGAGGTAGTTAGCATCAAGAGACTACTAATCCAGTTCACGATCTATCACAGAACCAGATGATGTCATGAAATGGTGGTATCATTAAAGTACCAGCTAAGTACACTGTAATCTTTAGCTGATTATATGCTTTTCTTTTGCAGGTTCTAATGACATGCAATCTTAAAACGGGAAGGGTGTTGCAATATTATAACGTGTGTGTTCAGCTTTAAGTCTAATTACAGTTACGAGTTTATTTAAATCTGTGAGTTGTTTATTATTGTCACGATTTGTTCCCCCCCCCCCGCCCCCCTCTATTCAGGTGTATTCAGGATTGTACAAATACAATTAAAAATGGCTTTTCAGCTTTAATCTATGTTTGTTGTTGTTATCATGAAAGATTCTCTCGCAGTGTGTTTATTGCATTAACTCACATATTGTTATTTAAATCTTGGCATCTTGACATTCTTATTCAAACTGCATGTTCTTGATTAATTTCTTGGAGAAAATCTAGGTAGCATGGTACATTATTATGCTAATCATGTGATGTTTTCCTATTGTATTTCCAGTTTACGCATGTCACTCACGCGTTGTGTCCTGGCATCTGTCACCTGTACATGCTTTCCGTTCTGTAAGTATGTATTTCACGATATTGTGCCTTTTGACTATCTTCAGAATCGTATAGTTTCTCTGATCCTGGATGTATGTGTGAACCCAGTTTGATTGACCTTCATTACTATGACATTATTACAATTGACGTCCACCAAGTTCGGTGGCTGTAATACATTGTTGATAAAATGATGTGTCACCTCTCAGGTGATTACTATATTGAGATTTTGTATAATCTGTAATAATTTTATAATTTGTGAGTTCTCGTACTTCTATATCACTTGACCCACATCATAGGCGTATATGGAGTTCAGTCTATCTATCACCTATTGCCATGCCATGGAACCTCTACTGGATCGTCACTACTGGATCGTCACCGAATTGCGATTGCATCGCAAACAGACTACCTAATATTGTCATTGAACTGCAATCAGACTGCATTGTCGTCGCTCCGTCAACAGACTGGTACCATACTGATGTCTTACTGTCATCGTACTGATTTCACATTGCCATCGTACGGTCACCACTCTGTCATCGTACTTAATGCGTACTGCCAACTTACTGATTTTCCACTACTATCATACTGATTCTCCGCTGCCATCCTACTGAATTAGAACTGCCTTTGTGCCACCATCAATCCGCATTACTGGGTGTGGGTGGAACCAGTCTAATATCACTCCACACACAAATATCCTGTGTAAGTAGTACGTATCGTTCCATGTACAATTCTTTGCACGAATATATCAACCCTTATCTCTGTCCAACTTTATACATAATACATTTATTTAATTAATTTCGTTTTGAACTGTTTTCAGTATTGTTCATTGAAGGTGACTAGTGACAAACCCGTGAGTTTGGTAGAAATAATCCATCCTTATGATGCTTACTTCAGTGCGTTCTACTATCGGAAACTTGATAATCGTCTACAGATCAATATCAACGATAATACAGATGTCGAAATAGGTTGATATGTCCAACCAGTCAGTACTCAGAACTATAGAATCTGCATCGCGCTGTCTAGCTGCAGAGTTTATCACTTTGGTCCAATAGGCCTACATTATCTTCAAACGTCCAACAGGTATGGAAAAGTTGGGAAATAAGAATGGGAGATAATCTAGGCACGTAATCACACATGAACTGTACTATGTATATAGTTTGATGTTTTTGCTTAACTAACATGAATTAAACTGTACAAATCTCAATTGCCCTTGCCTCATAAGGGATATTGCGGTCGATACTGTCCGTCTATCAAAAACGACTGATCCGATTTGGCTCAAATTTTAAGACAACGAAGAAGAATTTTGGCTGTTATCCATAACCCAGATCTTAATCAGATCAAATTCGAGATATCTCGGAAATTGTAGGTCCGATTTTGCTAAAAATGTTAATAGACGAAAGGGTGTGATGATGTACTAGGATTCCACAACTTTCGGCGTGATCAGGAAAGTCCAGAAAACTATTCAATGTTACAAAAACAGTGTGTGTGCGCGTGCGCGTGCGCGTGTGTCATATTCGTCAATTGTTTACGAATTTGGTGACAGTGTGGCTAACACGTTTGGCATTTCTCTGATAACCATGTGGGTGTCAATTGATCCTTCCTTGGTGAGGGTGTTGGTATTGAGCATTGAACCTGAGTGACGTCTGTGAATGACTAGGACACTAGCTCATTACAATACATATATTACAATGAGCTCAGTTATATAATGATGCGAAGATTGTCTTAATAGATGTGATTGACGGTACATATACAGCCACAATAAACGCATTTTACTAGTCAATTTTAAGATAAGTTCAATATTACCAGCATAACGTTGGTATTTGAAGTGCATAACTGTTATGTATATCGAGGCTGTAACAACCCAGTTTAATGTCTAAAGGAAAAAAAATCACGCACTTTTAGGGAGGAAAGTGGTTTATTATGCCATTACAAATGTACATTGCGAAACTTGTCAAATTGTAGACTCAACCTGAAAGGAAAAATCTAATTTAGTTTAATGTGAAACAGGTATTCATGTAGGCTGACGTCGTAATCAAATACGTAATTAAGTCCGTCATAAACGCTTAATAGTCCAAGTTGTACGAATTGTATGTCTACTATTTAATAAACATTCTGTTGAAGATTTTGAAACTAATTTGACTGGGCGCTGTTACTGCAGCAGCACCCAGTCAAATTAGTTTCAAAATATTCAACGGCTTACCTGTGTACCTTTTCAGGAAATTGAGATTCATGCAGTGCATGGATCGATCGATCCCAACACGGGCAAAGCGTGGGTGGAGCTTATATAGCTAAAACTGGATTCATCTATTGTCGCACCAGCGTTGATTATGCGTACATGATGTGTCAAGGCATCTGTAACCTGAACTATTTTACACAGAGATCACAAGTTTATCAAGCATTGTTTATCAAGCATTGTTATCAATTGCTTTAGGTAATTGTACGGAATTGCAGTTAATGAAATATTCAGACACCATGGATTAGTCTCATGGTGTGTGCTTCCCATAATACCATATAATTATACTTCTCTTGGTCTGCAACTTGACATTTCCCATTACTAATACAGAGGCCGTTTTTGGCCGACTTGAGTGTTAAAGACGTAAGTCAAGCTACTTACCACATCTTACACCAATACTTTCGTTGATTGTGCAAGGATATCGCAAACCATATGAGCACTGCCCTAGATTTGCCTCATATCCATTGCAAACTAACTGATCCAAGACTATCGGTCCTTGACCGCGGCCAAAGGGCGTCATTGATAGTGTAGTCGCATTAGCTGTCCTATAACAAAATAATTATATTAGAGTCATGCGCTTCTTGAGACTGGACCGCACGCACGCACTAATAAAGTAGCAATATAATTACAAAACACATGAATGATGGTTAATAGAGCAGGGATGAGGGTTTTCCTATTTCTTTTTATAAGAATCCTATTTTTCTCTAACCAGATTTATAGGAAACCCGTTTTATAATTTTGTTGGCCATATTTACTAGCAGAAATAGTGTAATCTTTTCCCTTTAATGGTCATATTCGCCAAGAAAAATGTGTTTAGTGAATGTTCACTTGCAGGAAATGATAGATTTTTAAAGTTTTATCACTAATGACTGGCTCGGTTACAGAGCCAGTCATTCCAGTGGTAAATTAAAAAAAGACTTCTTAGCCTGCAAATGGATAATTCTCAGGACTATTGCATAGGCTTTTTGTCTCGCCTGACAATTTAAGTCTTAATTTGGTTAAAAGATGGTGAATTCAAGAAGTACTGACACTTCACATCGAGCAACTTTCCTGTTGTGAGATCGATCACATCCCTGCTAGTGGCATCATATGCTTAATGTCAAATCTGAGACGATTAGGTCATCGTTGAAAAACGCAACGTGGACAACGTGTAGCCCGACACGATAAACAGAGATCAAACTACCCATTCCAAGGGCCAAAAAGATCTGCGAAACGGGTACTTCCATCGAAATGCTACAATAATAACAACCCACCCTGAATAATGTTGAATGATACAACTCAATAAATGACTAAATACAATATACCTTTCCACTTTATCCACCCATGATATGATGTAATAATTAACTACGCAGCGTGTAGAATGACATCATAATCAATGGCGTCATAATGACGCCATGAATGACGTAGATAAGTCATAGTAGTAGTAGTAATAGTAGTAGTAGTAGTAGTAGTAGTAGTAGTAGTAGTAGTAGTAGTCGTAGTAGCAGTAGCAGTAGCAGTAGTTTATTGCCACAATAGACCATCGGTCCTTGAGTGTACAGTGGTACAATTATTATTGGCCGATAACTAGAAAAACATGTGTGCGCGCGCGCGCTCACACACACACACGCACGCACGCACGCACGCACGCACGCACGCACGCGCGCGTATACGTAAATATATAATCATTGTAAATAATATATAATATAAACATCAATGTAAATATATAAATTTATAGGTTTATTTACATAAAGGTGTAATTAATGCATTTATGATTGGACATCAGAACGTATAATGACAATGTGGCAATAATAAATATAATCACTTTAACATCCGGTTAATAACTTACTAATGTGTGTGTTTGGATATTTCGAACTTGCATGAAATTGAAGGTACTGATATACATTAGCCATTAACCCTTTAATGACTAAATTTCTTCAAAAAACTTAAATGTTTACTTATTGAATGCCCATTTCCAGGCCAAGAGAAACCCACTCTTGAAAATCTACCACGAATGAATGGCTCGGTTATCGAGCCAGTCATTCCAGTGCCAAATCTTCAAGAATAGTCCTCTCTTGGCCTGCAAATAGACATTCGTCAAGATGCCTACAGAGGCCGGTTTTGGCCGGCTTCGTCGTGAAAGGGTTAACAGACGGGATGAGGATAGACCAAATTCAATTTTCTCACTGAAAATGTCCATCTGCAGGCCAAGAGAATGCTATCCCCTAATATTCACCACTGGAATATCCAGTTTATGGGGTCGGTCATTCCAGTGGGGAACCCAAAAAAGGAAGCTTCTGAAGATCAGTGCAATAGCCATTGCGCAAGACCATCTCTCCTCATTTCCTACCAAGAAACGAAACGAAAGGGAAATGAGGAGTGCGGCCCGGCTCATACATTCCATTCCATTAATTGCAAGTCTCCTAATAAATAGACGGAATTTTGAGAAGATTGACGATTCAACGACGCCCAAACCCGGGAGACAGAGTCCATTGGAAAAACTACGCATTTTCAAAGTCGTCTATAAAGATATATCTATCTCCTATATTCAAACTAGTACCAAACACTGTCATGTGTTTACCCCCACCCGACCCCTCATTCATATCTCGCCCCACCCCCACCACATTCCTCCATACACGCACACGCATACACACACGAACACGCTCATGTACACGCACCTCAAGCACAAGACTGGAGAAAATGCTCATGATAAAATTTCCCCTCGTAATTTAAAGGCATGATATGAAAAAGCTGCTAATTTTCGCGTAACAGGTATATTATTACTTTTAAGCAGTTACGTTAGTTTGAAAACACTAGGTTTCTTATTATAATAATAATAATAATAATAATAATAATAATAGGGGTTTATATGAGGTTTGCGTAGATTAGAATACATTGGGCCTATTAGTATAAAATGATATTCATCTTCTATGTCATCTGTACAGAAAGGACATGTTCTCTCAGCTAACGCTGTTTGTTCCCATCTACCTGTCTCAATATGGAGCTTGTGCGATGCGGTTCTGAGCCTAGTAAGAGCATATCGATGTCTGATATTTGTTACGTTATCTAAATAACATTTGTAAATTAATGTATCATCAAAGTAATTGTATAACTTGGTTTTGCTATTTAATCCCAGGTCTCCTCTCCACTCTTTGCTTATATTGTAAGATGAATTCATTTTGCTAACATTTCTACCTTGTGATAATCAGACGTCATTAACCACCCTGACTAGCATATCCTGTAATTTGCTCACCCAGTTATTGCAATGATTATTTGCCTCCCAATCCCTATATAAAACATCATATCCATTTCTTGCAAGCTTATTTTGTTGGCAATCTAATATTTTGAACCAGTATTTCAGCATCCTAATTTCTCTAGTCAGAATCAATGGTACTCTTCGTAATTCACCGTAGACAAAACTGGTAGATGTATTTTGCTTGACAAGTACACCACGAAGACGGACTATGCGTTGGTGTATGAATTGTATGTCTACTATTTAATAAAGATTATGTTGAATATTTTGAAACTAATTTGACTGGGCGCTGTTGCTGCCTATCTTACCTGTATAATTTTCTGGGAATTGATAGCCGGGAAGTTCAGAGATCTATCGATCCCAACACGAGCGAGGTGTGGGTGGAACTTACCCATATAACATGTAGACGTTGGCATCAGGTTGGCAGATCGCAGTTGGCATTACAACGTTGGCCCAATGTTGGCTGTATCAATTGTTTGCCAACTTTGGGCCAGCATTGGAAATTTCACAGTAAATCAAACAAAATCAACATAATATTCACCTTTTAATTGTTAAATTGTTAACTTATGCTGTCTGGTGCGCTATTTTAAATATATTCATAGATGTATGCCCGTATTGCCAACGTTGGGCCGACGAGCAAAATTATATTAGGCCAACGTAGTGGTAAACGTTGGGCCAACGTTTGCTCGCTATCAGGGTAGCTAGAGGTGGGCGGGGCTTAGCAAAAACTGGAAAGGTCCATTAAATAAAGCAAAGTTAAAATAAATCGTGATCATTAATACAAATTTTTCCCACCATAATCATGGTTGTGTAACTTTATCCACCCGTGATATGACGTCATAATCATAATCTACAGAAAACATATATACTTACGGAAATCCTAGTTGTCGACAGACGACCCGAGCCTCTCTAGCGAACCAAATATCATCACAGACTGTCCCCCAAATTCCGAATAACTGAACCTCGAGACGCCCCTCTTGCGGTGTTGTGCCATTCACTAACCGGACATCAGTTACAGTCTCTGCATCTATGGGCGGTATATAAATATTTATAATAAAAAGGGTTATTGGACTCTAAAAAGCGTTATTGGATTCTGTCTAACGGTGTTATTGGACTCCCAACGCTATTTATTACGTCATAAGAATTTTACGTCTCCGTGGTGTATGACGTCATTTTATCAGATTTGTTGCATCACGAAAACATAGTATTACTCAATGTGATATTACGTCAAAAATGAATTGCTAACCTGTATCATTTGGTAAACAGTAAATTCAGCGAGCGTGTTGCTTTGAATCATTTGTTTTCTAATTATATCGTGTGTGTGTGTGTGTGTGTGTGTGTGTGTTGTAATATTTGAGGCATTTATATGCTAGTTCCCAATGCTAGGGTCTAGACTCACGCCTGGCCTTTATGGTTTCTGTTGAATTCTTGTGAATTCTTGTGACGTCGGTTTGTGCATTAGCTTGTGTCTCTCTCTGTGTGTGTGTGTGTGTGTGTGTGTGTGTGTGTGTGTGTGTGTGTGTGTGTGTGTGTGTGTGTGTGTGTGTTGATCGTTGTCTCTCGATTTTGTCTCATGTTGCTGTTCTTTTCCATGGCTTTTTTTTTTTGTTGCTCCTCATGCTTGGGCGTGTGTAATGGGGATGGCCTAACCTGGACCTAACAGGGGTGGGTAAGGGATGGGGTAGGTGTTGGGTCGGGGGAGGTGCGTACGGTCTTATGACCTGATGCACCCAAGGGGGGGGGGGGGGCTTTAGGTCAGAGACCTCCCGGCCCCTTTGGGGGGAGTGGGGAGGTTGGGGTGTGGGGTCTTTCGGGTCCTGGGACCCATTTGGTCTTCTGGCCATCATCCGAGCAGGCACCAGCGCGCACTTGTTTGATTTTGATTGGTTAGGTAGCCCGTATGGTGACTGTGTCCGTCCGAGGACGAACTCGATCAGTCATCCGGGTTACATCCCTCCATAGTCCCCTCGAAAATTCCGAAAGATTCTAATTCTAGCAATTTGGTTTTGGTTTTGTAATCCGTATGTTGCGTGGTTCCATCCGAGGAGGGATCCATTCAGCATCCGGTTTACTTTGACTATGCCGAAATTTCTTGCCTACCTAACCCTAGCTCACGTTCACACAGTGATGGGCACTGTGTGACGGGACCTCAGTTTAAAGTCACTGTGTGACGGGACCTTCTAATTATATCAATATAGGTGTGTAATAAATAGATCATTTAACATTTCCGAGTACAATATGGATTTTTTATTGTACTCGTCCACAGCGTCTCGTCCAATACTAATTTTTTTAAACAACGTGTACAATAAAAATTCATATTACACGCGGAACTGTTAAATAACCTAATGATATATATATATATATATATATATGTATATATATATATATGTATATATATATATACACCTGTGCAAAAGTTAAGCACCACCCTGTTTTTACGCACATGCGAGGGTATATTCATGTGCTATGAAGAAAGCAATAGCATAAACATTTATGTACCCATCCATCTTAGTGCAAGAGGTAATAATGCAACTAGAGGAATGCTGATTATGATGGTGGGGAAACACTGTATGTTTTTGTTTGAACTTCAAAACGAGGCCTGAATATGGTTACGTTGACACAACTGACAACTATTGCCCTACAGTTGACACACGTGGCTAGATTGTCATTAATGGTGTCTGAAAACGAAGTTTAACATCTGTGCACGAGTTTGAGACTGTCATTATTAATACCGGGTATATCCACCTTGTGCCTGGATGACGGCCTGGACACGACGTCTCATGCTGGTCACCAACCGACTGATACGCCATTGTGGTATTCGTTGCCATTCAAGATGGAGTGCGTCTGTTAATTCCTGTAGGTTCTGCACAGGAGGATCCCTCCTTCTCACCATGTTTCCCAGAATGTCCCAGATATGCTCAATAGGGTTCATGTCAGGGCTCCTTGCTGGCCATGGTAGGGTTTCGATGGCATTCTGGCGGAGGTATTCATGCACAGCTCTAGCACGATGTGGTCGGGCGTTGTCATCCATGAATATAGGGTGGGTTCCAGGTGCATGATTTACAAAATGAGGGACCACAACTCTATCCAGTATGGAATCTTGATATCTTTGTCCATTTAGTGTTCCAGGTACAGTCAACAGATCCAGCTTACAATCAAATGAGATGCACCCCCATATCATAATGGAACCTCCACCAAATGGAACTTCTTCCATGATGTTACGTTGGTCGTACGCCGTGCGTCTGGACCTCCATACACGAGTTCGACCATCTGTGGCATGAAGCAGGAACCGACTTTCATCGGACCAGTGTACCCGTCTCCAGGCTCTCATGTTCCAGTGTCTTCTTTCGTTGCACCACCTCAGACGCTCCTCTTTGTGGTGTGCAGTGAGGAGAGGACGTCTGACAGGTCTCCTAGCTTTCATGCCAGCAGCATACAGTCTCCTTTTGACGGTAGACATTGACACTCTATTGCGCGTTTCCCATTGCTGGCTGAGCACTCTGCTGTTGGTGAATGGAGATCTCCTAACAAGGCGTACTAGGGCTCGATCATCACGGGCAGTAGTCTTCTTCGGTCTTCCAGATCTAGGCCTGTCCTTCACCTCGTTAGTTTGCCCATGTTTTGCAATCAAACGACTGATTACAGTATGGTTAATGTTCAGCTGTCTGCCAATCTCTCTGCATGACATACCAGTGGTATGCATGCCTATGATTTGCCATTTCACACGATCGCTTAACCTTCGTCTTGCCATAGCGGTTCACAATCAAGAGCTAATTCTCTCTGTACAAATAAACCACGGTCATGAACACAAAATTCCTAATCTTGTCGCCTAAATCTGTATGTAATGTTCTACACCTCAAACTGGACTTTTACATAACTGAACACGTGTGCTGTTTCCCGCCACGCACGGACATCAAGCGGCGTGAAGTCATGCATGCATGTGCATTTCGTACTTGGAATTATGTCAGCTAACGCGGGGACAAAAAGTATGGCAGCCTAGTTGTACCATCATGTTTCTACGTTCTATTGTTTTTGCTGGTGCTTAACTTTTGCACAGGTGTATATATATATATATATATATATATATATATATATATATATATATATATAATGTGGTCTGCTTGGTTGAAATCCATTTACGGTAATGCCACATACGAGACCCTTCTTTTTCCATTGCCACTACAATAACAGTAGATACGTATATAATGCTTCCCAGCTAAGCCAGTTATGTGACCTAAAACTTATACCCTACTTATGTATGGATCCGATCAGTCACTCAAGTATACGACGTCATAATCAATTGTGTCACATGTAGGCTGACGGAAAAACCATTTTTGCATATTACTCCATCATGAACATTGACTAGTCCATCATGGGTATGTCTTTACTATTTAATCAAAATTCTGTTTAATATTTTGAAACTAATTTGACACGGTAGCACCCAGTCAAATTACTTTCAAAATATTCAACAGCTTGCCTGTATAGTAAAATTTGGTGAAATATGCGGGGTATAAGTGCATCATTCAGTCAGAACCGTAGGTTGTACACAATGACCCTTTCCAGATTATCCATCCATCATATGGCGTGACAATCAAATACGTGACGCGTAGGATGACGTCATAATCAATTACAGCATGAATGACTCGATGTAGTGCGTCTTAAACGTTTAGTAATCCGCCACGTTGTACGAAGTATGTCTTTACTGTTTAATAAACATTCTGTTGAATATTTTGAAACTATTTTGACATAGGCAGCAACAGCACCCAGTCAAATTAGTTTCAAAATATGCAGCAGCTTACCTGTATAGTTTTCTGGAAATTGAAATTCAGGGAGTGCATGGCTTGATCGATCGATCCCAGCAAGGGCGAAGCTTAGCTAAAACTGGGAAGGTCCATGACACGTGTAGCAAGATGCGCGAAAGTTATGATCCTGATTGACAAGGTACTAAAATGTACTACGGTAATTCATTGATAAAAGTGCACATTATATGAATTCCTCCAAGGAATATTCCGACGGGTTTCAGTCAAATTATTATACTGAAAGCCACTATGCCATTGCAATCCGGGATTGAGAAGGTTTACATTTTCTCAGAAAATAGCTTCTATAATGTTCCATAGCAAAAGCATATTTCGTCTATTTAATGCGTATAAGCGTACATTAATGTAATGTTTGAGAGTAATATATAATAACATAATAATAACTTCACTTGAAATGTTATTCGTCATTCCCCGAACATATTTTGAGACTAATTTGACTGGGCACTGTTTCTGTCTATGGCAGCAACAGCAATCGGTCAAATTAGTTTCAAAATATTCAACAACTTATCTGTATAATTACCCTTAAAATGGGATTCTGAGAATTCAGGGGTCAAAGTATATACATCGATCCCAACACACGCAAAGCGTCGGCGGGTCATAGTTAGAAATGGTTGCGTGTATTCGGTTTATTGTGAATGTTTGTCATGATGTCGTCAGGTTAATTTGGTGAGTGTTGTCACAAGCTCTTGCAGTTAATGGAGGAACCCAGTTTTTCAATTAATCATATGGCGTAATAGCAAACTACGTCATATGCGGACTGACGTCATAATCAATTATGAATGACTCGATTTATTCCTTCTTAAACGCTTAATCCTTTCATGACGAAGCCGGCCAAAATGTGCATCTGTAGTGGTCTCGGTGAATGTCCATTTTCAGACCAAGAGAAGACTATGTTTTGAAAATTTACCACAGTCATTCCATTGGTAAATTTTTTTTTAAATAGTCTTCTTAACCTGCAAATGGACATTTAATACTAACCTACGCCCACGCTTTGCCCGTGTTGGGTTCGATCGAACCCTGAAATCCCAGAATGCCAATATCAAGGTAACTATACAGGTAACCTGTTGACTATTTTGGAACTATTTTGACTGGGCGTTGTTGCTGCCTATGACAGCTGTAGGCAGCAGCCGTGTCCAGGGTAATTAGTTTCAAAATACTCAACAATGGTTAATAAATAGTAGACATACAATTCGTTCACATGACGGTTAAAAGTGCACCATATACTTAGCGGCGTTATTCATTTTGGTTATGACGCCAGCCTACATGTGACGTATGATGTCATATACTTGAGTGCCAGATCAGATACAGCAATTGATGATAAGTCGACAGCTACATACATCCAGAGTTGACTCACCACATGCAACGCCAACGTCCTCACGGTGTACACAGTTATGTACGCCAATCGGCAGAGTGCGGCACTCATTTAAATATGCTTCAGTGCCATTGCAGCGTACATTATCAAGTAGGATAGGATCTGTACCCTCGCCGAAAATACTGTTCCGAACAACCATAGAATGCGAAGACCTTGTAGTAAAAGAGTGGTTTATTACGTTATCAAACTATCAGCGAATCTCAAATCTTAGTATAAGTAGCATGATGGCGATAGGAGAATGTGGATTTCATGAAACGACCAACACATCCATGGATATTCAAATAATATATAGTATTCATTGAATATTTCATTTATAATATTGGCAACGCAGTACATCATCATCATCATCATCATCATCATGGGCTGCAGCAGCAGCGGTAGTAGTAGTAGTAGTAGTAGTAGTAGTAGTAGTAGTAGTAGTAGTAGTCCTGCGTCAGTGGGTGCAGTACTTACTGGAAGCCCAGAGAACGGCACACTACTGTAGCAGCATTATTGGTAAATACATCATCACAAACTGTTCCCCAAATGCCATTAGACAGCACTTCTAGACGACCCTCTCTCTCGTGTCTGCCTCCAGATAGTCGTACAGCTTCGATTTCTCTCACAGCTAAAATAAGATTTCTTGAAAATGTATTCAGTATTCTTATATAAGCAGATACATATAACTTACGGTTAAAATTCATTAATGTGTGTTGCATGTGTCAGTAGTGATGTTGCTATCATTGCGAGTGAGGTACAAGACTACTTTATAGTAAACGTGTAAAAAGAACCAGATACAAATATTTTTAGAGAGTAAACGAGTGTGAAGATATGGTAGGGAATGACAACGAGTTATTATTCTCTTTAGCTGACCTGACTAGAATGCCCAAGTGAGCCTTTGTCGTAGCATCCGTCCAGAGTGTGTCTCTCTGTCTGTCTGTCTGTCAACTTTTTTCTTTAAACGACCTCGTCTCAAGAGTCACTGAACCTATTTCAATTATATTTGGCAGGAAGGATTCTTATGGTATGTAGGTACAAGTTTGTTCAAACAAAGCCGATCATCCAATTTATCCAGCGGCCATCTTGGATTTTGTCCGGTTTTTTTAATGTCTAAAAATCTCCAAACTCGCTTGCGGGTCGATTCAAAATTCAGGAAATATCATCTAGGGCCGGCGCTGAACTAAGTTTGGACAAGGGAACTTGATAATTTGGCAGCCATCTGGGATGACTGTTTTCACAAATAAACAACTTCTCCAGAACCGCTGGACACATAGGGACAAAATTTGGGATATATATTTAGGGACTAAGGGCCATTAAGGTTTGTTCAAGGGAGGTTGAACCTGTCGGATAAACGATTTGGTTGCCATCTTGGATGTTTTTCTCGCTGAAAGCTCCCATAATAACGCAATAGGAAATTTAAAATGTCTGCTCGAGAACCACTGGGCCGATTTCAAGTATATTTGGCAGAAAGTATCCTTAATACAGTCCAGCAGAATGTTTAATAAATTTGTAAATCACCAAAGTTATACAATTATGACTATTACTGTCGGACATTTGACCATTTATGGTCGGACTTAGGTCACTTGATCGTGACGTCAGCCGAGTGTGACATATTTTGAGTATGGCGTCATATACTTGACCAACAGATCGGATCGTTCCATTGACCATAAGATAAATATAATCTCAATCTCATTTCAATTCCATATCAAATTTATCTTATTGGTTAGTAAATTTGAGTCAATAAAAGTTGTTTCAATATTAAATATAGGGATCCATTTCTAACTATGCCCGCCCATTTGTAGCTTAGCTCCGACTACTCTTTTCCACGTGTTCTGAATTCCCAGATTCCCAATTTAAAAGTAATTATACAGTTGAGCTATTAACTTATTTGCCTGGATGCTGTTTTTAGTCTCAAAATATTCAACAGAATGTTTTAAATAGTAAATCCATCAAAGACATACAATTCGTACACTGGACAGACTTTTCAATGTTCATGACGGAACTAGATACGTCATTCATTATGCATTATGATCGTGACGTCAGCCTACCCGTGGCGTAATTGAATTTGAGGTAATGTATTTGAGTGACAGATCAGATCTCTCAATTGATTAACCCTCGTGATATATATAATATCAAATGTGCCCCTCTATTACACACGTGCATATATGTGCACTAGATATATGGAGGATTGTCAAGATGGTAATAGTTTATGAACTGCTCAAAATGTGTGTAGTGAGTATGATTAGAATTCATGAGTCCAGTTCCTCCGTTAATCATGTGACGTCATAATCAACTGTGACCTGTAGGCTGACATCATAATCAGTTGTCATGAATGACGTAGCTAAGTTTGTCATGAACGCTTAATTGATGACGGACTAAGCGTCGTTGTAAGAATAGTATGTCTTTACTATTTAATAAGCATGTTGTTGAATATTTTGAAACTAATTTAACTGGGAGCTGTTGCTGCCATAGCACCCAGTTAAATTAGTTTCAAAATATTCAACAGCTTACCTGTATAGTTTTCTAAAAAATTGTGATTCAAAGAATACAGGTATCGCGTGGGTGGACCTTAGGTCGAGATGGGGGAGGCATAGATAAAAAAAATTCTGATGGATTATGGGTCAAATGATAAGCAAGAAAGAGTCTTCAGGACTTTTTGCCTGCCCTTTGAAACATAAGCCAGGTTTGGTTATGAATTGTATTGACGGTACCACTGTGCATTGGTAATATACTATTGATGGAATAGTTACGTACTGTGCGGTGGCGTACTTTGTAGTTGGGCTGCGCTCTGACATATCACCTGAAATACCAATGCATCACATTATAGAGGTTAAAGTTCTCGCATCCCATTAAATACATTTGCACGAGATATAAAATGCCTGTGGATTTCTATGTAATTTACCCAGTAGCTACTGGATGCCATATTTGTCGCGCCTATTGTCTGTACAGACCGGGATTAAAAAAACAACAAAGTCACCATCTGCACGTGCAACTGGTCATTTGTTATGTCGCCTGTATTCGCGACAGTACATATTTTTAATACAGGTCAAGCGCATGTGTATCAATTTCCAGGAGAAAATACGAAAAAGCTGTTGTATACTTTGACAATAATATGCGGGAAAGCTATTGCTCTCAATGACAGCAACATCATTCAGTCAAGTTATTGTCAAGCTAATGGAGGATTCCAGTTTATCCATCAATCATATCAACTACGTGGCGTGTAAGATGACGTCATAATCAAATACGTCATGAGAAACGTAGATAAGTTCAGGAGCTTATAACTGATGACGGACTAAGCTTCGTTGTACAGTCTAAATATTCTTAAATAATCATCATAGCTTTAAGTTGAAACTTGCTGCAGATTTATAAAGTACTTCGATTGAATGTTGTTACTGACTAAGGCACCAGCATCGTGTCAAAGTCTTGTTCATACAATGAGATGGCTTTCAATATCTCTACCTAAGCATAGTGAGCAATGACTTATATATGCGTTCTCGCCAAGATTAAAAGAAAGTTATCAAAGACGTTTCGTTTGGAAATCGTGCATTGGTTAGAAATGTGTTGATCGAACAGAAATGTCCACACACGGTCCGAAGCGTTTATGCTCGCTGACAAAGGACCATTTGACGTATAGACGGGAACTTTTCATTGAGAAATCATTGTCTGTCCAAACAATTTATGAATCCATTTCATCACTCAATCAAATGACGTCATAATCAACTGTGCGATGTGTCTGCGGACGTCATAATCATAATCATAATCTTAATGATTCGATTAAGCCTGTCTTAATGCTTAATACTCCGACACGTTGTACGACTTGTATGTTTTTGCTATTTAAGAAACATGCTGTTGAATATTTTGAAACTAATTTGACCATAGGCAGCAACAGCACCTAATCAGATTAGTTTCAAAATATTCAACAGCGTACATGTATAATTTTCTGGAAATTGATAGTCAGAAAGTTCAGAGATCGATCGATCCCAACACGAGCGATGTTTGGGTGGAGCTTAGATGGGCGGGGGCATAGCTAAACTGGAAAGGTCCATAGACTCAACGAACATGACATCCAATAGTTACAACGAATATGGAGTCCACGCATTGCATGCTGGGTAAATTGCAAGAAATCAACAGGCATTTCATATCTCATGTCAATTTTTTTTCTACTTAATGGGACACGATAACTTTAAGTACAAGTTCAGTATTATGTGTGTTAATCAACCAGTGTGCCATATGATTAATGTTCAATATCTCGCGTGTGAAGGATCGAGCTTCCAGGGGATATTGTAGTCAGCCCAGACAATAGGTTCAACTAAGATGCGGCTGAGATCTACACTGGAAATCTAGAATTTTACCTAGTAAAACTGCTATTAAACAGCTGCACGTGTAACAAGTAAAAGTGCTTATAAATCATCTGGTGAATGGTTGTTATGTCAATTCCCAGCGGCTGGCCCATCCACATTCATAATGCAACATATGGTGGTGGGGGTGATCCAATTACAAAGCCTAGACCACGGTAATTGACTTGTTTTTGCTCAAGGAGAACTATCTTGTAATCAGATTTCAGTATCTGTTCAGAGTGGTTAGTCCATGTAATTACAGCAAACCCAAAAGGGGTGGCAATGCTCGGTGGTTTCGAACACCGCAGCCGTTTGGTTGATGAACTGTAGACATAAGCAGGCAGTAGCCTATAAAGTTGCTGCCCGACAAAATCAGTGATAATTATTACATAAGTGTGTTGTATCTGCGCTTACATGGCAACTAATAGAGCAATCATATCTGTCAGTCAAGTATATGACGTATTAATTAAATACATCACAGATAGGCTGTAAGGTTGCGCAGTATGCCATACTATCAAACCGGTGACGATGTAAATTTTTAAACCGGTTTGAACCATGTATCGATTTTATGGCATGGGTGGGTCCAATGATGAGGTGGTACATTTACTATAGCCATATTTAATATTTGTCGATAAACACATAGCATGTATTAGTGGGTTGTCGGGAACTTTGGAACTATAATTATATTATATTAAATTTTTGTATACGCATCAGGAATAATGTATATAACATTCATTTCTGATTACGTCAGTAATTGGTAAAAGCTAGTTTCTTACGGACTAAGAATAATAAGTGTTCAATTTACAATCGATTAATTCTAATGCTCGAGATTTATCATTTGTTTAATCATCACGAGTCGAACAACGGGGTATATAGGCCTCTGCCTAAATTTGTGTTAATCAGTTAAAGAATGGGCTATTATTTTTAGACTTAGTTGAAAATTGTTGGTGTCACGGCCAGCATCAGCTTTCAGTCAATTGCTCTCATTTTAACAATCTGAAGAAAAGAAATCATTTAGTCGTATCTTTTACATTGGTTAGATATCACTGTAATACTGATTTTGGCCCGTTACAAGGGGTGGTGGAGGCGTGGTTAGAGCATACTCCTATCGAATTAAGCATATTACCAGTATATAATGCGAACTGACATCTCTGGTCAAAGTGGTCGTTAACATGTGATCTTCGCTTTAGTGCCTTACTAAACATGAGGTGGGCGACCTAGCTCTGCTAAGAAATACAGCACCAATAAACACTTATGGTGTATCTTAATTGTGACAATTTAAAAATGTGTTCAGATTGGCAGAATGTTTGAACAATTAGTGTTCTTAGATATAGGTAATCACGTGATTTTAACAGAATTGTGATAATGAATTATTCACGCAGCATGAGACTCATCCATTGCACGACAAACAAGCGTCAATCATGCACACACGAATTAAGGAAAGAAATCATTTTATACCCAATTAGATTATGTTAACACTGAACCCGAAAGACCAATAGAAAGTCATTCATCTATAATTTTATAAATATTATCGTGTATGATTAAATATTTCGAAACTAATTTGAATGCGATTTGGTGCGACAAACAACAGCCGCACTTGTACAGCCAGTGTGCCATTCATCATAAGCAATTTAGTGGTAATAGAAAATAACGGAAATGCTGAGTTTTGTATGTTCAAATTGGTCCGCGTTTTTAACCATTTAATGGACAAATTTGGACAATAAAATTATAATTTTCTCATGGAAAATGTCAATTGGCAGAATGAGGACGATTAGTTTTAAAAATTCACCGCAGGCATCTTTGGTTTCGTTATCTAGAAAGTAATTTCAGTGGTAAATACAAAAATATACTACTTTAGGTCTGCATATTGACAGTTCTCAAGACCACTACAGAGGCTGACTTAGCAGCAATACTTGTAATTAAAAAAGATTAATCAGTACTTGCTAAACCCGAAAATTAAACTGGGTTTTTCGGTTTGAGCATGATTACGGCGGTTTGCAAACTGTCACCATATTGAACGGGCTTACAATGTGAGATCGGTATATCACGCAGCTCTAGTAGTCACAAATAAAATACGTCAGGAATGGGGTATCTATGCCCGTCAGAACTCTTAATAGTCCGCCACGTGTACGAATTGTATTCTTTACTACTTAATAATCATTCTGTTGAATATTTTGAAACTTAATAATCATTCTGTTGAAAATTTTGAAACTAATTTGACTGGGCATTGTTGCTGCCATACACAGCAACAACACACAGTCAAATTAGTTTCAAAATATTCAGCAGTTTACTGTACATTTGTCTGGAAATTTAGATTCATGGTTCGATCGATCCCAACACGGACAGAGCGTGGGCGGAACCTAGCTGGGAATGGGCCTAAAATGCCTAAAGCTTTGTGATACAGACTTAGGAATGCAGGCCGGAGGGGGGGGGGGGGGGGAGAGATTAGTTTCGCTTTAACATTATCATACAACTATAACTAAAGTATACAACATACAACACCGAGTAAGAGAACAGCTACAACAGCGGCGTTCATCATAATGAAGATACTTCTTTGAGTACAGTTCGTATGATACTTCTTTGAGTACAGTTCGTAGACCTGAACTATGACATGATATAACATACCTTTTATAGTGAGATGACCGTTTGTCACGTGGTGCTTTTACGTGGGACCTAAGTAGTCCAAATGGCGTAGGCGCTACAAAAGATAAGAATAAGTGAGTACCAGGTGAAGGTCACAAGGACTCATCCACTCTGTGCACCCATATTATAGGGTTTTACATCTTTGACTGTGTAACACTCTATAGTTGTAAAACATGCACACTTTGTCCGGTTTCTGGTCGACCGTTATGTTTAGCTTGACTAACACCATTGAAACCACTTTGCCTCATTCACCTTTCCAGAGTTCTGACCTCGTATGACGTCATAATCAGCTCCGCGCGTGTATGATGAGAATCATTACGTCACAAAGGGTTCTATATAGACCGTCATCAAATCTCAGAGTCCGACACGTTGTATAAATTGTATGTCTTTTGTAATTCTTTGCTGTTTAAAAAACATGCTGTTGAATATTTTGAAACTAATTTGACTGGCCGCTGTTGCAGCCTTAGGCACTAGTATAGTTTTTCGGAATTGATAGTCAGGGTGTTCAGAGATTGATCGATCGATCCCAACATGAGCGAGGTGTGGTTGGAGCTTAGCTAGAGATGGGCGGGGCATGGCTAAAATCCGGAAAGGTCCATTGGATTAAATACATAACAAAACGACAAAAGCGTATGTGATGAGTGCTGCTCAGATATAGTATGTCTGAATATATTGATATCTTTCATGAACTAGTAATTTAATTACCCGTAATGGACAGAGGGTGTGCGTACGTGCACGTACGAGCCTTAGCGCAAGAGAATTTCCAGCCCGTGGCCGCTATCCGCATGAGGAGAGGATGAAAGAATCCGGCTCGGATCAAATTCTGGATCTATAGATATCTCGGAAACTACTAGTCCGGTTTTGATCATACACTAGGACTCCAAAAACGTTGACCGTGATATAAAGATATCCAGAAAATCCGAAAATAATTCAGAAAATCTGAAAACTTTCCAATATGGCAAAAACGGAAAGCCAATGAATTCATGGTCCATCACATGAATGGCATGGCATTGAGTCATCGTAAAGCTAAAGGGTATGACGAAGTTTGACTCTAACGTATGTAAAAACTTACTTTGTTAAACTATATTCTTTGGCAATTATTTATATAACTCGGTGTTTACATTCTTGCAGTTCAAGGTATCTCTGTATTTTGTGTGTATTTAATGTATAGAGATCACTCTGAGCACCTTCTTGACTGAAAGGGTGACAACATCATTTGATAAACGAACTTTGTTTTATTTACCTGGACACACAACTGTTCTTGATTGTTTTGATGCCTCGAAAGCATACATATACATCTGAAAAGCCCTGTTTACTAATCAATCAGTGCATTACTATGCACGATTCTGAATAAAATGGTCCTTTCCAGTTTTAGCCATGCCCCCACCCCATCACTAGCTAAGCTCCAGTCACACTTCGCCGTGTTGGAATTGATCGATCCCTGAAAGCCCTGACTATTAATTTCCTGAAAGCTGTACAGTTAAGTTGTTGATTATTTTGTAACTAATTTGACTGTGCGCTTTTGCCGCCTATGGCAGCAACAGTGTCCAGTCAAATTAGTTTCGAAATACTCAATGGGATATTTATTAAATAGTAGATATACAATTCGTACAACAACGTATAGTCCGTCTTCAACTATGAGTTCGTGATGCCATTGATTGCGATGCCATTCTACACGTCACGTAGTTGATTATGAGGGGTGGAAAGGTCCACTGTACATGTAATGTTATTGTACAATAATGCAATGTGCCTAGGTACCCATGCTAGTTAACAGTTTATTGCTAGGAGACGTCTTCGGGAGTATATATCAAAGATTCATAGATTAGTCTTGGAAGTATTCAGCCATTTTTTAAGATCCAATAAATGGTGGTATAAATAAAATTTCATGATCAGTAGATGGTATGTTCCTCTTGGCCAAAATGTGCATTATGGAAACACGAAAATCTTGTCATTTTAATATTATGTCCAAAAGCAATCCTTTAAAAGTATTCAGAGCAATAGAGTATACTATACGTTCATACCAATAGTACAGCATTACTCGAAAAATACATATATTAATTTGAACTGTGGTGTAATAATGAACCTTTCCAGTTTATCCATCCATCCATCATATGACGTCATAGATCAACTGTGTAAGGTGTGGGATGACGTCATAATCAAAGGTGTCATGAATGACGTAGATAAGTACGTCACGAACGCATAATTCGTGACGGACTATGCGTTGTTGTACAAATTGTATGTATGTACTATTTAATAAAAACGCTGTTTTACATCTGAATTGTCCTCTGCAAAATCAACATTGTCAACAGTAAAATACATCTTCCGTGAATAACACTAGGAGGCGAGTAAATGTTTTCATTTATTAGCATCTTTTGCATTGCAGTTGTGGCTATCTGATCCACTCACAGAACCCTGTTGTGATTCAATAATAATAATAATAATAATAATAATAATAATAATAACTGGAGTTTTAGTGATGCAGTCCATCATAAAGGATACACCCCCCCCCCCCCCCCCCCCCGACTTCTACTGAAACTCACCTTTCGCTGAACGTATTCAATTCACCTTTCCAGAGTACCCACCCATCATATGACGTCATAGTGAACTGCGTGATGTGTACAATGACATCATCATGAATGACGTCGATAAGTACGTCACGAACGCATATTTGAAGACGGTCTAATGCGTTGTTGTACAAATTGTTTTCTTTTACTATTTAATACATTTTCTGTTGAATATTTTGAAACTAATTTGACTGGACAGCACCCAGTCAAATTAGTTACAAAATATTCAACAGCTTCCCTGTATAGTTTTCAGGAAATTGATAGCTAGTGCATTTGGGGATCGATCAATCCCAACACGGCGAGGTGTGGGTGGAGCTTAACTAGTGATGGGCGGGGCATAGATAAAAATGGAAAGGTTCATTGTGTGTACTCTCTATTCTCTCAATATTATTATTATTATTATCAACAACTGACATTCCAAAACCATGCAAGATGTCTATGACTTTCGTGCTTGGATTGGCTTGACAAATAGCTGTTGTGGCATTTCACGTCTTAACCTTAATGTCTATGATTTCTTATTGCTGACCTGCTGGGATAAGAATGTTGTCACCGTGTTTTGAGCTAAGACCATGGCGGGCCTATTAACTTGTGAAGATTTCATGTCATTAAATAACTCTATTTTGTCCGTTGAATAACACACGGAGAAAATTGTTTAGTTCTTTTGTTAAATGTGTATCTGTAACACCTGTAAGAGAATCAGGAACCAGTTTTCAGCCTTGCTGCTTACCGCTCAGCAGAGAGGCGTCATTATAGAGAACTTTCATATCTAGGTCATTGTCCGCATTGCTTTCTTCTACCAACTGAATTCCAGCATCTCGAGCACTTTTGCTATTTACACGGTTCATTCACATGTTTGGGTTTGTGAAATTCTCCATGGGGTATTCCAGATCGTATGACTTGTTTTAATTTTTTGCGACTATCCTCATGGTTCAATACATTATTGGCAGTATACGCATCCTGAAGTACAGACAGGCAAAGTACATTTCCATCTAACAACAAACCCTCAAGCAGACTGAAATATTCTATCTCCACGTCATCTGAAGAACGTGGCTTAGCGTCCGTGGGGATCATTGATATGCGGCAAACATTTGTAACATGCGCTGCCCAGCACCGCTTGTGGTATCGTGGTTTGTGAATATGTTGCTTAATATGAAGCTGGCCATTTTCACCTTTTCCTTGATAGCTCGGCCAGAATTTTGGCTAAATAATATTGTGCAAATATGTATTTCCCACAAAATATTTCTCAACATTTCTTTCCCGTGTCCCAGTCTGTCCCTGTTGCCCCCCCCCCCCCCTCCTCCCCACACACCCCACCCCTAGTAGCTACGCTACTGCTTCATACATCTATACTAGTGGTTTACTTTCGTCAGGAAATTCCCACGGGAGTGCATCACATGCAACATGATACCAGACAACCACTGACACCACCTCCCGAGATAGCCATAGATCCAGAATTTGGTCCGATTCTAAGTCGGATCATGGTTGTTGTGTTAGGATTTACGTCAATCAGAGTAGTCGTATTTTAGATACAGCTCCGAACAGACAGGCAAGCAGGCTGAAAGGAAGGCAGGCTTGGCAGGCAGAGAGACATACTCGAATGCAAAAACCTCTATATTTATCTTTACGAGTCGATGGTAAATATGTGTGGGCGTGCATAAGAGTACGCTGGCACAGGAAATGGTATTAAGTTTTTAATGTGTTCTTCAATGCTTTATCAGTGCCCTTGATAAGTAGTGAAAGATAGGTTATCTTTAGATAGTCAATGATATCTCTTAGTAATAACTATGGCATTAACCCTTTAATGACTAAATTTGTTCAAAAAATTCAAATATTTACTTATTGAATGTCCATTTGCAGGCCAAGAGAAGCCTATTTTTAAAAGTTTACCATTGGATTGACTGGCCAGTCATTCCAGTGGTCAATTTTCAAAAATAGTCTTCTCTTTGCCTGCAAATGGGCATTCCTAAAGACCCCTACAGAGGCCGGTCTTGGCCGGCTTCGTCGTGAAAGGGTTAATACATACATCAGCACTATCATTTCCTGTGCGAGGCCATAGGACATATGACCATGATATGGCCATGACAAGATTACAAGAGGATTGGTGTTGGTAATTTTTTCCCTCGCCCCAGAAGGGTTAGAGAGTATTGCGATCATGCGCTCGTGTGTGTGTGCACATGCCAAACGTCTGTCTGTCTCTGTCCGGAGCTATATCTAAAAGACGGCTGATCCGATTTGGCTCAAATTTTAACACAATGAAGGAATCAATCATACAAGGGGATTTCGGACGTACTCTGGATAAAAGAATTCGGGACCGGATGAAATTCTGTATTTGTGGATATCTCTGAAACAACTGGTATGATTTGGCTCTCATTCTGACACAGGACAGGGTGTGGCCACACACTAGGATTTCCCAACTTTGGGCATGATCCGAAAACAATACGCATAATTAGAAAACATCAGGATAGTCAGAAAAAACAGAAAACTGTTTACAGTGTAACAAAAACGGGATGGCGATGGTATGCAATCTACGAGTTCCATTGTTCTTTCACGTGCATCAATAGTGCATAACCTATAAGAATTATACTGTGCTTGTATTTATTGTCTTACCCGACACTTACAGGTCTATATTGAGATTGTATTTTAAGACATGATATGTTCAGTCCTTCCAAATCATATAGCCGTATAGCAATTTGCTAATGCATGGCATATTTTTATACTTATTGCCGATAAAGTACATAGCTTTAGAATATCGCGTCATTAATTACCTCGCTTGAATTTCAAGCAGCTGTGACGTCATAGTGGAACAACCGCTAAGCAAAGCTAATACAGCGTTCCATAGGGAAAGCAATCGTTTTGCTAATCCGCAAACTATTGACAAAATTGTGTTTTCTCATTAATTATATCATATGATATACAAAACGAGAAAAGCCGTTTTTGCACCAGCAGAGCGCTCTGGATCGTTTTCCCATATGGAAGGCAAGGCAGGCAACACTGTTTAACCATAGTAACTTGTTCGTTCTATTGTATTTAGCAATGAATTATTGCCAAAAATGGCAGTGGTCGGGCCTACACATTTAACCCTTTAACACTCATATCAGCAAAAAAACGTCTTCTACAGTGGTCTTGAGAAATGTAAATTTGCAGACCAAGAGAAGACTATTTTTGAAAATTTACCACTTAAATCACTGGATCGATAACCGAGCCAGTCATTCCAGTGCTAAAATTTCAAAAATAGTCTTCTCTTGGTCTGCAATGGTTATCGCGCCAGTGATTTAAGTGGTAAGTTTTCAAAAATAGTCTTCTCTTGGTCTGCAATTTTTGAAATTAACCGGGCCAGTCATTTCAGTGGTAAATTTTAAAAAACAGTCTTTTCTTGGTCTGCAAATTTACATTTTCTGTAAGAAAATGGAAATTTTCTTGAACAAATTGAAGGTTTTAAGGGTTAATCACTTATATTAGCTATATATCTACTCTGTACCGCCTATGTTTTTCATACCATTCTAAACCTAGACCTACACATGAGTGTGCATCCTACATGTATGCTTTGCTTAGCGGTTATTCGGGGATATATGCTTCATTTATTTGAATGTAATGCGTTACTAACGTATACATTTACGCATAACGACACTCACTCTCGCACGGGTTTGCAGACGTAATCGGTAGGTTCACGTAGACTACTAGAGACAAATACTGGCACTGAGCGTGTACGATTGGCATATTTGAGTGAAGATGCGCAAAAACGTGACAATAATAATTTATAACAGGTGCTTAAGATTAACTAAATTAGCAGCGCACACTGTTACGTTGGATAGCCTACGCTTCAAAGACCGTCATTGTTTGTTTCCCGCATGCAATCCGGAATGTTTTTACCCCGCCTGGTGATAATTTCTCAAAGTAATATGCTTGCATCAATGTGAAAATGGACTCATAGATTCCCCGACTGTCAGCCCGTGTCTTACACACGCCCCCCCCCCCAACCCCGGCATCTAGCCATCACTACGGGCATGCAGTGTCTATTGGACGCTTATTATTTTTCTTCGCTCATTCAACTGTAATCTTACTAGTGGCATAGGTGAAAACCAGGATTTCTGATAAAACCTACAAACAGTCAGTCTCGAAAATGATGCTAAGCTTTAAAAACGCACACGCCTTTACAATATCTTGTCATTTACAGACTAATTTTGTTCACGCACATTTCTATCGACGCGAACTCTCTGTTGCAGCAATCTTGTTTTCAAAGATGCTTGGAAACAAAAAACCGGGGTTTTCGCCAATATCCCGTAAGTGTAACACTGATGTCGTGTCTGGTTGTCGGCGTCCAGTCTTGGTTAACTACATATCTCAGCAGGGGTTCACCCTACTGGGACTAAACTTGGCCACATGCTTCCTTATATCAAGCGGCTGGAACACAACGATATTGATGTCATAAAGGTCAAAGTCCAAGGTCACTGATCTTTGTATAAAACTGCTTTTTACGGTTAACATTTGCGTCTAGCTCAACATATCGTCTTATATATCGGCATTGCTTCACCATGTCGAGACTAAACTTAAACACATGCTTTCTTATATCAAGGGGATAGAACACAATGGTATTAAGGTCATCGAGGTCAGAGTTCAAGGTCACTGTGACCTTGGTATAAAACTGCTTTTTTGAGGTTAAGTTTGCGTTCAGCTCAACATATCCTCTTATATCGCCGCTTGGTTTCAGCCTATTGGGACTGAACTTTGACACATGCTTCCATATATCAAGTGGATGGAGCACATTGATATTGAGGTCAAAGTTCACGTTCACTGTGGCCTTGATAAAAAAAACCTAATTATTAGTTAGGTTAAGCTCAACATATCCTCTTAGATCTTGGCATGGCTTCACCCTATTTGGACTAAACGTGGACACATGCCTTCTGATATCAAGGGGATTGGGCAGAATGATATTGAGGTCACGAGGTCACACTTCAAGGTCACTGTGAGCTTGGTATAAAACTATTTTTTACAGTTACGTTTTTAGTTTAGTTCAACATAGCATCTTATATAGCGCCCTGACTTCAGCTTATTGGGACGACGTTTAGACACATGATTACATATATCAACCGGATGAAGCACAATGGTATTGCGATCAAAGGTCACGGTCATTGTACCATTTGACTTGTATAAAATACAGACTACCAGTACTGGTAGATTCTTCTGCTTAGCTCATTTTGCATATTCGATGTGGGGTCTGACTAGGCTCTTAAGTAACAGGACGAAAGTGCTAGGTTCGACGAAGTCAAATGATCTTTGAATCATGCTGACTATTATGTTGGCCTGTTTCCTCTCTCTTAGATGCATCACCTTGCATTTGGTGGCATAACACCGTAGCTGGCATCTGCCAGCCCATTATGTCAGGTTGCTTAGGTCTCTTTGGAGACGTTCATGATCAATGCTGGAGGCCGTCTGAGAGAACAGCTTGGTGTCATCAGAAAACGCTTGATCATGGTGTCGACCGGCTCCAGCATATCATTAATGAATGTGATAAACAGTACTGACCCAAGTACACTTCCTTGTTGAATGCCGCCGAGCACTGGTGCCCAGTTAGAGTATGAATCATTGACAGACACATGTTGCATCCTGTTGCTTAAGATTCGTAATTTTCCGGAACTGTTCTAACTGTGGGCCTAGCCTACATCTTGAGACGGTGGCAAAACGGGGTGTGAGCAGAATACAGTTCAGGCATATTATGTAGGCCTATGTAGGCCTACCGCATAGGCCTAGATTGATCAACGCACGCACGCACGCACGCGCGCGCACACACACATACACACTTATTCATTGCCCATGGTTTAACATATTTGTGGGCCTATTATTATGTGAATATAGCTACCGGTAAAACCATTGAAATCATGATTTCAATAAAACTAATTTTTTAGATTTCTTGAAGAATTAACTTCAAACTGAAATAAATTATGTATCATATACTAGAAAGACTGTACATGATCGCCTAACGTCAACCACCCAGCAAGTCTGTTTCTTGATACATGCAGAGATTTCTACCTGTTCCAGCATGTAAAAACACACACATTTCCTAGTATACCAACATCTATACACGATAGACCTGATGTTAACAAATGAGGAAGTCATGGTTACAGACCATTCAGCCTTGTACTTCACTCTCAATTGTTACACACCAGCAAGTGTATCAGAAGCAGTCAGGTGTAATCACATCAAAGCTATTACGACAAAATGAGAAGCAAATTGGAAGAAGCTAGCTGGGAAAGTGAGGTTGCCAACGTCAATTCTAAACAGAAATGATCCGTCGTGAAGTCTAAGATATTAGAATTGGTCAATAGTTGCATCCCAATAAAGACAGCAAAGATGCCATCCAATGGTCAGATGAAAAAGCGCTTGTTAACTACCAGTATCCATGAGAAGCTACGGACGAAGATACACATTTTTAAACAATTCAGAAGGGCACGTGAAGGAGACTACAAAGAGTATGCAATACAACAAAATCAATTGAAATGGGAGGTGAAGAAATGAGACTTGGAAAGGAAAGTCGCCAAGAAGTCGAAGTCTAATTCTAAAGCATTTTACAGTTGTACAGGCTGAAGACAACATCCAGCATTACCAACTTGAAACGCGCAGATGGGTCATTAACCATAACAGACAAGGAAGAGGCAGACGTCAACACCTTCAAAAGCGTTTTAACCCACGAAGCTACATCCAACCTTCCTCACCTTACAAATGTAGTCAAGAGCTGCACTTTAGAGAAAATTGTCATACAAAAAGCAGATGTATTAAAGAAGTTGGCGAATCTCTCAGTCTATAAGTAGCAGAGTCCAAAGGAGCTGTATCCCAGAATCCTAAAGGAAATCGGCCACCTTATTGTGAAACCACTGCCCACGCTCTTTAATAGATCACTATCAGAAAGAACGATACCAAATCACTGGAAGGACGGGCCATTACCGCAATCTACAAAAATGGTTGCAAGTTGTCTGCTGGGAAGTACAGACAAGTAAATTTGACACCAGCCATTTGCAAGTCTGGGAATTCATTATTCAGCGTATATATATAGACATCGATTCCCACACGCAAAAAAGGGGTGGAGCTTAGCTAGAAATAGGCGTGGCATACCTAGAAATGGATAACTCTATTGAAATTGGCATGACCAAATTGAGCATTACAGGGCTAATACCACTTGTTAATGCGTGGTCCACACAATATGGACCACTTGTATTAAGAGAGCAACCGTATTTAGAGGTCACATTTTAACAAGGCCAATCATAGATTGTAGACCCTTGCCATCCCGAACGCACATAGACCCAAATACAATACACTCATCCTCTGACGGAGCGAGGGTAATTAATACCACTGGCTAATGGGCCTTTTCAGGTTGTCTATCCATCATATTACGTCATATGACGTCGTAATTAATTAAGTGACGCATATGATAACGTCATAATAATGACGTCATGACTGACTCGATTTAGTTCATCTTTTCTTCTTTTCGTTCGCTGATCATACCGGCAGTCCTAAGTGACTATCGACATGATCATAAGCGTTAAGTGATTGGATCCATGGTTTATTAGAGTGCGCCATGCGGCCTGGAACCTCCGTCTTCAGCACTCGAGGTTTCTGTCAGGGTTACCTCACCCATACCTCCTTTAGTCGCCTCTTACAACACGCAGAGGATACGAAAGGTGTACTCTAAGCCCCACCTACAGTGCTAGTTCATCTTAAATGCTTAATAATCTGACACGTTGTACGAATTGTATGTTTTGTTTTTTAATAAAAATGGTGTTGAATATTTTGAAAATAATTTGATTGGCCGCTGTTGCTGCCATAGGCAGCAACAGGAGCCAGTCAATTTAGTGTCAAAATATTCCACGGCTTACCTGTATAGTTTTCTTGAAATTTATCGTCTAGTATTTCAGAAATCCGTCGATCCCAACTCGAGAGTGGTATGGGTGGAGTTTAGCTAGAAATGGGCTAAACTGGAAAGGTTCATTGTATTAATAAACCACCACAGTTTTCAGTGCCCTATTGTATGTAGTATGTTCAGTCCCATAATTTACCCCACATAGACTTGAGCTTTAATAAGCTAGTTATATTCCGAATCTAACAAATTCTAGATGACGGTAATTTTAATACGCAAAATGTAGCTTAAATGATGGTGTATTCGTGGTTTTCGGTGCCCTACTTTCCGTAATATGGTCGGTTCCAGAACTTCGCTCACATAGACGTATAGGAGTTTGAATATGCTAGTTACATTGGGAATTTAAAAGAATTTGAACGTGAAGTATTTTCGTAGTATGCAATTTCATCGCATACATTTGTTCCAATGTTGGCAGATCTGTGGTTTTCAATACCTTACTGTCTGCAATATGTGTGGCTACATAATTTCACCCATATGGTTAGATAGGGATATGAATACGCTAATGAATCTTGAGATTTCTACCACGTAGTAATTTCGTAATATTCAATTTAGTAGTCACGGACAGTTGTCAAATGCCAACAATTTACTATATTCAGTATTAGAATCTCAGTTTGTAATCAATTTTTTACATATAGCTGTGCTTTTGCACGATTCTACCATCAAGTAATTTGGTAATATGTTGTTACATATTCGCCATGTGGCCCCATTGTAATATGGTTGGTTCACATTCACCACATTCAGATAGGTGTCGATATGTCCTGACATATCGCTCATATTTGGTTCAGCCCAGAATATCACCCATATGTTTAGATAGGTATAGGCATAAGCTTCTGACGTAGTGAGATTTCAAAATTTTGTAACGTAAATAAGCTCAAACTTAGGATAATTCATGGTTTTCATTGTAATACGTTCACCCCCAGAATTTCACCCACAAATACTTATAGGAAATATGCTAGTTGTAGTCCGAATTTAAAAAAATTCTACAGGAACGTAATTCCATAGTACACAATTGAATACCGAAAATTGGCGCAAATTCTGTCAGATCAACGATTTTCTGTACCACACTGTTTGCAATAGGTTCGACCACAGAAGTTCATCCATATGGTTAGATACTTATATGAATACGCTAATAAAGTATCAAAAGTTTAAAAGATGTTTACTATACAGTAATTTCGTCATATGCAATTTAGTAGTGGCACACCATTGTCAAATTCCAATAATGTACTATATTCGGTACCAGAATATCTCTACATGCCTTGTAGCCAGTTTTCGAACATAAGGCCATGTAGAACTCACTATGTTCTCGTGCTGTGCGAAATATTGTAATAATTCTACCACCAAATATTTATTATAGTAATGTGAAAATATTTCTATATATCCCATATTATTAGTCGCGTGTGCTGGTAGAACCTGACTTATCAGGCTAATACCCTAACATTTGCACATATGGTCAACAAGATCGTCATCATTACAACGGTCGAGGCCAATTTTGGCCTTTTTGTCTAGCAAAAATATTTGATTTAATAGTTTGTCACTGTTTCCAGTAAAGATATCGTTTAATAGGTGGCATAGATATGATAGCTAAATAAAACAGGTCACAATGTTTCCCACTGGGTCTTCAGTCAGAATGTTCTCTACTATATCATTTTCGTTGGAGAAAACTAGGTTCACGGCATTGGTTTTATCCTGGCCACTTAACTTTGTTAAAAAGGTTATCTGTCGGTACAGATCGGGGTCCTGTATTGCATCAAAAATATACTTGCTTTGTGCATTTCACTAGCATTGCAGTGTATATTTCACCAATATATTTCCGGGTAATAAGCTCTTCACGTCTGTTTAAGAAGGTATCAAGATTTAGGTTTAAAATATTCTTTACAGGTTTTCTTAAATATGTTTGAATGGGTGTCAGGGTCTGTACTGCTTCTTGCGCTGATTTTCTACTGGCTGGGTTGCCAGCTCTGTTGGTTTCTTTATCTTTACAAGTTGTTGATACCTAATGACCCAAATTTGATCTGTTACACTCTGTTGATGCAGTAGTGCAATTTTCTCATCACTGGCTGCTCTTAATTTTGTCTGTTCCTCTCTCTGTTAGGGAGTTTGGCCTGGAGAAAAAGGATGGATGGAAAAATTGTTGGACTGACCAAAAATATAAGCTGCTTTTCCTAGCCCATAGCTAATACTGCCCATATCTTTTTGCAAGAAATATTCCTTCTTTTGTGTTTATTGTATGCCTTTATATAACTTCATACTTTCACGAAACAGTTGAGTATATTCTCAGAATTATAATAACCTCGAGCACGCTATTTACCATTGATGCCTTGCATCAATATGTGTACTTGTATAAGCGGCTCTAACATCTATGCTGCAAGGCAAAACACTTGGATTGGACGCGAGCTCTACCGTACCTCCCATATCCCTAACCATGAACTTGGTTATTGGAGTGGCGCTGGTACTGGCACAGTCTCACTGATGGGTGACGCACTGAAATTGGCGGCCATCACAGGCATATCACTTGCATTTTTGACCAGGCATATGTGGAGCTTGTGTCTGACTGACTTTTCTGCACTGATGGCTGGCGTCTGGTGTACAAGAGATTCTAGTTCCCGCCACTAATACTTTCTATGTTTTTGGTTACTTAGCGCCTGAGAAACTGGTATGCGCTTGTGCGCGTTAGTCGGTCTAAATTTGATCAAACAGACTTTCTAAGTGTCAAGCATTACTTGGAGAACTGTTTGGCGGGTCAGTGGTAAATTTGTCAATGTCCTGCAAGGAGTAGTTCTAGCTTTCTGCAGGCGTAATTTGACTAAGCGTACTACAGGCTTGTATGAAAGTTTCTAAGACTTAACAGGCGTTACTGGTGGAACCGTAAGACAGTTAATAGAACATAACGGGTCTGAGATTGTCTAAGTAACTTGTACAATCTTCAAACAACTAAATAGACAGAAATAAATAACTTAGAGAGGATTGTTTCTTGTTTTGAGTTGCTAGGCACAATTTGCCAAAGTCCCAATGGTGATGCGCAAGGCGTTGTGGACTTTGCAGTTTTTATGGCTACAGTTCGTGATTTTTATCTCGCATTTTCAACAAAGTTGAAAAAGAGATTTTTGGAGAGGGAGAAAAATGTTGGCGTCCGGACAGGTTAATCTTTTTAAAATGACATTTGTGGTTATCCGATTTAAACAAAAATTACACAGATGTGTTCTATGGGATGCTTAGGACTAATCTGCATCAAAATTATATTGATTTCATAATTATTTCCATACTTTTATCATTTTTGAACACAGAATATTTTATGTGTCAAGAGTTGTCTTTCTTAGCTGTGTTAAGCTTTTTTCAAATGGCATTTGCACCCACAAGTGGTTATCCAATTTGAATAAAACTTCACAGAGTTGTTCTATACGATGCTTAGGACTAGTCCACATTAAAACGCAATCGACTTTGACATTTTCCCCGGATTTTCTTACCGTTTTAACTCTGATTATTTTATGGCTGATTTCTATGCAGGTTATATAGCCAGGTAAAGGTTTTGGCTGTGTTAAACCTTTTTCAAACAACATTTGCACCCACAAGGAGTTATCCAATTTGAATACAACTTCACAGATTTGTTTTATACGATGCTTAGGACTAGTCCACATCAAAAGGCAATCGACTTGTTCTTTACGATGCTTAAGACTTGTCAATTGATTTTCAAAATTTGTCCATATTTTTTCGCCATTTGAACTTTGATTATTTTATGGCTGATTTGTATGCAGATTATATATCATGGTTATGATTTTCGGCTGTTAATTTTTTTCAAAATGACATTTGCACCCACAAGGAGTTATCCGAATAAAACTTCACGGATTTTATCTATACGATGCTTAGGACTAATCCACATCAAAAGGAAATCGACTTTTACATTTTTTCCTGATTGTTTCATTGTTTGAACTCTGATTATTTTGTGGCTAACTTGTTTGCAGGTTATATATCCTGGTTATGATTCTTGGTTGTGTTAAGTTTTTAAAAATGACATTTGCACCCTCAAGGGGTTATCCGAGATGAATAAAACTTGACAGATTTGCTCTATACCATACTTGACCAAAAAAGAAATTGATTGTCAAAATCTCAATATTTTTTCGCCATTTGAACTTTGATAATTTTATGGCTGATTTGCATCCAGGTTATATGTATTATGTTGTGGTTAAGGTTTTTTCAAATGACAATTTAGTCAGCAAAGACATGCTTTTGAAACTTGAAACCTTGGTGATGATTATACATATGGGCAAGGATGGGGCCCAGGGATAAAAAGGTCAAAATTGGCCAGTAATTATTGATTGTAATGCAACTCCTCCTAGACCATTTCAGATAGAAACTTGAAACGTTGGGAGATGATTGCACATATGGGCAGGGATGTGCATGACACTTGGAATTTAGGCATGACCCCAGGGGTGGGAAATGTGGGGTCAAAAAAAAAAAATTTCCAAGGTTGTCATGTCGCATATCATTTCCAAGCCAATGATAAGTAGTTTACAGTAAAACAAAATTATTTTGATCGTGGGTCAAACTGATGGTAAGGGACTATGAACGTTGCTTATGTTTGGACCATTTGCCTTTTGGTTAGCCCCAGGGTGCCAGTTGTCACTACAATAACTTCAGGTTGCTCCTGGGCAGAAAGGCTTTATGGCCCAGTCTCCAAGCTATGCTTGCCCGATGGGTAGTACCTTGGGTATTTTGAATCGGCATGTTGATTGTCAAATTTCAAAATGAGACTATCCGGTGGTCCATCATATCCTGTGATTTACAATTGATATACAATACAGGTAAGCTATTTGCTATATTCTGATAGTTCTTGTGGAATGATGGTATGACCCCCAGTGGTACGGTCCTGGTGGTGGGAAATATGGGGTAAAAAATTAAAATTTTCTAAAGGTGGTCATGTCACATCATTTTGAAGCCAATGATGAGTAGACTACAGAACAAGGAATTATTTTGATCTTGGATCAAACTGAGGGTAGGGAGCGGTGTCAAAATTGGCCACCAATCGATTGTAACCCAACTCCTAGTCCATTTCACATAGAAACTTGAAACCTCCGTATGATTACACATATGTCCAGGGGTGTGCATGATAGATATCACCCCCAGGGGCAGGGGTGGGGGAAATGGTGGTCAGGAAATAAAATTTATCAAATGTGGTCATGTCACATATCATTTTGAAGCTTGTAGTTAGTAGACTACAGTACAATAAATTATTTTGTTCTTGAGTCAATCTGAGGGCAGTTGCCCTCGCAGAGTATTTAGTCCTGGGCAGACCGAGTCCTGCGCCAGCTGGATCCTGCGGTAACTTAAAAATGTGAGATATTGGTATCTTCTGATACCTCTTCTTGTTAGACTCTTGACGCGCATCGCATACAACACACTTAGAATATATGTGGAAAGACTAAGGCCCAAATTCATAGTGTTCTTCCCTTAAGCACGATTAAGTTTACTAAACTGGTGATGATCAGGTATTCAAATATATTCAGCAATTCACAAAGCATGTTTAGCTTGTCACAGACTATCTAGTCACGGGTGCTTAATTAACCAAAGAAATGTTAAACGTCCGGAGTGGGGGGGGGGGGGGTGTTGTTTATTTCCCGCGCATGCTGACATTTCAGTCGTCACTGTCGCAATGGATGCACTGCAGATTTTTGAAATAGCAGTGGACAAGGCAGAAGAAAACCGAGAATAAGTACCTGTTAGAAATTTACTTGTACTCCTGGACAGGACCAATCCTTTGGATACATACACTGATAATAAATTTGTTAAACGATATCGATTCTCCAAAGAATCATTTCGTGCACTCGGTCACGACCATATCGGAGCAGAAATTGAGCATCCCACCCTTCTTCCTGTAGAACAACTAACAATTGCGCTTAGCTTTTATGCATGTGGATCGTTTCAAAATGCTGTTGGTGAATCGTGTGGTGTATCACAAGCATAAAGTTTAATTATGTATGGTAATAATAATAATTTACAAAAGTTGCCTGTTCATAGATTGATGGGGAAAATTTGTATATAACCCCATATACTTGGTACAAAGTGTGGGTGTAATAAATGTATCAGTATGAGTGCTGCCGAGTGGTTCGTCGCGTTACCGAAGCAATATGTGCAAGGAAAACCCATTGCATAAGATTTCTCTAAAATCCGAATGAAAGAGAGCAGTAATTAAATGATTGAACGAATTTCCTGGGATCATCGGTGCAATTGGTGGCTCTCGCGATGCAATGGTAAATCCGGGAGCCATTACCACTTACAGCCTGAATTGCCAACTAGTTTGCAACCACTTGTTGCAGTTTATGAATGTCGTATCCAGATGGTATGGATCAGCGCATAATTCTAGGATATTTGAGGAATCTAGACTTTTCAGACAATTTGAAATAGAACTTCACGACATCTTACTTGGTGATCCAGCCTATACATGTCGAACCTACATGCTGACACCCATTCGTCAGCCAGCCACCGAATCAGAAGCCGGGTACAACTAGGCTCAGCAGAGAATAAGGGGAGTGATTGAAAGAGCCTTTGGCATATGGAAGAAACTGTGTTGGTGATCGAAACAGCCTTCGATATTCGTAAGTAAACGTAAGGCTGGGAATCCACCAATATGCGCTATTTCACATGGCATCGGACAGTCGTCAGTCAGTTGCGTGACCAGCATTTGTGTCCCAATCTATTCGTTAAACTGTTTGATATTCAGTCTATCTTGATTGGGAATACATTGTTCTATGATATTGTCAAACGATGGATTCCTATCCAATGCACTGCCGTTTTTGCTGCATGTTCTGAATGTGGAAATACCGCATGATAGAGGACTTCCTAAAGCATAGCGAATACGAATATATACAGCATTGACTCACCCTCCCTTTCCACACCCAACCACTCTCTCCTCTTTTTCTCTCCCCCTCCCTCCCCCTCCAATCTCCCACCCTCACTTCAGCTCTCTCTCTCCCCCTCCCTCCCTCCCTCTCTCTCTCTCTCTCTCTCTCTCTCTCCCCCCCTCCCTCCCTCCCTCCCTCCCTCCCTCGCTCTCCTGATGGCCGATTACACAATAAAGATAAATTGCACCAATATACCACCATTAGTCTTGCCTTTATCATACAATATTGGACACCTACCCTAAAATATTTACTCTAATTTAGTTGCCGGTCAATATGGCGTTTGTTGTCGCCACAGCATGGTTACACAATTTGGCAATACAACGAAATTACCCATTACCAAAAGATGATGATGCAGCCATTTATATATATAAGCAGCAGTGGAGGCAAATCATGTTGAGGCCAACTTACGAGGTGACATCTTTCGACAGAGATTCATAAGGCAAAATTTTCAGTAAGTTATTTTCTCCACATTTTGAAAAAATGCTGTGGAAATTATAATAGTCTCCGTCCATGTGCCCGTCCGTCAGTTTCTCTGTCCGTCCGTCACACTATCACCTCCCAAACCATTGTTTAAAATTCAAACAAATTTGGTATGTGGGCTACCCATATAATTGCGAGCAGCATGACAATGTTTATGTTTAGCTCCGCCTCCAGGGGAGTGGTCAAAAGGTAAAGAAATTGATTTTAATTTAACTCCACCGAAATCGGTAGGTGAAATTCAACCAAATTTGTTAGGTTAGTTACCCATATGATTCTGGAGTGCACGAGGACATTTATATTTGGCTCCACCACCACAGGTGGGGTAGTTCGGTGGGGGGATTGGGTGTGTCAAGAGGTCACCGCGGTGAACGTTGAATTTATTCCGTAATCAATATTATTCACAATTATATATCAATACAAAGCTTGCAGCATTTTTCATTATAATAAGCAGTCTGATTATTTTACTTTGCAGCTTCTTGCTGTAATGTTAGTAACTTCATTTACTCATCATGCTCATCTTTCAGCTAGGCCAGTGTTGTGTCTGCCTTTAACATTGGCGAGGTTCCTTGGGAGTCGAATGACGGAGTTCAAATTTTCGTGTGACTGAAAGAAGAATTGCAAAGACTTACTAATCGAACTGTAAAACATTTTGTCACAGTTTTCTAAGTTTACAATGTGTGTATACTGCGATATATTGAGGATCTCAAACGAGTTTAATATCACTTCGAAACAGAGCATAACGTATCAGTTTGCACGATCATCACTAAGTGCAAAATGTTATTTAGACAACGATGATATTAAATGGGAACGGTTTTGAGATTTGATTTATCATATAAATTATAACGGAGTTTTACCGGAATTAAAAACAAGTTGGAGTTTTAAACTAGTATGCTATTCTTACTACTAGACGAGTGTAAAGCTTTATTTTTTAAATTATAAACATGTATAATAACCGAGTAGATCCTTTCGTTTGTGAAAGGTTCCTGGTTTCCGTGACTTCGTATATGGCCATATCTGTTGACTTCCTGAAACTGCAAAATGTCAGTACTTGGAGAAGTTGATTTGAGATTGATTTAAGTAACGTAGTGTAGTTCATTTTATAGATGCCAGTATCATGTTACAAAGAAATAAAATAGCCAGTTCAGAGAGGCATGTGTTGGTAAGAAAATGCCTTTGTGACGCGATCTCCCAAACTGTTGTGTAGAATTCAAACAAATTACATTTACATTTTGTTCTGCCCCATCGGTAGGGTGGGGCGGGGAACGAGTAATCTATTTATTATTATTATTATTATTATTATTATTATTATTATTATTATTATAGCAGCAGCAGGAAGAGGATGAGCATGCACAAAGATAAAGAGAATGATGTGAAGAAGATGGGGAGCAGAACCAAGAGCGTGATGAGGACAACTATGGTGAAGATGAGAATAGCTCAAATGAACTTCACATTAACTACTCCATCACTGGAACAAATATTTTTCTTATAAGGAAATAACCTACCTGCTTAAACTATTTCTATCACTCGTTGAAGGAACAGGAGCAGAAAAGGACTGCGTATTGCAAGGATGCATCATCATCCCACTGGTTGTGATATTGCTGCAGATCATCAACTATGACGTTCAGAATAGACAGGATATCGTCTCCAACATCGCCACTGACGGCCTTACCCCACCCGGTTTCAATAATGTCAATCTTAACGCTACAGGCCTCCCATAGTTCCTTGTAGTCTTTACCAGTGCATTTTGGCTGGTCTGGGAATAGGGCCCCATTTCCTGGGCGATAGATTTCCATGCCGCCTGTTTCATACTGTTGGCATTGCTATCGTTTGTGTGTCCTCTATGACACGTTTTCTACTTTTGATACATTCAATTAGTCCCATTCTTTTTATCTTGTGTGAAATTGTCTAAACGTTTCTTCGACATGGTTAGGCTGCTCAGTGGTTTACCTATAGTGAAATACATGTGCCAAAGCAGTATGCATATTCCTATGCATGAATTTTATTTTGTTATACACATCACGTGATTTATTGTGAATAGAATAACGATCATGTACACTACTAAATATGTATTAAGCTGGACATAGACGTGCACAGTTAATCAGGCGATTTTCTCTGTTCTTGAAATGCGATCACCACAGGTGTTTATCCACACACACAGCGTTTTGGTCAGCGTACACGACTTAATCGTGAACATGATGTACGTGCAATGATCAGCCTTTATGAATTTAGGCCTAGGTTTTTGCTCACTGCGTTGTTGGGAAGACACAATGCAGGATGTTGGGCCAACAGCGTGATCAGGATAATTTGTCGAATTTTGAGATGTTTAGTACTGAAAGTGGTTTTATAGTAAAATACAAGTGTGCACTCAGGTAAGTCACTATGAGCGTTGCTGGCGTAATGTGTAAACTGCGCCGGAGAGCGCTGCTACTAGTACCCACGCTCAACCGCTGGAATTTTAAGTTTGTTCATTGCTCTACATGCTGATGCCACCCATCACTAGTGTGGCTGGTCGGCGTCAATACACAAACGCTTAGTCCCAGTCTTTTCATAGGCGTTTAGAGAATATACTAAGTCCGTCAGCTGGCGCAAGTAGTGCCAATGCACCTCAGAAAATAGTCTGTTCACACGAATGCGCAAGGAACTGCTATAACTCATTATGGGACACACACCAAGTCTGATAGCTGGCGTCAGTAATGCCTGGTGCCACAGACATAGAGTCTGAGCGGTAATCGCAAAAGACAGTACTAGCTAGTACAATCCAGCACTTCGATGATTTTTACGGCTACAGCTCCTTATACATGGCTGGTGACGTAATGACTTAGCTTGCGCATGCATATACGATTTCTCTGTTTGTTTCTTGGTCAAAATTAGCTGTGCGTGCTCTAATGTATCGATTCTGGGCCTGCTCCTAGTCTCAGTACTGAGTCCTTATTTTGGCCTAGCGAGTCAAGACTCGCTTAGGCTTGATGTTTACAAAATAATGCGCCATCTTTGTATAAAATTATAAAATGATGATCGTTTGGAGGGAAGTTTATGCCCAGTAATGCTTCCTTTTGAAGCGGGATTGCTTTAACTTGTATCCCTGAATATCCGAATTTAGGCACTCATTAATGGTTTACACAAATTCAATGTAATCACTTCATATAAATTAGCTTTCTAGCAGTGGTTGGCGCCATAATTATTGTCATTACCCGAGTCCGCTAGTTTAGTTACCCTCAAGCTGATTAAGAATCGAAGTGATTACTCGGATATTCGAGGCCTTTTAGTAGTGTATAGGTTGGCGTGTTTTAACGTTCACAACGCATCCCTGGTTAAGTTTTAAGATTAACCAAGTCCAAACACTGCAAATTCTCTCTACACTACCCCTTTCCCAGCTCCTGCACTCCGTGTGGTGTTAAAGCTAGAACGACGAAAAAGAGAGAATTTGTGAGTTTAATTCACACTAGGTATGTGTCACCCGAACTTTAAGTTATCAAATTTGGTGAATTTCACAACTGTATTTGAATATTATTCCCGCTTTACATTTTAAAACTAAAGTGAAAACAAGGACTGATATGATTTGAGGAGATTCCTTGTGAAGTAACACGTCAAGATAAAGGTTTTCAAGAACGTCTTTTTTGTGGATAAAACATGCTTTTCAGAAAATCGGAAATAAAAAGGAAACTTAAGAAAAGGAATACCGCACCATTGCGGCATTGGCGGGTCTTACGCTCATGCAGTATTTGGTTATGATAATATTTAATACAGTTTCTCAGTAGATACAGTAATCAGTTGTGTGTATTGCGCCATGTATGTCGCACGATTCGTCAATTATTTTGGAGAGACATAAGGTGAACGCTAATAGCGCTTTTTAACTGGCATCAGGTATTGCCTGGGCTGAGGGTGCTGACCGTGCATGCCTTGCGGAGACACATTGCTGAAGTACGGATGAGTGTCTATTATCATATTTCCAATTTGGTTTCGGGGTTGGCATAGCCATGGTGAGGTCACAACTCGCGTCATCGTTACAGTGGTGGTCGTCGTTGTTACTGTCGTTAACTCGGCAGGAATCGCAACATACGACTGACCGACTGGTGTGTTGGTGGGTGGTTGGGTTGGGAATAGGTGGTTTGGGACGGATGGGTTGAGGGACGAGTGAGTGAGTCTGTGATTCAGTGAATGAGTGTCACTCACTGACTCACACACGACCGACTGGTGGGTGGTTGGGGTGGGAATAGGTGTGTGGGGAGGAATGGGACGAGTGAGTGTCACTCACTGACTCACTCATGAGCGAGCGAGCTGCCGACTGACCGGTGTTGGTGGGTGGTTGGGGTGTGAATAGGTGGTGGGGGGGGAATGGGTTGAGCGACGAGTGAGTGAATCCGTGATTCAGTGACTGAGTGTCGCTCACTGACTCACATACGAGCGAGCGACTGACTGATCGACTGGTGTGTTGGTGGGGGGTTGGGGCTGGAATACGTCGGTGGGGAGGGATGGGTTGGGGCTGGAATACGTCGGTGGGGAGGGATGGGTTGAGGGCCGAGTGAGTGAGTCCGGGATTCAGTGAATGAGTGTCGCTCACTGACGCACATACAACCAACTGACCGGTGTGATGGTGGGTGCTTAGGTTGGGAATAGATGGGTGGGGAGGAATGGGTTGAGGGGCAGGTGAGTGAGTGTCACTCAGTGACTCACACACGAGCGACCGACCGGTGTTGGTGGGTGGTTGGGGTGGGAATACGTGGGTGGGGAGGAATGGGTTGATGGACGAGTGAGTGGGTCCGTGATTTTTGACAAAAAGTTCACCAATCAAAATTCTGTGTAGAAGTTCTGAAGTCTACATCCATAGGGGCCTCCAGCTAAATTAGGTTTAAAATCCGCCAGTCGGTTAATGAGGAGTAGCATTTTGACCAATTCCGGTAAATTCTTCATAAAATCTAAGATTTTCACCAACTGAAGCCTACCCCCATAGGGTCCTTCCAGCCAAATTAAGTTGAAATCCGCTAATCAGTTAATGAGGAGTAGCATTTTAAAGCAAAAGTTGATGGACAGAAAGATGACGGACAGTCGCCATTGCATAAGCTCACTTGGGCATTCTGGCCAGGTGAGCTAATAATAGTTTGGTTAGCCTCTCACGACCGACCCTAAACAAAACCTGCAGACTCAAAATCTTTTTGGAGTAGGTTTATGTGAAGAATTTTAAAATTATTTTCTGATGTACCGGTAAGTTCATTGGAAGACTTATTGACTCCATTCGTCAAAATGGGCTCATATACATGTAAACTTGAGAAACTGTTTGCTTTATAGTTTTTGTTTCAAGTTCATAAAAAACCCTTCAAGTTTTGTTCTTTAAATTCAATTTCGCAACGTTATATTTAAAAAGGTAAGAAAGAAAATTCCCCTATCTACCTCCAACCATCAGGGTCGAGAGAGGACAACCAAACTATCGTTATTATTATTTTGGGCAAAGTAACAGACCACCATATATAAAACTATATATCATTAGAATATATAAAATGTGTATGAACAAGAATGACAATCAGACAAACCCACCCTCATGCACAACCGTCCACCAAAGATTGGTCACCTTGACCTTCATATTTGACACCAAAATCGATAGGGTTCTTCGAAACACCAAGGACAACCTCCCACCCAAGATTAGTAACGATCTCTTCAATCGAACTGGACTTATCATCTGGAAACGCAATATTACATCATTAACTACGTCACAGTGACCTTGACCATTGACTTCAAAATCGATAGAGTTCTTCAGATCACCAAGGACACGCTCCCAAGCCAGATTGGTAACGATCCCTTCAATACAACATGAATTATCACCCAGAAACTCAATATTACATCATTAATTAATAATTAGGTCACTGTGACCTTGACCATTGACCGCAAAATAAATAGAGTTCTTCGGACCAACAAGGACAAGATCCCATGCCAGGTTGGTAAAGATCTCGTCAATAGTATTTGAGTGATCATCCAGAAACGCAATGGTATGTAATTAATTAGGTCAACATGACCGTTGACACCAAAATCCATAGGCTTCTTCAGACTAGCAATACAAGGACAATCTCCCACACCAGATTGATAGCGATCCCTTCAGTAGAACTTGAGCTATCATCCGGAAAGGCAATATTACGTACTTAATTAGGTCATAGTGACCTTGACCGTTGACTGTTTGGCGCAAAAATTTATAGTTTTCTTCGGACCACCAAGGAAAGCTCCCACACCAGATTGGTAATAATCCCTTCAATAGAACTCGAGTTGCATGTATCATCCAGAAACGCAATACTATGTCATTAATTGGGTTACCATAGCATTGACCTTTGAAGCCAAAATCGAGGCTTCTTCAGACCGCCCATGCCAGATTGGTAACAATCCCATTAATATAACTCGTTATAATCCGGAAACACAATATTAGATAATTAATTAGGTCACCATGCCCTTGACCTTTGACGGAAAAATCGATAGGGTTCTTTGGACCACCACAGACAAGCTCCTACACCAGTTTGGTAGCGATCCATCACTAGAACTTGAGTTACCATCCAGAAATGCAATATTACGCTATTAATTAGGTCACCATAACGTTGACCTCTGACGCCAAAATCGATAGGGTTCTTCAGACCACTAAGGACAAGCTGCCACGCCAGATTGGTAACAATCCCGTCAATAAAACTTGAACTATCATCCGGAAATGAAAGTCTGACCGGATGGACAAAACTTTTAATGGCCTTGTCCACTGACACAGATATTTTAATGTATAATCCATTGTAAAGCATTTTTTACAAAGAATTCCCAGTCTCACCCTTATATAGTTGATCATTCCCCAAATCAGTATATGTACATCTCCTCGGGACCCTAAGGGCAAACTTTCACCCAAACATGCCATGTTTTGTACATTTAAGTGCTCAAAGTTCACTAGGCATGCCCAGGACTTGAGTTATCATTCCAGTTTTCATCTATTCGATGACCTTGACATCAATTGACCTTTGGACCCCACCCCAACCCCCCACAAAAAAACACGATAAACTTCTTCGGCACCCGAGCTCTAGTTTATAAGTTTGTATCGGATCCTTGCAAGAGAACCTGAGTTTATGGTTATCGCGGTGAGCACATGTACATGTACACATAGAGATAAATATTTTGAAACTACATGTAGCTGTTCAGGCAAGTTAGTCTCAAAAGAGGATAGAATGTTGTACGGTATAAAATATTTCAGATCTAGTTTTAAGAGAACTTGTAGTTTTTGCTAATATATTTGCTAACACTGTGCACATTGGCTGGGTCTGCCTCTGGTTATCACAGTACATGTACTGTAGCAACAGCTTTCAACAGCATTCTTTAAAAAGTATATATATACAATATTTGTATCTGAATTTGTTGCAAATTAAAATATTGACATTTAAGTGCGATACCACAAAACTGTTAATTTGTTATTGTACGATACATATTATTCGAATTAACATGAATAACCTTTCCGTGTTTATCATATTATTATGTTTATCCAGGAAAACTGGGACAAACATGGCAAACAAGGATCTAGGATTATCTGTCTATTATCCAATAGCCAACTTTCTATACATGTAGGTACTGACATACATGTAAGCTCATGGGAAATTTTACAAATTACCAGTATTTATTTAAAGGAATTGAGAACACCTGTGCTCGATACAAAGATATGAAACTTGTTCAATTACGTGACACCGCATTGAATGAACAATTTCATATCAAAAATAAAATCTACTTTAAAGCAAAATGGATATATAAAAGGCATGCGGCATGATTAATTCAGAATTACATGCATGAGTACACATCCTAATATACATGTATGATGTAGACACAAAACAGATCATGGTGAACTAAACTGTATTTAGTCAAATGGTACAGCACATGCACAATAGGCCTTTCCAATTTATCCATCATTCATATGCCGTCATAATCAATTACGTGACG
>CM067362.1:519041-524041 GCA_034401795.1 Chaetoderma sp. LZ-2023a
TTCAGCCAAAACATAACAAAATTATTGTATGTGGTAACTCTAGGGCCTGTTTGAATCAGCATTGTGTATAGAGGAAAATCAATCTAGATCTGAAAACTGCATAAGCACCCATGCTTTCACACTTCAGGAGAAATAAATTAATTGCTATGCTACTCAGAACAGTAACTGGCATATGTTATTTGGTGCGAAAAATGGTTTGATTTGTATCATTTCCTTATGAGTTATCAACATTTTTACCATGGGTAAAGAAAGTAGTAGTGGAAATACATGTTCTTCACTATACTGACCATAAAATAATCAATTATTCTATGCGCATCTTTTTGAAAATTTACAGCTGTGGTTTAAAAATACTGTATCAGTTTAACGACACATGACTTGTTGACATCAGCTAAGCGAAATACCCTTGAAATCACATGATCCTAAAAACACCTTACTGGACCATATAGAGCAATTATTAGAGGCTGATACACTTTTACAAGCGGACTTAGATGAGCTGCTTGAATGGTCAGTTGGTTTCTGTGCTTTCACCCAGATAAACAGGGTTCGTACTAGTCATGAAAATCCTGCCTGGAAAGTCATGGAAAATCTGTTTTCTTATCATAATAGGTCATGAAAAATGGTAATGCAAAATACATCTGGTGGCATCAATCATCTCTGTGCAATAAAAATTATGGCAAAAGCTTATCAAAACAATGCTGTGGCTTGAATATTTTACAGATCTTATTTTTGGAGTTATGTGATAAACACAAATCTCCTAGATATTAATTCTTGGAGGTCATCGAATTTGTTAATTTTGGTCATGGATTTTCAAATACAGAAAGGTGGTTGAACCCTGGATAAATGTGTCAAAATGAGCTTTGAGAGGATGAAAGCAGAAGGACACAGTTACCATATAATTGCTGATGCAAGGACACATACCATAATAAGATCAGAACAAGAAGAGAGGTCGCCATAGACAAAGGCCAACATTTTGAAAAACACTTAAGAAAGGTCAACAAAGCAACCAGTATGCATGCAATTATCATACATGCCTATGTTAACCTCAATGAGAAGACGTTTATATTTTTTATTTATTTTTTTTTTTTGAAAGCACAAAGTCTCAACATAGAGACATAGCTACAACAGTACAGTTACAAAATAATGCAGATAAAAACAGATACTATAGATACTATAATATAATTAAAATAATGTGAAATAATGACTAAATACTGTAGGCCATATATACACCTGTGCAAAAGTTAAGCACCAGCAAAAACAATAGAACGTAGAAACATGATGGTACAACTAGGCTGCCATACTTTTTGTCCCCGCGTTAGCTGACATAATTCCAAGTACGAAATGCACATGCATGCATGACTTCACGCCGCTTGATGTCCGTGCGTGGCGGGAAACAGCACACGTGTTCAGTTATGTAAAAGTCCAGTTTGAGGTGTAGAACATTACATACAGATTTAGGCGACAAGATTAGGAATTTTGTGTTCATGACCGTGGTTTATTTGTACAGAGAATTAGCTCTTGATTGTGAACCGCTATGGCAAGACGAAGGTTAAGTGATCGTGTGAAATGGCAAATCATAGGCATGCATACCACTGGTATGTCATGCAGAGAGATTGGCAGACAGCTGAACATTAACCATACTGTAATCAGTCGTTTGATTGCAAAACATGGGCAAACTAACGAGGTGAAGGACAGGCCTAGATCTGGAAGACCGAAGAAGACTACTGCCCGTGATGATCGAGCCCTAGTACGCCTTGTTAGGAGATCTCCATTCACCAACAGCAGAGTGCTCAGCCAGCAATGGGAAACGCGCAATAGAGTGTCAATGTCTACCGTCAAAAGGAGACTGTATGCTGCTGGCATGAAAGCTAGGAGACCTGTCAGACGTCCTCTCCTCACTGCACACCACAAAGAGGAGCGTCTGAGGTGGTGCAACGAAAGAAGACACTGGAACATGAGAGCCTGGAGACGGGTACACTGGTCCGATGAAAGTCGGTTCCTGCTTCATGCCACAGATGGTCGAACTCGTGTATGGAGGTCCAGACGCACGGCGTACGACCAACGTAACATCATGGAAGAAGTTCCATTTGGTGGAGGTTCCATTATGATATGGGGGTGCATCTCATTTGATTGTAAGCTGGATCTGTTGACTGTACCTGGAACACTAAATGGACAAAGATATCAAGATTCCATACTGGATAGAGTTGTGGTCCCTCATTTTGTAAATCATGCACCTGGAACCCACCCTATATTCATGGATGACAACGCCCGACCACATCGTGCTAGAGCTGTGCATGAATACCTCCGCCAGAATGCCATCGAAACCCTACCATGGCCAGCAAGGAGCCCTGACATGAACCCTATTGAGCATATCTGGGACATTCTGGGAAACATGGTGAGAAGGAGGGATCCTCCTGTGCAGAACCTACAGGAATTAACAGACGCACTCCATCTTGAATGGCAACGAATACCACAATGGCGTATCAGTCGGTTGGTGACCAGCATGAGACGTCGTGTCCAGGCCGTCATCCAGGCACAAGGTGGATATACCCGGTATTAATAATGACAGTCTCAAACTCGTGCACAGATGTTAAACTTCGTTTTCAGACACCATTAATGACAATCTAGCCACGTGTGTCAACTGTAGGGCAATAGTTGTCAGTTGTGTCAACGTAACCATATTCAGGCCTCGTTTTGAAGTTCAAACAAAAACATACAGTGTTTCCCCACCATCATAATCAGCATTCCTCTAGTTGCATTATTACCTCTTGCACTAAGATGGATGGGTACATAAATGTTTATGCTATTGCTTTCTTCATAGCACATGAATATACCCTCGCATGTGCGTAAAAATAGGGTGGTGCTTAACTTTTGCACAGGTGTATATATATTTATACACATTTATACACATTTACTTATATTTATACATATTTATGTATACCTATATATACTTGTATGCACCTAATAATATAATGACTCATGAGTTATGGTAGGTATGTTTACCGTGTACGAAGGCAAGCAAGAATTATGGCAGCGTTGGTCATATAGTGGGAGTTAGAATGCGCTGACGAGTAGAGAGGCATATATTGATATATGATGAGACAAGATTTATTTATATATATATATATATATATATATATATATATATATATATTTATACACATTTGCACACATATATATATATTTGCACACATTTATATATATTTGCACACATTTATATATATTTATACATATTTATGCATATTTATGTATATTTATATATTAACAATGATTTATGAGTTATGGTAGGTATATTTACCATGTACGGATGAGGGCGATCAATAATTATGGCAGTGTGGGTCATATAGTGGGAGTTAGAATGCGCTGGCGAGTAGATAGGCATATATTGATATATGATGAAACACGATTTATATATTTATACATATTTATATATATTAGCACACATTTACATAGATTTATGTATATTTATACATATGTATATTTATACATATATATGCATATTTGTATATATTTATGTATATCTATATATATTTATGTATATTTATATATTAACAATGAGTTATGTGTTATGGTAGGTATATTTACCATGTACGGACGAGGGCAATCAATAATTATGGCAGTGTGGGTCATATAGTGGGAGTTAGAATGCGCTGACGAGTAGATAGGCATATATTGATACATGATGAAACAAGATTCAGGACTTCAGCATCACCCTTGTTGTAGGACATTAAAAAAATTAATTTACTACTCTTGTTCAGGGAGTTAAAGTTCGTAAATTGACTCAATTTCTTGAAAAGATTATTCCGATCTGAGGTGTAACATGAACAATCCATTATAAAGTGCTGTTCGTCTTCAACTAAATCTAATTTACATACTTTACAAAAACGTAGATCCGCCGGCACTTTGGGGGTTTTTGTGTCGGTCTATCTCAATTTGTAATGCATGTGCACTAATACGTAATTTTGTAATGTTTCTGCGTTTGGTGAGGTTTTTTTCCATTAGGAGGTAATTCTCTGTGCTAAATTTTTGTTTAAAACGTTTGTAGCATCTTAATTTAGAACCAGAACTATGTTGTCACACGTTCGCCATTTATATAATCTAACCAGTTTTTATGAAACTTATTCTCGATAGACTTCCGCAAGATTAATATAGATTTATTTTTGGCTTTGGAACCTTGATTAATCCAGGTTTCACTACAACCAAAGTTTGACCACATGTCTTTAATGTGGCTGGCCCAATTATTGATTTTGCAATGTGCTGAATAGGAGTCTAGATAAGCCTGATACACTAGCGATGAGGAATTCAGTCCAAGCAACCATAGGCAGTATTTCGCTGCTTGGGGCAGGAGTTTTACAAGTAGGGCATACTGACCTAGTTCACCTGTAACAGCAGCATGGGTGGCCTTCCTGTTGACCCCAAGAAGATATTTCCAAAAGTTTGTTAACACCTTTTCACCAGGCAGCTTGTCACAGATATTCATAAAGTTGTGTTCATTAATACCATTTAAAAAGAATAAAGCCCAGATTTCACAACAATAACTAACAATTGGAATGATTAAAGACTGGAACAGCTTAAAGGCAACTTAAGTTATCGCGCACATTTAGTGCCTTGAGTTTGAAGAGCGCTTTTAGTGCTTGATCTTTAAGCCTATCACAGGCATCATTAAATTTACCTGATGATTTGAAAACAATGCCTAAATAACAATACGATTGGACAAGTTCGATGGCCGAAGATTTGAATGTAAAAGTAAATCTTTTGATGGCTTGCCCACCCTTATTGAAAATGATTATCTTTGTTTTGGATAGATTAACAATGAGATTCCACTTATCACAATATTTACTTAAATTATTGAGAGCCTTTTGTAAACCATTAGAACTTTGAGACATGATAGCAAGATCATCGACAAACATCAAACAACTTAAGGAAGTATTGTGTAGTGATACAGGGTCACATCCATCGTCAAAAATAGCTGGAAGATCACTTTGGAAGATCACTTATGAAAA
>CM067362.1:529041-542041 GCA_034401795.1 Chaetoderma sp. LZ-2023a
ATACATACATACATATACATACCTACGTACCCATGCACATACATACATATACACACATATACACACATATATACGTATACATACATGCATGCATACACATATACACACATACAGACGTATACATAGCAGTAATTAACCATTTCACCGATGACAGCCTTTTAATGTCAGTTTCATGGAACTTGAGCCAAATAAGAGCTGTTGAATATATCAGCCATGGCTCACAAACAAATCACCACCCAAACATTCTCAAGAATGGCTCTTACATTATAAATAAAAAAGTTGAGAATTCTGGTGTAATTTCTGGTCATCGTCGTTGAAAGGACTAGTCATCTGCTGATTGATTTACTTTCTTTTAGATTGATACACTTGAATTAGGTTTCTGAATAGATATATATTACTCTATAAGGCAATGGTTAGAAGCCACGTAGACAATACAGCATCGGTGTGACGTCCATACAAAAGTATAGCTAATCAAATGTTAGTTATTTTATAGTAATATAAAGCCCGGGGTAATTTTAGAAACTCGATGAAAGTAAAGTGTAAACTCATTTTTGGTCTTTCAAGTTCAAGATCATTTTAATATGGAATATACGTTTACGCAGTTTCATAACATGTAGTCCACCAAAGGCATATCTTATGTGGCGGTGGACCCCTACATATACCATATAACAACAATATAGGACATAAGAATACTGAATACATACGGTTAACACGTTATATTCCTGTATATACATATTCATAGTTTCGCACATCCGGGCATTTTGTGATCTGCCACCATTAAAGTTGCGACAACTTTACAACATACTAAAGTGCACTGTCGATAGTAATGCTTTGTTTACATTTTCCATGAAGGGTCAAACCATTTGGCATAAATACTGTATATGAAAATGTGTTAAAACTCCGCCCAGTATCAGAAAACAAAATCACAAAGGAATTCTGCAAGATAGTAAAGAAAATGTAATTAAGGTTTCACGGCCCATTGCTCGTAATGTTAAATTGGCCCCTCCAAAAATGGTGTCGCTCCCAAGGTATGATGGGAACATTGATTGTGATGACGTCATCGCGATTCTATGAATAGTTAACTGTCTCGGCGCCAAGCCTCTGCAGTCTACATTTTCCATGGGGCTTAACTCGGGATATACGGAGTACCTTTAACACAATTTGACCAAAACTTGAAGGTGGCTAAGCCATCGGTAACTTTCAGTCAAATTGTTTCCAAAATACTCAGCCAATCCAAGATATGATAGAGATTTATAAACATCTCAATAACAAATATGACCAAGGAACATCAGACACCATTGAACTTAACAAATAAGAGGCCATGGCTTAAAACTCATGAAAGTTAGACCCATACTGGACATAAGAAAGTACTCCTTCCCATTGCGGTGCACTGATCATAGGAATAAACTCTGAATTATGTCATCAGCGCACCTTCAATTATGAATTAAGTCTTAAACAGATTGGACAAACTTTGGGAAAGTCAACCTATGCGCTTCAACTTTAGAGCTAAGCCTACATGGGTCAGATCAAAAAGGTGTCAACCTCAGGGTTAAAAACCAGTTTGATTTTGATCAATTTAATTTATTTCACACTCACGGTTAATAATCTAACTAAAAATCTGTAAAATAAAATTTTTTCGGAGTCATCGTTAAGGCGTGATGCTTAATTATAGCCGACACACTAATTATCTAGCGCTAGGGATGGAATATAGCATTTTATGCATCCTTCATTTTAATACACTGAATTATCTGGGGATTTTTCTTGTGAAAACATTTCTATGCCAGGACTTTAAAATTGTGTGTGCAAAAATTAATTAACTTATTGCTAATTAGGGTATCGTTAATTTGATTAATTAGAATTTCCGTCCCTAGCGCTAGGAGTCATAATTACTTGTCCTGTGGTTTTAATAGACACTTCATGAAAACAAGTTTCTGTAGACTTCTAATGTTTAGTATTACCATTCACCATGTAGTGGAATATTATGACTTGGACTGCAAGGTTCCACTGCAAGGTTCCACTGCATAAAGGTCAACCATAATTGTTAGGGATGGAATTGTGAATTGCGTTAGGGACGGAAATGGAAATGCCCATTCAACCAAATTTTATTGTGTGAAACAAAATTGCTAAAGAATAATTATAGCTTGAAATTTTCAAATAGATGTTACAAGGTAACATAAAAGTCAGATAAGTGAGGTAATGAATGATGTTGCAATGTAACATAAGAATAAGTAATGGTAAAACAATAATTATTTAAGTTCAAAAGTTAGGTATTTTATGATTAAAAAATATTGTTAATTGTTTTATAAAATAAAAATTATGCATAAAATTATTAAATGCTATCTGATAACAAATGTATGTAATTGTGTTTGTAACTCAACATTTCTTAATTCATCAATATTTCATCTTGGAAAATAAATTATAATGCTGTGTCTTCATGACCATTAGCACTGTAGTAAAACACTATTCCTGTAGGTAGTGTACCTTTCACCTGGACCAGGGATTTAAATTGCCTCAAAATCTGTGACTTTAAAAGGCTTGCTCAAATATGGCTTGAATGAAATTTGCCCAGATTAGTGAGCGCAAATTAAAATCCTCCAGGCAACTATGAACAGTAATTAACTGCTTTATCACACCACCAACATCTATGCCATTCAATCACTACACACTAAATACAACCCCACCAACATTGAGCTGTGGACAGAAATTGAGATGTATAATAAAGCAGAATAGCCATCATTTAATACCCACATAGGTCAGAGGTATGAGAAGTTTGTAAACTATTAACACTGTCATGACTGTAACAAGGACAGGTTTAGTAGTTTACTTTACTAATTATATTGTGTACATGTACTTCTAATGATAGCATCAATGACTAGCTTCCCTCAGCACTGACTAGTGACTAACATGACTTAAAGCTATCATCAGGTCTGCAAACCAGCACTAAAATAATAACATTATTTGGATCGAGTTATGAAGTAATTAGTCACCATATAAACGCTTACGCTCTTGGTCAGTCATTCAATATACTTTGGCCTCAATGGCCTCTACTGTCATGCCAGATAATGAGGAATAAGACTGATCCATTTCCATCAATCAAACACCACCATCCCCACCCCCCTGTTGTCATCTAATGCTGTCACAAACAAAATGATGTCTAGTAACGTAATGTAATGTTTGACATTAGTCAGGCTTTCTAGGAGAAACATGTTGATGTATGCCATTAAATATCCTGTTTCCAGGTGACTATAGACATTACACAGGGCAGATTCAGGGCCACTATTCAATTCTCTGTGCTCGTTTTTCTATTTCATACATTAGAAATACAAAACCAGGAGAGGACGTCATTGCATAAATATGATAAGCATGCTACAGGGTGACCTCAAGAAAGCAGGACTCTGTACATTCAAGTCAAGAATGGACTTGAAGGAAGCGAAGGATTTCGGCTGAGGACAAGACACAGTGGGCTAAAGTGAAGGACTGATTGCAGCTTATGATGTTTCTACTACTACAGCCGCAGAATACAGTAATCATACATACATACATACCTACATACCTTAGACATTGTCATACACAGCAGGATTTTGAAGCAAATCCCTTTGGCTGCTAATTGTAATTTACTTTACCTGTCTACAATGGTTTGCCAAACCAATGGAGACACCAAGTCAATAACAGCCAGGGCCCACTGAGGGATTTAGATTTACCTTAGTTGGACTCACCACCTATCAGACTCGGTATCCATCAATGTCACTCCAACCAGACAGTTTTGAAATCTGAGAGATGGATTTTGAGTGCTTTTAGTTTTAATAGCGCCATAAGATCTCTGAATGGCCCTAAAATGTCACAGAATCCGCCTTTAAGTATTTAATCGACTGTAAATCTGCCATTGTTAGTCATGACAGTGTTAATAGTTTACAAACTTCTAGTACCACGGACCCATCTGGATATTAAATGATGGCCATAGTCTGCTTTAAGTACATTTATACTTCTATATGTCTTTATCATAAAAATTACATATTGATGCTACATGTATTTGCTCAGGACTATTAAGTCAAATATGATGTTGCTTTGTAAAGAAAAGTTTGACGATGTTCCTTTGTTCAGACTTTAATTCAATTTTTGTATTCCAAAAGATATGGCAGTGTTGCACTGAGGGCGAGCCTGGGGAACTTGTCTGCACTTCCAAATTCAATTCAGAATAATTTCAATCTCATGGAAAAGGGAGATAAATTCCGTTGACCTGCACCACTTTAAGCTTAACATAGGTCTGCTTGTTTCATCAGACTTCAATAGGTTCAGCCACATTATTAGAACTTTGTCGTGAGCAATATTTCTGGTAATCCATAAATTTAGACTTGGGGAAACCATACAAAAAAATCTAAGAGTAGAAAAGACGACTATCAAATCCTGATGTTTGCTAACCTCACCCAATAAAAAATCTATCACCATGAAAAAGAATGAAATGGATCAGAACAATATTTTAAAAGGAATGTTTAATTCCGCCCATGATTCGTGTATATGACTCTAATGGTTAAAGCCATTTTGCCTGAACTAAAAATTCTTAATTATGACATCAACCAAGCCTTTGAAATACACTGAACTGTATGCAGAGATCTATAGAAATGATATTTTCTATTACACTGATATGTTTTAACCATGGTGATTACATGTGTAGCTACTTGCTCCAGGTAAAGTACGGATTACTTTGAGAACAATTTTGCCGAGTTGTTTTTGACAGCAGCAGTCTACTTTCAAGCAAACTAATTTCAAAATATTTACCAGGTACACTGTACCACAACACGTTACCATTCAGCAGCAGAATTTAATAGTTTTATTGTCTCTTCCTTTAAAAAATGATACAGTACCTTCAGCATAAAAAACAATGGCAGTTTCACATTGCACAAAAAGGCATCTGAAGAGTATCTGTGGCAAAATTGAAACTTTTCCAGTAGAGCTTAGTTCATTTTTCCAGCTTTCCATCCCTAACACACATGATTATTCCGTCCCTAACAAAGTACGTTATTTGTGTTTCCTCAGCGATGCATGAATTGAATTGGCTTTTATTGCATGAGATGAAACCTGAGGTGTTAACATTAAAGTTTATCAGAATGAATTTGAGATTTGAGAATGTTGACCTATTTGTGGACAAAACCATCTGTCCCTAACAGTGCAAATTCCGTCCCTAACACAGAGCTTTTGGTAGATGTAGTGGGCTAAATCAGTGAGATACAAGGAGATGAATGGTATTGCATGAAAGCCAAGTTAACAGTCCTGGGATACAGAGAACATTATTTTTAATTCCTCTGAATTTCACAGACTTTTACATAAATGTATGGAAGAGTGGAGAAAACCAGATTTTCCAATTCCGTCCCTAACACACACAAAATTTGCATACCTGAATTAATTACGTGGCGGTTCATTAATTTTTGTTAGGAATATTGTAGACCTAACTATGCTTCTATGATGTAAAAACAAGTAGTCATTTCCTACATCCATAGTGATTTTGATTTGACATTGTTCTTTCAAATTCCGTCCCTAACACTAATGGGACTTTTTGATCTGACCCACATGTATTTCCCATTCTACTTCAATACTAGTTGACTGATCTGATTCCTGACGTTTGAGGCCTGCTGTCAGATGTCCTTTCATTGTATCAATCCAGAGTCATTGCCAATTGGACTTATTGTCCAGTGCCTTGCAGCAGTCCAACAGTTAATAGACGTATGACAATTTACAACAATTTACAGGGAAAGACATGACAGAGGGATGTGGGCTTATATCTTGCTTAAGTTAGGGTTGCACGATTATTCACTTTTCATAATCGCGATCATTTAAAAAATAAAATTGCAATCATATAATTAATCATGAATGAACTATGTCAATGCTGCTTAGAGGACGTTATTATGCTACTGCAGATTGTAAGATTATGGGTTAGGCACTTGGGTATACATACATGGACAAAATACGCCAGTTGGTGATTGCAAACAAAGGAATGTATCAAGATTTTTCTAGACGGAAAACGGAAGGTACCATATTTCGCTTAATTGTAGCCTATGCTCTAATAAAAGCCCACCCCCCCCTAACTTTGACATATGAGCTCCAATGATTTCTTAGCAGTGTAGTAACTTAGCTACGTATAAAAGGTTACTCACCCAACAGAGGTCTCGAATCGGCCAGTGGAACCAGCGGCAGATGTGCACGGGTCAAGTTCCAAGGTACGACTGCCGGGCGTCCGTAGAAACGGCGGGAATCAGCCAGCCCGGCAGCCGCGAAACACCGCGGAATTGCGGGATACCGCCAGCACCACACTCTTCCCCCATTTATAAAAACTGGTTATTTAATTAAAAATCTTATATAAAAAATTTACATACCATAAAAACACACAGGCATTGACGCTCAACTGCTAAATGTAGAAGTTGAATTTACCAATTAAAAAAAAAGATTTCCATAGGTGTTGATCCATCCAGAAAGACTGAGCTGTTAATAATAAAACAGATGGATAGATCAACAGCTGCCGGACGAGGGCCGTCGTTACAGATTCTAAAATTGCATAGCATCCTAACTAAAATTAAGTACAGTGGTTTTCCACCACACCAGAAAACTGACAGAATTGACGGAATTGCCGAATTGATAAAGAAGTAATAAAAATAATCTCACATGAATTTAGTTGAAGTGTTATTTGAAATTAACTTATGTGAGATTCGAGGAAAACCTATGAATATTGCAAATTTTTTTTAATTTAGTGAATATTTTTAACCGTAACCTTTTTGATATACCTCTTATATAATTGAAACGGATCTGAATCCACAAATTTAGGAAATCCGGAAAACCACTATCCCTATCACAATACAGATATCTGAATGAAGCTAAACGGAACGGATAATACAGCAGAAGAAAGAAACATATGAATTTGCGCCAATTACTTCGCGCATTAGGAAATGATAAGCGTAAGAAATGCATCTGTACGATTTATGCAGTCTTTGCTAAATGCATATTATAAATATGCTGTCATATGCAAGACGTAATGCACGTTATAAATATGCCTGAGTTATGCATTATAGAGTAATAATGCATCATTGCATCATATTAACATGTTGAAGGTTTTAGGTCTTCTATTACACAAGATACTGACTACCACTACCACTTCGGAAAGACTTATGCTGTACAATCTATCTTCCCGACGATGTAGCGGTATGATTGCTGGCTCGCCTCTTCTGATGTTATGAAGATATTTCTGGTAGCAATCGGGGCCTATCTGACTTATCAAAGATGCTCAGGTAAGGCACGATGATGTTTCGTGCTTCAGGAGTTACACACAACTATGACTAGCTACTTATGATATTACGATTATTTATTAGCTATTAAAACTTATAACACGGTCGACTTATACTGTCGAAAATGAATGATAAACTTTGAATATATTTCTGAATAATTATCTAGACGGATTACTCTCAATTCTACTGATCTGCTATCCAATCTAACCCTACCCTTAATCGACTGACTTCAATTATAGTATGTACTACGGCTACAATGCAAAGATACTTCTCCTCTGTAATCACAGAGGGAGAATATTACCTACACGAATCAACGATGGTAAAAGATTCCCTATTCACTCCACCAAGTGCCTCTTACATACCCTTCAGATTTTCCTAACTTCTATACATATTACGATATATAGATCTATACATATCGTAATACATAGTCCCCGTTCCTTTCAGCATTCTAGGTAGTCATAACCACAGTTTGATTGGCCCGCATCATTCTTGCCTCCAATCAACATCTGCTTATCCCTTCCTAGAAGTTTATACCTACTCTCGTTTGTCGTTCTGACCAATCCCTGGTGGTCCAACCTCTCTATTTCACTTTGAAATGAGTTCTTTTGTTTCTCTGCCACAGAGTTTGACTAGATGCTCATTGATTATGACGTCATCTCGGCCAATCAAACTCTGGGCTTCTCTTCTAGGGATTCATTACTAAACATGTTATATCTACACACTAACTCTGCCAAAGTGGTTCTAGCTGGTTCTGATTTGATGCGATCTGTCAGCTAACTAACAACATTACGGAATGTGTTGTTGTAGCATGCCTTTCTTTGATTGACATATAGTTGATATACAAATTTCGATTGTGTTATTAATTCCTACAGGACGCTACAATGCCTCTGTCCTGTCCCTTGCCTATCTTGGATAAGCCTGTAGGAAGCGAACGTTAATAAGCACATGAGCTGTATGATCTCATTGCCAGCTGGTGTTGTACTTGCGTAAGGGAGTCGGAATGCCGACCGTCAACAACTACATGTCAGTCCGTCACCTATAATTTCCTATAATCTCTCTCGATTCCCATCGATTCTTATCACTCGAATATTTACTAAACTACCGACTGAAACGACTGCTGAACATTATAAAAGTGTGTGCCGATCCCACAGCAACAACTTTTATCTTCAACTATTGACAGATATCATCAACCCAGAACCGTTGTTCCTATTTCAATCTATTCCAATTTCTAACTTATTGTGATGAATTTACTGCTACAGTTTCGACACAGTTTCCATCCTATTTCCGCGAAACTGTACCACTGGCACTGGTCAAAGTCAACCAGTGCATCTTCCTACTACGTATCTAATTGCTACTAATATTATTCACTCAGTTCCTTAGCTCACCTGGTATTTTCAAATATGAATTTCACTGAGGTCTTACTCGCAAATATAAGACGTCCCCCGGGGTCATGACTTCCCGTAAGACAATCCGATATCTACAATGTGATTGCTACACGTTTAATAAATGAAATACCTAGGTATGGCAGTATATAATATGTTGGCCTATGTAGAATTAATATACCTGGGCTATCCTATAAAATATCTGTGCTGACCTAATAAAACTATATATAATATATTTGAGCTATCCTATACAATATCTGAGCTGACAAATGTAGAACTGGCATTAAATAGCTAACCTATACAGGATTTCCCTATACATAAATGAGTTTTGCATCATAACATATGATGCATATACTTATAAAAGCGTGTACATGGATTTAATCCATATACACATAAACAGAGAGCATTATTATGACCACACGTCATGACGGACAATAAATACAGTTAACAATACAATGCGTATGATTAATGTGTAACAATTTACACATCATTTGACAACGCATATCTGTAATGTGTGATCAAGAAATGCGTAAATATAACCACGCATTACTACGCGCAATTATTCACGCGTCATTTGAAAAACCCGTAATTATAATAACGCGTTCTGTGAGTCATACAGCGATGGACCCCTGTTGGTTTTTGGCATCTCACGGAGTATTATTGCTGGAAAAAGCCACTATGTGCTTATGTGTCCAACTAATTTAGTGTCCCAAAAACTTACAAAGAATAGAACATCACGATTTTGCTGTTGCTGAAACTAAAGCTAAGATGGAAACGGGACATAAGCCAATGATTATAAATGTTTTCCGGACAAGTTGAATGTCTTCAGTGTCATGCAGCATATTAAAATTTGAAGTCATAATTTCATATCATCTGGATTACAGTAATTCTTTTAATGTTGAATTACTGTTACCATTGTACATTATCACATTACTATTGTAGTACTGTACTACGACCGAAAAGCTAACTGCAGTCCGCAACAATACCATGACCAAATGAATCCGTAATAAGACGAAACCAGAGGAACGTTTATTCATGTGGACAAGTAGGGTCCATGAAGACTTATATAGTCTAATTCACGAATGCTTAACCCTAAGGAACCTACGAGCCGTCTAGACGGCGCGCAAAAAGCATACAAATAAACCTACGAGCCGTCTGGACGGTTTTCAACAAGTTGACGTAGAGAACTACGCTTTAAGAGCACCAGTTTTCGATCGCTAAATACGCAAGCATTACGGGCATTTTATCCAATCAAACGTAGCGTTACATTACGTCAGATGACTGAATTTTACACTGTTGATTGGTCAATTCAGTTTGTTTAAAAATTTCTACGGGAAAATATAAATAGTTTTCTGTGAATGAAATTCCTAGCGTAAAATCGTCAACGATAGCGTGTCGATTCCTTTATTTAACCGAGTACTCGATTCCTTGATGGCCGGAATCGCTTAGTGAGAATGTCTAACCTAATTTATAATTGCGGCGGTAAAATATTACATACAGCTGAATAGCTACACTGACGCCTACAAGATTTCAGGTGCATCCTTACATAGCTTGCCCATTAATACCATTATATCACACCCGTCATTTAGCTTCTAGGGAGATATTGTCGTGCGTCTACGGTCTAATTTCTGTTCCTCAATCATCTATCATGATACCGCATGTTACGGGGCCGCTACTGGGTCAATACGGGCCCGTAACATGCATTATTAAAGTAATGCGAGTCATGAGACATATTAGCTTGCTATTGCCATTTGAAATCACCTTTGTTGACTGTTCCAGTTTTATTTCCATTTTCTATTGTTCTTTAATCTTGTAAATGTTTCTCCTCTTTTTTTCTTCAGGATCATATGGCGAATAGGACAGTTATCTGGTTGAGATTTCATGAAAATGATGATTCTGTAATTCTATCTTCTGCACTATTTTATTAACCCCTACCATTCTGTCAACATTTTTAATTTTCAAATTAAATTAAATTAAAAGAACTGGTGTTCCTGTCTCAACAGATTTGGTGCAAGATGTTGCTGTCGTAGATAGCAACATCATCTACTAAACCAGTTGTTAAAAAAAGTACACCAGTTTCTATTAGCAGAAGTAGAACAGTACCAGTTTTCCAGGCTATTGGCATAAGAGTGGTAAGGGTTAAATCTGATGCGCTTGAGGTAAATCTACTGTACCATTTTATTTCGAATCACTTATTGTATAAGCTGCCATTGTAAACTACATGTATGTCAAATACAGTTTCTTCTATGTAAGAGTGTCATATTACTTAGTAGAACTGGTGATTAAATTGTTGAATATTTTGAGATTGATTGGACTCGAAGATGTTGCTGCATTAGGTGACAACATGTTTCAGTGGTAAAGCTTGCGTACTAAAGGGTTGAATACTGTATTATTTGTAAGCTATCAGTGTAAATATCAAATAAAGTTTACTCGAAGTGAGAGGGAGAGAGAATCTGATCTTAGGCAATCAGACTGGACTATGTATAGTAGATTTGTTGAATATATCGAGTCCAATTTGATTGGAAACTGGTGTTATTTTGGACAACAATAGATTCCAATTAAATTTGACAAAATATACTCAACAGATTGTTTCTTTAGATTGCAGGTACTTTTGATCTTTATTGCTATTCATTCCTGGATTATTACCCTTGCCCTAAGGGGAAAGGGGGTATGTGTGTGCAAAAAACTACTGATCCGATTCGTTTAAAATTTTAACACAACAAACCAATATAACCTAAACAAGGGTTTCCAGACTTTGGCTGTGATCTGTGTGATCATACATAAAGATTTAACAAATTTGGATATGACAAAAACGGTAGGGTGGTTTCGGCGGTGGTTTACAATCTCTGATTACTCCTGTTCATAATGTTATTTATCAAGCATCAAGTCTTCGACAATGATGGTAAGCGAGTGATAACTAGATTGCTTGGTCGATGACGCATTATAGCAAATCCCCATGCTCACCACTTTGACCTCTTTACCCATCCCATCCCTGGGGGCGTATCCTCTGCACTCCATAATCACATACCAAATTTGTTTGAATTAGTTTCATTACACAGAGACTGGAGTGGATTGATTTGAAAAATCTGCATGTCATCAGAGGAAGTGATCTGTGAGAGGAGTTAAAATTAACATGAGCCAGAGGCTAGTAGAAATTGACCAGGGTTAATACAATGACCAGCCCAATGGTAACAATTTCATTTGTCACCCCTTTAATGGTCATGGTGGCCAATGAATGCCTCTGCTGTGATCTTAAGAAATGTTGATTAGCAGAGCAAGACTTTTGGAAAATTTACCACTAGAATGCTCGGTAATTGAGCCAGTCATTCCAGTTGTAAAATTTCAAAAATAGTCTTCCCTTGGTCTATATAGAAAATTTGAAGGGCTAAAGTAGAATCTAGTAATCACTAGTCCTATCTGAACGTAGTGGCTCATTTGGCTTAATTTCAATTCATGGAGAGGGTGTCAACTGGTGTGCGAGAGTATGAAAAATCCAGAAATCTAGATAAATCTGGAAGACTCCAATCTCTGCTTACAATAAATTTCTTGACCTTTTAACCCCTTCTCCAACCCAAAGAAATAAATTTCAGGCAATCCACAATTATATGGGCAACCCACACACCAAATTTCTTTGAATTCCACACAACAGGTTGGGAGTAAAATATGACATTTTTTTTGGATATTTGAACTTTGGACCCCACCCCCTGACCTTCAGTGGGCAGGGCCAAATCTAAATGTTGTCTTGCAAAGCGCAATCATATGGGTAACCGCCATACCAAATTTTGTTGAAATCGACCCAACTGTTTGGGAGGAGATAGCATGATGGACATACAGATAAGTGGATGGAGGCAATTATATCCCCTTTTCAAAACATGGAGATAATGAATGGACTCGAGGAGACAAGGTAGGTATGGGGATAATGAATGGACTCAAAGAGACAAGGTTGGTCGGTATAATTAATTCAGTCATTATAGTAAAATGTAAGAAATTAGGCTACAACCATCATTTGCCATGCCACATTGTTTTCAGGACTTGTCACGAAAGGGTTAAACATAGTAAAAACTGGAATTGACAAAAGGAAGGACAGAGCAGAAATTTAGATTTTCTAATGGATAATTTTTTAGCTATGCCCCGCCCATCTCTACATAATCTCCATCGATGATTTGCGCGTGTTGGGATCAGTTTATATACTTTGAATCCTGAATTCCAAATTTCATGGTAACCATAGATACCGCTAACTTGGTGAATATTTTGAAACCAATTTCAAGTACTTTGATTTGACTGAAAGCTGTTGCTGCCCAACTCACCAGGTCAGCAAAGGCAAACTAATTCTAAATTATTCACCAG
>CM067362.1:542541-774533 GCA_034401795.1 Chaetoderma sp. LZ-2023a
GTGACACTATAGATACAGGAACAGCCTGCTGTGGTGGTGTGCTCTGTGTTAGCGTTCTGAAAACTAGTGTTCTGGATCTGTTAATATGACATGAGAATGGAGAAGTGACACTATAGATACAGGAACAACCTGCTGTGGTGGTGTGCTCTGTGTTAACGTTCTGAAAACTAGTGTTATGGATCTCTTAATGTGCCATGAGAATACAGAAGTGGCACTATAGATACAGGAACAACCTGCTGTGGTGGTGTGCTCTGTGTTAGCATTCTGAAAATAGTGTTGTGGATCTCTCAATGTGCCATGAGAATGCAGAAGTGACAATATAGATACAGGAACAACTTGCTGTGGTGGTGTGCTCTGTGTTAGCGTTCTGAAAAACTAGTGTTCTGGATCTGTTAATGTGACATGAGAATGGAGAAGTGACACTATAGATACAGGAACAACCTGCTGTGGTGGTGTGCTCTGTGTTAACGTTCTGAAAACTAGTGTTCTGGATCTCTCAATGTGCCATGAGAATGCAGAAGTGACACTATAGATACAGGAACAACCTGCTGTGGTGGTGTGCTCTGTGTTAACGTTCTGAAAACTAGTGTTCTAGATCTCTTAAAGTGCCATGAGAATGCAGAAGTGGCAGTATAGATACAGGAACAGCCTGCTGTGGTGGTGTGCTCTGTGTTAGCGTTCTGAAAACTAGTGTTCTGGATCTCTTAATGTGCCATGAGAATGCAGAAGTGACAATATAGATACAGGAACAACGTGCAGTGGTGGTGTGCTCTGTGTTAGCGTTCTGAAAACTAGTGTTCTGGATCTCTTAATGTGCCATGAGAATGCAGAAGTGACACTATAGATACAGGACCAGCCTGCTGTGGTGGTGTGCTCTGTGTTAGCGTTCTGAAAACCAGTGTTCTGGATCTGTTAATGTGACATGAGAATGGAGAAGTGACACTATAGATACAGGAACAACCTGCTGTGGTGGTGGGCTCTGTGTTAGCGTTCTGAAAACTAATGTTATGGATCTCTTAATGTGCCATGAGAATACAGAAGTGGCACTATAGATACAGGAACATCCTGCTGTGGTGGTGTGGTCTGTGTTAGCGTTCTGAAAACTAGTGTTCTGGATCTCTTAATGTGCCATGAGAATGCAGAAGTGACACTATAGATACAGGAACAGCCTGCTGTGGTGGTGTGCTCTGTGTTAGCGTTCTGAAAAACTAGTGTTCTGGATCTGTTAATGTGCCATGAGAATGCAGAAGTGACAATATAGATACAGGAACAACTTGCTGTGGTGGTGTGCTCTGTGTTAGCGTTCTGAAAACTAGTGTTCTGGATATTTTAATGTGACATGAGAATGCAGAAGTGACACCATAGATACAGGAACAGTCTGCTGTGGTGGTGGGCTCTGTGTTAGCGTTCTGAAAACAAATGTTATGGATCTCTTAATGTGCCATGAGAATACAGAAGTGGCACTATAGATACAGGAACATCCTGCTGTGGTGGTGTGGTCTGTGTTAGCGTTCTGAAAACTAGTGTTCTGGATCTCTTAATGTGCCATGAGAATGCAGAAGTGACACTATAGATACAGGAACAGCCTGCTGTGGTGGTGTGCTCTGTGTTAGCGTTCTGAAAAACTAGTGTTCTGGATCTGTTAATGTGACATGAGAATGGAGAAGTGACACTATAGATACAGGAACAACCTGCTGTGGTGGTGTGCTCTGTGTTAACGTTCTGAAAACTAGTGTTCTGGATCTCTCAATGTGCCATGAGAATGCAGAAGTGACACTATAGATACAGGAACAACCTGCTGTGGTGGTGTGCTCTGTGTTAACGTTCTGAAAACTAGTGTTCTAGATCTCTTAAAGTGCCATGAGAATGCAGAAGTGGCAGTATAGATACAGGAACAGCCTGCTGTGGTGGTGTGCTCTGTGTTAGCGTTCTGAAAACTAGTGTTCTGGATCTCTTAATGTGCCATGAGAATGCAGAAGTGACAATATAGATACAGGAACAACGTGCAGTGGTGGTGTGCTCAGTGTTAGCGTTCTGAAAACTAGTGTTCTGGATCTCTTAATGTGCCATGAGAATGCAGAAGTGACAATATAGATACAGGAACAACGTGCAGTGGTGGTGTGCTCTGTGTTAGCGTTCTGAAAACTAGTGTTCTGGATCTCTTAATGTGCCATGAGAATGCAGAAGTGACACTATAGATACAGGAACAGCCTGCTGTGGTGGTGTGCTCTGTGTTAGCGTTCTGAAAACTAGTGTTCTGGATCTGTTAATGTGACATGAGAATGGAGAAGTGACACTATAGATACAGGAACAACCTGCTGTGGTGGTGTGCTCTGTGTTAACGTTCTGAAAACTAGTGTTATGGATCTCTTAATGTGCCATGAGAATACAGAAGTGGCACTATAGATACAGGAACAACCTGCTGTGGTGGTGTGCTCTGTGTTAGCATTCTGAAAATAGTGTTGTGGATCTCTCAATGTGCCATGAGAATGCAGAAGTGACAATATAGATACAGGAACAACTTGCTGTGGTGGTGTGCTCTGTGTTAGCGTTCTGAAAACTAGTGTTCTGGATCTGTTAATGTGCCATGAGAATGCAGAAGTGACACTATAGATACAGGAACAGTCTGCTGTGGTGGTGGGCTCTGTGTTAGCGTTCTGAAAACTAATGTTATGGATCTCTTAATGTGCCATGAGAATACAGAAGTGGCAGTATAGATACAGGAACATCCTGCTGTGGTGGTGTAGTCTGTGTTAGCGTTCTGAAAACTAGTGTTCTGGATCTCTTAATGTGCCATGAGAATGCAGAAGTGACACTATTGATACAGGAACAGCCTGCTGTGGTGGTGTGCTCTGTGTTAGCGTTCTGAAAAACTAGTGTTCTGGATCTGTTAATGTGACATGAGAATGGAGAAGTGACACTATAGATACAGGAACAACCTGCTGTGGTGGTGTGCTCTGTGTTAACGTTCTGAAAACTAGTGTTCTGGATCTCTCAATGTGCCATGAGAATGCAGAAGTGACACTATAGATACAGGAACAACCTGCTGTGGTGGTGTGCTCTGTGTTAACGTTCTGAAAACTAGTGTTCTAGATCTCTTAATGTGCCATGAGAATGCAGAAGTGGCAGTATAGATACAGGAACAACCTGCTGTGGTGGTGTGCTCTGTGTTTGCATTCTGAAAACTAGTGTTCTGGATCTCTCAATGTGCCATGAGAATGCAGAAGTGACAATATAGATACAGGAACAACTTGCTGTGGTGGTGTGCTCTGTGTTAGCGTTCTGAAAACTAGTGTTCTGGATCTGTTAATGTGCCATGAGAATGCAGAAGTGACACTATAGATACAGGAACAGTCTGCTGTGGTGGTGGGCTCTGTGTTAGCGTTCTGAAAACTAATGTTATGGATCTCTTAATGTGCCATGAGAATACAGAAGTGGCACTATAGATACAGGAACATCCTGCTGTGGTGGTGTGCTCTGTGTTAGCATTCTGAAAACTAGTGTTCTGGATCTCTCAATGTGCCATGAGAATGCAGAAGTGACAATATAGATACAGGAACAACTTGCTGTGGTGGTGTGCTCTGTGTTAGCGTTCTGAAAACTAGTGTTCTGGATCTTTTAATGTGACATCAGAATGCAGAAGTGACACTATAGATACAGGAACAGTCTGCTGTGGTGGTGGGCTCTGTGTTAGCGTTCTGAAAACTAATGTTATGGATCTCTTAATGTGCCATGAGAATACAGAAGTGGCACTATAGATACAGGAACATCCTGCTGTGGTGGTGTGGTCTGTGTTAGTGTTCTGGATCTCTTAATGTGCCATGAGAATGCAGAAGTGACACTATAGATACAGGAATAGTCTGCTGTGGTGGTGGGCTCTGTGTTAGCGTTCTGAAAACTAATGTTCTGGATCTCTTATTGTCCCATGAGAATACCGAAGTGGCACTATAGATACAGGAACATCCTGCTGTGGTGGTGTGGTCTGTGTTAGCGTTCTGAAAACTAGTGTTCTAGATCTCTTAATGTGCCATGAGAATGCAGAAGTGGCAGTATAGATACAGGAACAGTCTGCTGTGGTGGTGTGCTCTGTGTTAGCGTTCTGAAAACTAGTGTTCTCGCTCTCTTAATGTGCCATGAGAATGCAGAAGTGGCAGTATAGATACAGGAACAGCCTGCTGTGGTGGTGTGCTCTGTGTTAACGTTCTGAAAACTAGTGTTCTGGATCTCTCAATGTGCCATGAGAATGCAGAAGTGACAATATAGATACAGGAACAACCTGCTGTGGTGGTGTGCTCTGTGTTAGCATTCTGAAAACTAGTGTTCTGGATCTCTCAATGTGCCATGAGAATGCAGAAGTGACAATATAGATACAGGAACAACTTGCTGTGGTGGTGTGCTCTGTGTTAGCGTTCTGAAAACTAGTGTTCTGGATCTTTTAATGTGACATGAGAATGCAGAAGTGACACTATAGATACAGGAACAGTCTGCTGTGGTGGTGGGCTCTGTGTTAGCGTTCTGAAAACTAATGTTATGGATCTCTTAATGTGCCATGAGAATACAGAAGTGGCACTATAGATACAGGAACATCCTGCTGTGGTGGTGTCGTCTGTGTTAGCGTTCTGAAAACTAGTGTTCTGGATCTCTTAATGTGCCATGAGAATGCAGAAGTGACACTATAGATACAGGAATAGTCTGCTGTGGTGGTGGGCTCTGTGTTAGCGTTCTGAAAACTAATGTTCTGGATCTCTTATTGTGCCATGAGAATACCGAAGTGGCACTATAGATACAGGAACATCCTGCTGTGGTGGTGTGGTCTGTGTTAGCGTTCTGAAAACTAGTGTTCTAGATCTCTTAATGTGCCATGAGAATGCAGAAGTGGCAGTATAGATACAGGAACAGTCTGCTGTGGTGGTGTGCTCTGTGTTAGCGTTCTGAAAACTAGTGTTCTCGCTCTCTTAATGTGCCATGAGAATGCAGAAGTGGCAGTATAGATACAGGAACAGCCTGCTGTGGTGGTGTGCTCTGTGTTAGCATTCTGAAAACTAGTGTTCTGGATCTCTCAATGTGCCATGAGAATGCAGAAGTGACAATATAGATACAGGAACAACTTGCTGTGGTGGTGTGCTCTGTGCTAGCGTTCTGAAAACTAGTGTTCTGGATCTGTTAATGTGCCATGAGAATGCAGAAGTGACACTATAGATACAGGAACAGTCTGCTGTGGTGGTGGGCTCTGTGTTAGCGTTCTGAAAACTAATGTTATGGATCTCTTAATGTGCCATGAGAATATAGGTGGCACTATAGATACAGGAACATCCTGCAGTGGTGGTTTGGTCTGTGTTAGCGTTCTGAAAACTAGTGTTCTAGATCTCTTAATGTGACATGAGAATGCAGAAGTGACAATATAGATACAGGAACAACCTGCTGTGGTGGTGTGCTCTGTGTTAACGTTCTGAAAACTAGTGTTCTGGATCTCTCAATGTGCCATGAGAATGCAGAAGTGACACTATAGATACAGGAACAACCTGCTGTGGTGGTGTGCTCTGTGTTAACGTTCTGAAAACTAATGTTATGGATCTCTTAATGTGCCATGAGAATACAGAAGTGGCACTATAGATACAGGAACATCCTGCTGTGGTGGTGTGCTCTGTGTTAGCATTCTGAAAACTAGTGTTCTGGATCTCTCAATGTGCCATGAGAATGCAGAAGTGACAATATAGATACAGGAACAACTTGCTGTGGTGGTGTGCTCTGTGTTAGCGTTCTGAAAACTAGTGTTCTGGATATTTTAATGTGACATGAGAATGCAGAAGTGACACCATAGATACAGGAACAGTCTGCTGTGGTGGTGGGCTCTGTGTTAGCGTTCTGAAAACTAATGTTATGGATCTCTTAATGTGCCATGAGAATACAGAAGTGGCACTATAGATACAGGAACATCCTGCTGTGGTGGTGTGGTCTGTGTTAGCGTTCTGAAAACTAGTGTTCTGGATCTCTTAATGTGCCATGAGAATGCAGAAGTGACACTATAGATACAGGAACAGCCTGCTGTGGTGGTGTGCTCTGTGTTAGCGTTCTGAAAAACTAGTGTTCTGGATCTGTTAATGTGACATGAGAATGGAGAAGTGACACTATAGATACAGGAACAACCTGCTGTGGTGGTGTGCTCTGTGTTAACGTTCTGAAAACTAGTGTTCTAGATCTCTTAAAGTGCCATGAGAATGCAGAAGTGGCAGTATAGATACAGGAACAGCCTGCTGTGGTGGTGTGCTCTGTGTTAGCGTTCTGAAAACTAGTGTTCTGGATCTCTTAATGTGCCATGAGAATGCAGAAGTGACAATATAGATACAGGAACAACGTGCAGTGGTGGTGTGCTCTGTGTTAGCGTTCTGAAAACTAGTGTTCTGGATCTCTTAATGTGCCATGAGAATGCAGAAGTGACACTATAGATACAGGACCAGCCTGCTGTGGTGGTGTGCTCTGTGTTAGCGTTCTGAAAACTAGTGTTCTGGATCTCTTAATGTGCCATGAGAATGCAGAAGTGACAATATAGATACAGGAACAACGTGCAGTGGTGGTGTGCTCTGTGTTAGCGTTCTGAAAACTAGTGTTCTGGATCTCTTAATGTGCCATGAGAATGCAGAAGTGACACTATAGATACAGGACCAGCCTGCTGTGGTGGTGTGCTCTGTGTTAGCGTTCTGAAAACCAGTGTTCTGGATCTGTTAATGTGCCATGAGAATGCAGAAGTGACACTATAGATACAGGAACAACCTGCTGTGGTGGTGTGCTCTGTGTTAACGTTCTGAAAACTAGTGTTATGGATCTCTTAATGTGCCATGAGAATACAGAAGTGGCACTATAGATACAGGAACAACCTGCTGTGGTGGTGTGCTCTGTGTTAGCGTTCTGAAAACTAGTGTTCTGGATCTCTCAATGTGCCATGAGAATGCAGAAGTGACAATATAGATACAGGAACAACGTGCAGTGGTGGTGTGCTCTGTGTTAGCGTTCTGAAAACTAGTGTTCTGGATCTCTTAATGTGCCATGAGAATGCAGAAGTGACACTATAGATACAGGACCAGCCTGCTGTGGTGGTGTGCTCTGTGTTAGCGTTCTGAAAACTAGTGTTCTGGATCTCTTAATGTGCCATGAGAATGCAGAAGTGACAATATAGATACAGGAACAACGTGCAGTGGTGGTGTGCTCTGTGTTAGCGTTCTGAAAACTAGTGTTCTGGATCTCTTAATGTGCCATGAGAATGCAGAAGTGACACTATAGATACAGGACCAGCCTGCTGTGGTGGTGTGCTCTGTGTTAGCGTTCTGAAAACCAGTGTTCTGGATCTGTTAATGTGCCATGAGAATGCAGAAGTGACACTATAGATACAGGAACAACCTGCTGTGGTGGTGTGCTCTGTGTTAACGTTCTGAAAACTAGTGTTATGGATCTCTTAATGTGCCATGAGAATACAGAAGTGGCACTATAGATACAGGAACAACCTGCTGTGGTGGTGTGCTCTGTGTTAGCGTTCTGAAAACTAGTGTTCTGGATCTCTTAATGTGCCATGAGAATGCAGAAGTGACACTATAGATACAGGAATAGTCTGCTGTGGTGGTGTGCTCTGTGTTAGCGTTCTGAAAACTAATGTTCTGGATCTCTTATTGTGCCATGAGAATACAGAAGTGGCACTATAGATACAGGAACATCCTGCTGTGGTGGTGTCGTCTGTGTTAGCGTTCTGAAAACTAGTGTTCTGGATCTCTTAATGTGCCATGAGAATGCAGAAGTGACACTATAGATACAGGAATAGTCTGCTGTGGTGGTGGGCTCTGTGTTAGCGTTCTGAAAACTAATGTTCTGGATCTCTTATTGTGCCATGAGAATACCGAAGTGGCACTATAGATACAGGAACATCCTGCTGTGGTGGTGTGGTCTGTGTTAGCGTTCTGAAAACTAGTGTTCTAGATCTCTTAATGTGCCATGAGAATGCAGAAGTGGCAGTATAGATACAGGAACAGTCTGCTGTGGTGGTGTGCTCTGTGTTAGCGTTCTGAAAACTAGTGTTCTCGCTCTCTTAATGTGCCATGAGAATGCAGAAGTGGCAGTATAGATACAGGAACAGCCTGCTGTGGTGGTGTGCTCTGTGTTAGCATTCTGAAAACTAGTGTTCTGGATCTCTCAATGTGCCATGAGAATGCAGAAGTGACAATATAGATACAGGAACAACTTGCTGTGGTGGTGTGCTCTGTGCTAGCGTTCTGAAAACTAGTGTTCTGGATCTGTTAATGTGCCATGAGAATGCAGAAGTGACACTATAGATACAGGAACAGTCTGCTGTGGTGGTGGGCTCTGTGTTAGCGTTCTGAAAACTAATGTTATGGATCTCTTAATGTGCCATGAGAATATAGGTGGCACTATAGATACAGGAACATCCTGCAGTGGTGGTTTGGTCTGTGTTAGCGTTCTGAAAACTAGTGTTCTAGATCTCTTAATGTGACATGAGAATGCAGAAGTGACAATATAGATACAGGAACAACCTGCTGTGGTGGTGTGCTCTGTGTTAACGTTCTGAAAACTAGTGTTCTGGATCTCTCAATGTGCCATGAGAATGCAGAAGTGACACTATAGATACAGGAACAACCTGCTGTGGTGGTGTGCTCTGTGTTAACGTTCTGAAAACTAATGTTATGGATCTCTTAATGTGCCATGAGAATACAGAAGTGGCACTATAGATACAGGAACATCCTGCTGTGGTGGTGTGCTCTGTGTTAGCATTCTGAAAACTAGTGTTCTGGATCTCTCAATGTGCCATGAGAATGCAGAAGTGACAATATAGATACAGGAACAACTTGCTGTGGTGGTGTGCTCTGTGTTAGCGTTCTGAAAACTAGTGTTCTGGATATTTTAATGTGACATGAGAATGCAGAAGTGACACCATAGATACAGGAACAGTCTGCTGTGGTGGTGGGCTCTGTGTTAGCGTTCTGAAAACTAATGTTATGGATCTCTTAATGTGCCATGAGAATACAGAAGTGGCACTATAGATACAGGAACATCCTGCTGTGGTGGTGTGGTCTGTGTTAGCGTTCTGAAAACTAGTGTTCTGGATCTCTTAATGTGCCATGAGAATGCAGAAGTGACACTATAGATACAGGAACAGCCTGCTGTGGTGGTGTGCTCTGTGTTAGCGTTCTGAAAAACTAGTGTTCTGGATCTGTTAATGTGACATGAGAATGGAGAAGTGACACTATAGATACAGGAACAACCTGCTGTGGTGGTGTGCTCTGTGTTAACGTTCTGAAAACTAGTGTTCTGGATCTCTCAATGTGCCATGAGAATGCAGAAGTGACACTATAGATACAGGAACAACCTGCTGTGGTGGTGTGCTCTGTGTTAACGTTCTGAAAACTAGTGTTCTAGATCTCTTAAAGTGCCATGAGAATGCAGAAGTGGCAGTATAGATACAGGAACAGCCTGCTGTGGTGGTGTGCTCTGTGTTAGCGTTCTGAAAACTAGTGTTCTGGATCTCTTAATGTGCCATGAGAATGCAGAAGTGACAATATAGATACAGGAACAACGTGCAGTGGTGGTGTGCTCTGTGTTAGCGTTCTGAAAACTAGTGTTCTGGATCTCTTAATGTGCCATGAGAATGCAGAAGTGACACTATAGATACAGGACCAGCCTGCTGTGGTGGTGTGCTCTGTGTTAGCGTTCTGAAAACCAGTGTTCTGGATCTGTTAATGTGACATGAGAATGGAGAAGTGACACTATAGATACAGGAACAACCTGCTGTGGTGGTGTGCTCTGTGTTAACGTTCTGAAAACTAGTGTTATGGATCTCTTAATGTGCCATGAGAATACAGAAGTGGCACTATAGATACAGGAACAACCTGCTGTGGTGGTGTGCTCTGTGTTAGCATTCTGAAAACTAGTGTTCTGGATCTCTCAATGTGCCATGAGAATGCAGAAGTGACAATATAGATACAGGAACAACTTGCTGTGGTGGTGTGCTCTGTGTTAGCGTTCTGAAAACTAGTGTTCTGGATCTGTTAATGTGCCATGAGAATGCAGAAGTGACACTATAGATACAGGAACAACCTGCTGTGGTGGTGTGCTCTGTGTTAACGTTCTGAAAACTAGTGTTCTGGATCTCTCAATGTGCCATGAGAATGCAGAAGTGACACTATAGATACAGGAACAACCTGCTGTGGTGGTGTGCTCTGTGTTAACGTTCTGAAAACTAGTGTTCCAGATCTCTTAATGTGCTATGAGAATGCAGAAGTGGCAGTATAGATACAGGAACAGCCTGCTGTCGTGGTGTGCTCTGTGTTAGCGTTCTGAAAACTAGTGTTCTGGATCTCTTAATGTGCCATGAGAATGCAGAAGTGACAATATAGATACAGGAACAACGTGCAGTGGTGGTGTGCTCTGTGTTAGCGTTCTGAAAACTAGTGTTCTGGATCTCTTAATGTGCCATGAGAATGCAGAAGTGACACTATAGATACAGGAACAGCCTGCTGTGGTGGTGTGCTCTGTGTTAGCGTTCTGAAAACTAGTGTTCTGGATCTGTTAATATGACATGAGAATGGAGAAGTGACACTATAGATACAGGAACAACCTGCTGTGGTGGTGTGCTCTGTGTTAACGTTCTGAAAACTAGTGTTATGGATCTCTTAATGTGCCATGAGAATACAGAAGTGGCACTATAGATACAGGAACAACCTGCTGTGGTGGTGTGCTCTGTGTTAGCATTCTGAAAATAGTGTTGTGGATCTCTCAATGTGCCATGAGAATGCAGAAGTGACAATATAGATACAGGAACAACTTGCTGTGGTGGTGTGCTCTGTGTTAGCGTTCTGAAAAACTAGTGTTCTGGATCTGTTAATGTGACATGAGAATGGAGAAGTGACACTATAGATACAGGAACAACCTGCTGTGGTGGTGTGCTCTGTGTTAACGTTCTGAAAACTAGTGTTCTGGATCTCTCAATGTGCCATGAGAATGCAGAAGTGACACTATAGATACAGGAACAACCTGCTGTGGTGGTGTGCTCTGTGTTAACGTTCTGAAAACTAGTGTTCTAGATCTCTTAAAGTGCCATGAGAATGCAGAAGTGGCAGTATAGATACAGGAACAGCCTGCTGTGGTGGTGTGCTCTGTGTTAGCGTTCTGAAAACTAGTGTTCTGGATCTCTTAATGTGCCATGAGAATGCAGAAGTGACAATATAGATACAGGAACAACGTGCAGTGGTGGTGTGCTCTGTGTTAGCGTTCTGAAAACTAGTGTTCTGGATCTCTTAATGTGCCATGAGAATGCAGAAGTGACACTATAGATACAGGACCAGCCTGCTGTGGTGGTGTGCTCTGTGTTAGCGTTCTGAAAACCAGTGTTCTGGATCTGTTAATGTGACATGAGAATGGAGAAGTGACACTATAGATACAGGAACAACCTGCTGTGGTGGTGGGCTCTGTGTTAGCGTTCTGAAAACTAATGTTATGGATCTCTTAATGTGCCATGAGAATACAGAAGTGGCACTATAGATACAGGAACATCCTGCTGTGGTGGTGTGGTCTGTGTTAGCGTTCTGAAAACTAGTGTTCTGGATCTCTTAATGTGCCATGAGAATGCAGAAGTGACACTATAGATACAGGAACAGCCTGCTGTGGTGGTGTGCTCTGTGTTAGCGTTCTGAAAAACTAGTGTTCTGGATCTGTTAATGTGACATGAGAATGGAGAAGTGACACTATAGATACAGGAACAACCTGCTGTGGTGGTGTGCTCTGTGTTAACGTTCTGAAAACTAGTGTTCTGGATCTCTCAATGTGCCATGAGAATGCAGAAGTGACACTATAGATACAGGAACAACCTGCTGTGGTGGTGTGCTCTGTGTTAACGTTCTGAAAACTAGTGTTCTAGATCTCTTAAAGTGCCATGAGAATGCAGAAGTGGCAGTATAGATACAGGAACAGCCTGCTGTGGTGGTGTGCTCTGTGTTAGCGTTCTGAAAACTAGTGTTCTGGATCTCTTAATGTGCCATGAGAATGCAGAAGTGACAATATAGATACAGGAACAACGTGCAGTGGTGGTGTGCTCTGTGTTAGCGTTCTGAAAACTAGTGTTCTGGATCTCTTAATGTGCCATGAGAATGCAGAAGTGACACTATAGATACAGGACCAGCCTGCTGTGGTGGTGTGCTCTGTGTTAGCGTTCTGAAAACCAGTGTTCTGGATCTGTTAATGTGACATGAGAATGGAGAAGTGACACTATAGATACAGGAACAACCTGCTGTGGTGGTGTGCTCTGTGTTAACGTTCTGAAAACTAGTGTTATGGATCTCTTAATGTGCCATGAGAATACAGAAGTGGCACTATAGATACAGGAACAACCTGCTGTGGTGGTGTGCTCTGTGTTAGCATTCTGAAAACTAGTGTTCTGGATCTCTCAATGTGCCATGAGAATGCAGAAGTGACAATATAGATACAGGAACAACTTGCTGTGGTGGTGTGCTCTGTGTTAGCGTTCTGAAAACTAGTGTTCTGGATCTGTTAATGTGCCATGAGAATGCAGAAGTGACACTATAGATACAGGAACAACCTGCTGTGGTGGTGTGCTCTGTGTTAACGTTCTGAAAACTAGTGTTCTGGATCTCTCAATGTGCCATGAGAATGCAGAAGTGACACTATAGATACAGGAACAACCTGCTGTGGTGGTGTGCTCTGTGTTAACGTTCTGAAAACTAGTGTTCCAGATCTCTTAATGTGCCATGAGAATGCAGAAGTGGCAGTATAGATACAGGAACAGCCTGCTGTCGTGGTGTGCTCTGTGTTAGCGTTCTGAAAACTAGTGTTCTGGATCTCTTAATGTGCCATGAGAATGCAGAAGTGACAATATAGATACAGGAACAACGTGCAGTGGTGGTGTGCTCTGTGTTAGCGTTCTGAAAACTAGTGTTCTGGATCTCTTAATGTGCCATGAGAATGCAGAAGTGACACTATAGATACAGGAACAGCCTGCTGTGGTGGTGTGCTCTGTGTTAGCGTTCTGAAAAACTAGTGTTCTGGATCTGTTAATATGACATGAGAATGGAGAAGTGACACTATAGATACAGGAACAGCCTGCTGTGGTGGTGTGCTCTGTGTTAGCGTTCTGAAAAACTAGTGTTCTGGATCTGTTAATGTGACATGAGAATGGAGAAGTGACACTATAGATACAGGAACAACTTGCTGTGGTGGTGTGCTCTGTGTTAGCGTTCTGAAAACTAGTGTTCTGGATATTTTAATGTGACATGAGAATGCAGAAGTGACACCATAGATACAGGAACAGTCTGCTGTGGTGGTGGGCTCTGTGTTAGCGTTCTGAAAACTAATGTTATGGATCTCTTAATGTGCCATGAGAATACAGAAGTGGCACTATAGATACAGGAACATCCTGCTGTGGTGGTGTGGTCTGTGTTAGCGTTCTGAAAACTAGTGTTCTGGATCTCTTAATGTGCCATGAGAATGCAGAAGTGACACTATAGATACAGGAACAGCCTGCTGTGGTGGTGTGCTCTGTGTTAGCGTTCTGAAAAACTAGTGTTCTGGATCTGTTAATGTGACATGAGAATGGAGAAGTGACACTATAGATACAGGAACAACCTGCTGTGGTGGTGTGCTCTGTGTTAACGTTCTGAAAACTAGTGTTCTGGATCTCTCAATGTGCCATGAGAATGCAGAAGTGACACTATAGATACAGGAACAACCTGCTGTGGTGGTGTGCTCTGTGTTAACGTTCTGAAAACTAGTGTTCTAGATCTCTTAAAGTGCCATGAGAATGCAGAAGTGGCAGTATAGATACAGGAACAGCCTGCTGTGGTGGTGTGCTCTGTGTTAGCGTTCTGAAAACTAGTGTTCTGGATCTCTTAATGTGCCATGAGAATGCAGAAGTGACAATATAGATACAGGAACAACGTGCAGTGGTGGTGTGCTCTGTGTTAGCGTTCTGAAAACTAGTGTTCTGGATCTCTTAATGTGCCATGAGAATGCAGAAGTGACACTATAGATACAGGACCAGCCTGCTGTGGTGGTGTGCTCTGTGTTAGCGTTCTGAAAACCAGTGTTCTGGATCTGTTAATGTGACATGAGAATGGAGAAGTGACACTATAGATACAGGAACAACCTGCTGTGGTGGTGTGCTCTGTGTTAACGTTCTGAAAACTAGTGTTATGGATCTCTTAATGTGCCATGAGAATACAGAAGTGGCACTATAGATACAGGAACAACCTGCTGTGGTGGTGTGCTCTGTGTTAGCATTCTGAAAACTAGTGTTCTGGATCTCTCAATGTGCCATGAGAATGCAGAAGTGACAATATAGATACAGGAACAACTTGCTGTGGTGGTGTGCTCTGTGTTAGCGTTCTGAAAACTAGTGTTCTGGATCTGTTAATGTGCCATGAGAATGCAGAAGTGACACTATAGATACAGGAACAACCTGCTGTGGTGGTGTGCTCTGTGTTAACGTTCTGAAAACTAGTGTTCTGGATCTCTCAATGTGCCATGAGAATGCAGAAGTGACACTATAGATACAGGAACAACCTGCTGTGGTGGTGTGCTCTGTGTTAACGTTCTGAAAACTAGTGTTCCAGATCTCTTAATGTGCTATGAGAATGCAGAAGTGGCAGTATAGATACAGGAACAGCCTGCTGTCGTGGTGTGCTCTGTGTTAGCGTTCTGAAAACTAGTGTTCTGGATCTCTTAATGTGCCATGAGAATGCAGAAGTGACAATATAGATACAGGAACAACGTGCAGTGGTGGTGTGCTCTGTGTTAGCGTTCTGAAAACTAGTGTTCTGGATCTCTTAATGTGCCATGAGAATGCAGAAGTGACACTATAGATACAGGAACAGCCTGCTGTGGTGGTGTGCTCTGTGTTAGCGTTCTGAAAACTAGTGTTCTGGATCTGTTAATATGACATGAGAATGGAGAAGTGACACTATAGATACAGGAACAACCTGCTGTGGTGGTGTGCTCTGTGTTAACGTTCTGAAAACTAGTGTTATGGATCTCTTAATGTGCCATGAGAATACAGAAGTGGCACTATAGATACAGGAACAACCTGCTGTGGTGGTGTGCTCTGTGTTAGCATTCTGAAAATAGTGTTGTGGATCTCTCAATGTGCCATGAGAATGCAGAAGTGACAATATAGATACAGGAACAACTTGCTGTGGTGGTGTGCTCTGTGTTAGCGTTCTGAAAAACTAGTGTTCTGGATCTGTTAATGTGACATGAGAATGGAGAAGTGACACTATAGATACAGGAACAACCTGCTGTGGTGGTGTGCTCTGTGTTAACGTTCTGAAAACTAGTGTTCTGGATCTCTCAATGTGCCATGAGAATGCAGAAGTGACACTATAGATACAGGAACAACCTGCTGTGGTGGTGTGCTCTGTGTTAACGTTCTGAAAACTAGTGTTCTAGATCTCTTAAAGTGCCATGAGAATGCAGAAGTGGCAGTATAGATACAGGAACAGCCTGCTGTGGTGGTGTGCTCTGTGTTAGCGTTCTGAAAACTAGTGTTCTGGATCTCTTAATGTGCCATGAGAATGCAGAAGTGACAATATAGATACAGGAACAACGTGCAGTGGTGGTGTGCTCTGTGTTAGCGTTCTGAAAACTAGTGTTCTGGATCTCTTAATGTGCCATGAGAATGCAGAAGTGACACTATAGATACAGGACCAGCCTGCTGTGGTGGTGTGCTCTGTGTTAGCGTTCTGAAAACCAGTGTTCTGGATCTGTTAATGTGACATGAGAATGGAGAAGTGACACTATAGATACAGGAACAACCTGCTGTGGTGGTGGGCTCTGTGTTAGCGTTCTGAAAACTAATGTTATGGATCTCTTAATGTGCCATGAGAATACAGAAGTGGCACTATAGATACAGGAACATCCTGCTGTGGTGGTGTGGTCTGTGTTAGCGTTCTGAAAACTAGTGTTCTGGATCTCTTAATGTGCCATGAGAATGCAGAAGTGACACTATAGATACAGGAACAGCCTGCTGTGGTGGTGTGCTCTGTGTTAGCGTTCTGAAAAACTAGTGTTCTGGATCTGTTAATGTGACATGAGAATGGAGAAGTGACACTATAGATACAGGAACAACCTGCTGTGGTGGTGTGCTCTGTGTTAACGTTCTGAAAACTAGTGTTCTGGATCTCTCAATGTGCCATGAGAATGCAGAAGTGACACTATAGATACAGGAACAACCTGCTGTGGTGGTGTGCTCTGTGTTAACGTTCTGAAAACTAGTGTTCTAGATCTCTTAAAGTGCCATGAGAATGCAGAAGTGGCAGTATAGATACAGGAACAGCCTGCTGTGGTGGTGTGCTCTGTGTTAGCGTTCTGAAAACTAGTGTTCTGGATCTCTTAATGTGCCATGAGAATGCAGAAGTGACAATATAGATACAGGAACAACGTGCAGTGGTGGTGTGCTCTGTGTTAGCGTTCTGAAAACTAGTGTTCTGGATCTCTTAATGTGCCATGAGAATGCAGAAGTGACACTATAGATACAGGACCAGCCTGCTGTGGTGGTGTGCTCTGTGTTAGCGTTCTGAAAACCAGTGTTCTGGATCTGTTAATGTGACATGAGAATGGAGAAGTGACACTATAGATACAGGAACAACCTGCTGTGGTGGTGTGCTCTGTGTTAACGTTCTGAAAACTAGTGTTATGGATCTCTTAATGTGCCATGAGAATACAGAAGTGGCACTATAGATACAGGAACAACCTGCTGTGGTGGTGTGCTCTGTGTTAGCATTCTGAAAACTAGTGTTCTGGATCTCTCAATGTGCCATGAGAATGCAGAAGTGACAATATAGATACAGGAACAACTTGCTGTGGTGGTGTGCTCTGTGTTAGCGTTCTGAAAACTAGTGTTCTGGATCTGTTAATGTGCCATGAGAATGCAGAAGTGACACTATAGATACAGGAACAACCTGCTGTGGTGGTGTGCTCTGTGTTAACGTTCTGAAAACTAGTGTTCTGGATCTCTCAATGTGCCATGAGAATGCAGAAGTGACACTATAGATACAGGAACAACCTGCTGTGGTGGTGTGCTCTGTGTTAACGTTCTGAAAACTAGTGTTCCAGATCTCTTAATGTGCCATGAGAATGCAGAAGTGGCAGTATAGATACAGGAACAGCCTGCTGTCGTGGTGTGCTCTGTGTTAGCGTTCTGAAAACTAGTGTTCTGGATCTCTTAATGTGCCATGAGAATGCAGAAGTGACAATATAGATACAGGAACAACGTGCAGTGGTGGTGTGCTCTGTGTTAGCGTTCTGAAAACTAGTGTTCTGGATCTCTTAATGTGCCATGAGAATGCAGAAGTGACACTATAGATACAGGAACAGCCTGCTGTGGTGGTGTGCTCTGTGTTAGCGTTCTGAAAAACTAGTGTTCTGGATCTGTTAATATGACATGAGAATGGAGAAGTGACACTATAGATACAGGAACAGCCTGCTGTGGTGGTGTGCTCTGTGTTAGCGTTCTGAAAAACTAGTGTTCTGGATCTGTTAATGTGACATGAGAATGGAGAAGTGACACTATAGATACAGGAACAACCTGCTGTGGTGGTGTGCTCTGTGTTAACGTTCTGAAAACTAGTGTTCTGGATCTCTTAATGTGCCATGAGAATGCAGAAGTGACACTATAGATACAGGAACAACCTGCTGTGGTGGTGTGCTCTGTGTTAACGTTCTGAAAACTAGTGTTCTAGATCTCTTAATGTGCCATGAGAATGCAGAAGTGGCAGTATAGATACAGGAACAGCCTGCTGTGGTGGTGTGCTCTGTGTTAGCGTTCTGAAAACTAGTGTTCTGGATCTCTTAATGTGCCATGAGAATGCAGAAGTGACAATATAGATACAGGAACAACGTGCAGTGGTGGTGTGCTCTGTGTTAGCGTTCTGAAAACTAGTGTTCTGGATCTCTTAATGTGCCATGAGAATGCAGAAGTGACACTATAGATACAGGAACAACCTGCTGTGGTGGTGTGCTCTGTGTTAACGTTCTGAAAACTAGTGTTATGGATCTCTTAATGTGCCATGAGAATACAGAAGTGGCACTATAGATACAGGAACAACCTGCTGTGGTGGTGTGCTCTGTGTTAGCATTCTGAAAACTAGTGTTCTGGATCTGTTAATGTGCCATGAGAATGCAGAAGTGACACTATAGATACAGGAACAGTCTGCTGTGGTGGTGGGGCTCTGTGTTACCGTTCTGAAAACTAATGTTATGGATCTCTTAATGTGCCATGAGAATACAGAAGTGGCACTATAGATACAGGAACATCCTGCTGTGGTGGTGTGCTCTGTGTTAGCATTCTGAAAACTAGTGTTCTGGATCTCTCAATGTGCCATGAGAATGCAGAAGTGACAATATAGATACAGGAACAACTTGCTGTGGTGGTGTGCTCTGTGTTAGCGTTCTGAAAACTAGTGTTCTGGATCTGTTAATGTGACATGAGAATACAGAAGTGACACTATAGATACAGGAACAACCTGCTGTCGTGGTGTGCTCTGTGTTAACGTTCTGAAAACTAGTGTTATGGATCTCTTAATATGCCATGAGAATACAGAAGTGGCACTATAGATACAGGAACAACCTGCTGTGGTGGTGTGCTCTGTGTTTGCATTCTGAAAACTAGTGTTCTGGATCTCTCAATGTGCCATGAGAATGCAGAAGTGACAATATAGATACAGGAACAACTTGCTGTGGTGGTGTGCTCTGTGTTAGCGTTCTGAAAACTAGTGTTCTGGATCTGTTAATGTGCCATGAGAATTCAGAAGTGACACTATAGATACAGGAACAGTCTGCTGTGGTGGTGGGCTCTGTGTTAGCGTTCTGAAAACTAATGTTATGGATCTCTTAATGTGCCATGAGAATACAGAAGTGGCACTATAGATACAGGAACAACTTGCTGTGGTGGTGTGCTCTGTGTTAGCGTTCTGAAAACTAGTGTTCTGGATCTTTTAATGTGACATCAGAATGCAGAAGTGACACTATAGATACAGGAACAGTCTGCTGTGGTGGTGGGCTCTGTGTTAGCGTTCTGAAAACTAATGTTATGGATCTCTTAATGTGCCATGAGAATACAGAAGTGGCACTATAGATACAGGAACATCCTGCTGTGGTGGTGTGGTCTGTGTTAGCGTTCTGAAAACTAGTGTTCTGGATCTCTTAATGTGCCATGAGAATGCAGAAGTGACACTATAGATACAGGAATAGTCTGCTGTGGTGGTGGGCTCTGTGTTAGCGTTCTGAAAACTAATGTTCTGGATCTCTTAATGTGCCATGAGAATGCAGAAGTGGCAGTATAGATACAGGAACAGTCTGCTGTGGTGGTGTGCTCTGTGTTAGCGTTCTGAAAACTAGTGTTCTCGCTCTCTTAATGTGCCATGAGAATGCAGAAGTGGCAGTATAGATACAGGAACAGCCTGCTGTGGTGGTGTGCTCTGTGTTAACGTTCTGAAAACTAGTGTTCTGGATCTCTCAATGTGCCATGAGAATGCAGAAGTGACAATATAGATACAGGAACAACCTGCTGTGGTGGTGTGCTCTGTGTTAGCATTCTGAAAACTAGTGTTCTGGATCTCTCAATGTGCCATGAGAATGCAGAAGTGACAATATAGATACAGGAACAACTTGCTGTGGTGGTGTGCTCTGTGTTAGCGTTCTGAAAACTAGTGTTCTGGATCTTTTAATGTGACATGAGAATGCAGAAGTGACACTATAGATACAGGAACAGTCTGCTGTGGTGGTGGGCTCTGGGTTAGCGTTCTGAAAACTAATGTTATGGATCTCTTAATGTGCCATGAGAATACAGAAGTGGCACTATAGATACAGGAACATCCTGCTGTGGTGGTGTCGTCTGTGTTAGCGTTCTGAAAACTAGTGTTCTGGATCTCTTAATGTGCCATGAGAATGCAGAAGTGACACTATAGATACAGGAATAGTCTGCTGTGGTGGTGGGCTCTGTGTTAGCGTTCTGAAAACTAATGTTCTGGATCTCTAATTGTGCCATAAGAATACCGAAGTGGCACTATAGATAGAGGAACATCCTGCTGTGGTGGTGTGGTCTGTGTTAGCGTTCTGAAAACTAGTGTTCTAGATCTCTTAATGTGCCATGAGAATGCAGAAGTGGCAGTATAGATACAGGAACAGTCTGCTGTGGTGGTGTGCTCTGTGTTAGCGTTCTGAAAACTAGTGTTCTCGCTCTCTTAATGTGCCATGAGAATGCAGAAGTGGCAGTATAGATACAGGAACAGCCTGCTGTGGTGGTGTGCTCTGTGTTAACGTTCTGAAAACTAGTGTTCTGGATCTCTCAATGTGCCATGAGAATGCAGAAGTGACAATATAGATACAGGAACAATCTGCTGTGGTGGTGTGCTCTGTGTTAGCATTCTGAAAACTAGTGTTCTGGATCTCTCAATGTGCCATGAGAATGCAGAAGTGACAATATAGATACAGGAACAACTTGCTGTGGTGGTGTGCTCTGTGTTAGCGTTCTGAAAACTAGTGTTCTGGATCTGTTAATGTGCCATGAGAATGCAGAAGTGACACTATAGATACAGGAACAGTCTGCTGTGGTGGTGGGCTCTGTGTTAGCGTTCTGAAAACTAATGTTATGGATCTCTTAATGTGCCATGAGAATATAGGTGGCACTATAGATACAGGAACATCCTGCTGTGGTGGTTTGGTCTGTGTTAGCGTTCTGAAAACTAGTGTTCTAGATCTCTTAATGTGACATGAGAATGCAGAAGTGACAATATAGATACAGGAACAGCATGCTGTGGTGGTGTGCTCTGTGTTAGCGTTCTGAAATCTAGTGTTCTGGATCTCTTAATGTGCCATGAGAATGCAGAAGTGACAATATAGATACAGGAACAATCTGCTGTGGTGGTGCTCTGTGTTAACGTTCTGAAAACTAGTGTTCTGGATCTCTCAATGTGCCATGAGAATGCAGAAGTGGCAGTATAGATACAGGAACAGTCTGCTGTGGTGGTGTGCTCTTTGTTAATGTTCTGAAAACTAGTGTTCTGGATCTCTTAATGTGGCATGAGAATGCAGAAGTGACAATATAGATACAGGAACAGCCTGCTGTGGTGGTGTGTTCTGTGTTAGCGTTCTGAAAACTAGTGTTCTGGATTTCAATGTGTCATGACAATGCAGATGTGGTACTATAGATACAGGAACAGCCTGCTGGGTGGTGTGCCTCTTGTTAACGGTTTGATGGAATACATTTTATCATTATTTTGTGAGAGACTGGCTGAAAGAACTGGACAGGGGAATGTACCCTAAGTAGTGTAAAGAAAAACACCCAGACAGTGGCAAATATGAAATCACTCAATACAATTTTAATTCAGTTTTGGCAGTTTTATGAGCAGAGAAACGATGCACCCATGTATAATAATTAATATGTATATTTACATATTCTTCTCAATAACTTATCTTTTCAATCAGAATTCAGATTCAGACTTTAATATGACATCTGCTGTATATTAAAAAAAAACCTGACAATTTTACAGAGATATTGCTGTTTTATGAAGAAAACGTGGTCAAATTGCTTCTTCAGATGGATGCAAACATATTATTATATCTCTAGCATACATTTACTATACCATTTAATGGTAGCTGATTTCATTCAAATACAATATTAAGTCTTTAACAATCAAGGGGCCAAAATGGCTTCTGCAGTTGTCCTGAGAAATGTCAAAAGTAGTCTTCTCTTGTTCTCCAAATGGACATTTTCTTGAATACCCTTGAGGGTTAAAAGGCTAATGATTAAATTTAGTCATGAAAATCTAAGGGCAAAATGATTAGCTCTGTTATCGAGCCAGTCATTCCAGTGCCAAGTTTTCAAGACCACTGCAGAGGCCGGTTTTGGCTGGCTTCCTCATGAAAGGGTTACTATGTATATATGAAGAAGTCTTATATAATCACTTCTGTACAGTATATAACAAACAGATCGGAATATTGCCGTACATATAACGAAACATCTCACTGATCAAACATGATAATAACAACACGCCTCTGTGAATTTGTTTGTATGCAGATTTCATGACTATATGACTCACTGCTTCAGCACCAACTAACAGTCACTGGCTACGTCACTGTGCTCAGATCCCGGAGCTAGTAATTAATTATGGATTATCCTGAGAACGGGACTAACAGTTTTGGAAACAATCGAATGTCACAGTTTGTAGATTTACTAAGACATTTTCCTTTCGGAACAGAAGCCTGGTTCACATCTTCAAATTAAAGCATTTAACCCTTAATTTCCATTTTCTCATAGATGTCCAAGTGCAGACCAAGAGATTAGCTTTCAAAATTTATCACCGAAATGTTACATTTTTAAACATAGTCTTCTCTTGCTTTGTAAATGGATAGCATTGCAACCGTTTGTAAGTACTACATACCAAACGTTTTTCCCAAAAACAAGCAATTTAACAAATATTTTTAAGTGCAATGAATTTAGCAAATATGGAGGATAACTAATGAAACATGGACTTAGCCTCACTTTCATGAATATTAAGCTTTATTCTGAATTTGGTTCAAATACATTAATCTAACAAAGTTAATACCCGAATACCAGTTCTATGTAGTACTTACAGGTTATGTACTTCATTGTGAGAGGGTAACAATTATCATTGAATTACCTAAGCAACTCATCAGTACTTCATTGTGAGAGGATAACAATTATCACTGGATTAACTAAGCAACTCATCAATAACCGATTGTACAAACAATTTCATCCCTCAAATCCAAATAGCTAACCCTTTCAAAGCAACCATCCATGCACCATGTTGAATATTTTGAAACTAGTCAGTTTAAATCAGATAGATCTAGAAGCTGTATTAGCAATGATGCTATTAACCATTTAACATTCAAAACAGGCAAAAAATATCTTCCGCAGTGCTCTCGAGAAATGTTCATTTGCAGACGAAGAGAAGACTATTTTTGAAAATTTCAAACCAGAATGACTGGCTTGGTTACAGAGCCAGCTTCTTCTTCTTTTCGTTCGCTAATCATACCGCCAGTCCTGTGAGTGACTATCGACATGATCATAAGCGTTAAGTGCGTGGATCCATGGTTTATTAAGTGCGCCGTGCGGCCTGGAACCTGTCTTCAGCACTCGAGGTTTCTGTCAGGTTTACCTCACCCTTACCTCACTTTAGTCGCCTCTTACGACACGCAGAGGATACGGAAGGTGTATTCTGAGCCCCACCTACAGGGCAAGAGCTATTCCAGTGGGAAATTTCCAAGAATAGTCTTCTCTTGGTCGGCAAATGAACATTTTGAATGAGAAAATAGAAATTTTCTTTGAAGATATTTGAGGTTTAAATGCTTGAGATCATTTGTAAATGCATTTAGTATTTTATAAACACACATGCTTTCACTAAAAAGACACACTTTCTTTATAATCAATTAAGATTCAATAGAATAACTAAATTCAAGTCATTGATGGATGATGTTGCACACACATGCGCACGCACGCACACCCATCCATACACAAGCACGCACACATGCAAACACACACACGTCTGCATGCAAGCACACACACATGCATGCACACACAAACACACACACACACACATCTGCATGCACACACACATCTGCATGCACACACACACACACTCACATGGCTAAAGCACTTCATATCATACATTCTTCAACTCTACCTAGAAGACATCATCGAAAAATATATCATAGATCATCAAAACTGATGTTCCTGAATAGAATGAAGAGATGCTGATGAAGCCACAGGCTCATGATCGTAACACACATCTGTAACACAGTCACATACACAAACTCACACATGTATGACACTTACGCTCATAGCTATAACACAGTCACACACACACAAACTCACACATGTATGACAATTACCCTCACAGCTGTAACACAGTCACACACACAAACTCACACATGTATGACACTTACGCTCATAGCTGTAACACAGTCACACACACAAACTCACACATGTATGACACTCATAGCTGTAACACAATCACAGACAAACTCACACAAGTATGACACTTACCCTCATAGCTATAACAGTCACACACACAAACTCACACATGTATGACACTCACACTCATAGCTGCAACACAGTCACACACACAAACTCACACATGTATGACACTCATAGGTGTAACACAATCACAGACAAACTCACACATGTATGACACTTACGCTCATAGCTGTAACACAGTCACACACACAAACTCACACATGTATGACACTTACGCTCATAGCTGTAACACAGTCACACACACAAACTCACACATGTATGACACTCATAGCTGTAACACAATCACAGACAAACTCACACAAGTATGACACTTACCCTCATAGCTATAACACAGTCACACACACAAACTCACACATGTATGACACTCACACTCATAGCTGTAACAGTCACACACACAAACCCTCCTAGATACGGCGTGAATGGGACTTGGAAAAAAGGGACTCGATGGATGCCAATCAAACCAATCACTTCTTCCACACACTTTCACATGGAACTAGCAAATGATTATAAATTATTACATATATTGTATTCTGTGGAAGTTGACTGGATTTTAGTTGATTTTTATCTAAGGATTTACTAGTTAAACACCATATTGCTGCTGCTAGTATTATGGAGCTTTATTTTGAAAACATGGTTGCTGGAAGCAGTTGCAGTTTTTGTGGGATTTTGCACCATAAGGATTTACTGGTTAAACACTATATTGCTGCTGCTAGTATTATGGAAGACTATATTGCTGCTGCTAGCATTATGGAAGACTATATTTTGAAAACATGGTTGCTGGAAGCATTTGCATTTTTTCGTGGGATTTTGCCGCATTTGTAAAGTAAATTGTGAGACAATGTGCCAATAGAGGAATCCAGTCCATAGATCAATCATATGGCATCATAATCATCACATGTAGGCTCAAGTCATAATCATCATCACATGTAGGCTCAAGTCATAATCATCAACATCACATGCAGGCTCAAGTCATAATCATCAACATCACATGTAGGCTCAAGTCATAATCATCAACATCACATGTTGGCTCAAGTCATAATCAACAACATCACACGTAGGCTCAAGTCATAATCAACATCACATGTAGGCTCAAGTCGTAATCATCAACATCCCATGTAGACTTTAGGCTCAAGTCATAATCAATTACATCAGGAATGATGTAATTATCTCCATCATAAACACTTAATGGTCTGTCAAGTTGTACGAATTGTATGTGCACTATTTACTAAACATTATTGAATTTTTTAAACTAATTTGACTGGCAGCAACATCACTAAGTCAAATTAGTCTCAAAGTATTCAACAGCTTACATGTTTTCTGAAAATTGGGATTCAGCGAGTGCATGGATTGATCAATCCCAACATGGGTAAAGCTTGGGTGGAGCTTAACTAGAGATGGAAGGGACATAGCTAAAACTGGATTCCTCCATTGCATGTTTATCAATAGATTATCTGTCTGACAGCTGCAAGCCACCAGACAATGATTTCAATGGGCAATAACTCTGGACATGTTGAATATATTGAAAACAAATTGAATTCAATATTCAGCATATTCAGAGTTAAGATGGAAAGTAGAGTCCAGACAGGGAGCAAGCAGACAATTAAAGAATGACAGATTGACTTAGTCTAAAATCATGTATAGACATCACCATGACACATTTCATGAATGAATACGATTACGCTTAGATATCATTGTGCCATCAAAATTGAGTCAGTCATCAATGTTTAGATTCTGGCGATTAAATATGAACAGTGCGTAGTTTTCACAAGAAATTTTAAACACAGGTACCTAAAAAACAACAATTTGAAAATAAACAAATTAACAAAATTCACAGATTCAAATTTACAAAAAATAACAACACGTAATACACCTCACTTGATTTGAGAACACAGCAGAAATCACGCAGCATGATTTGAGAATACAGTAGAAATCATGCAGCATAATTTGAGAATACAGTAGAAATCATGCAGCACGATTCGAGAATACAGCAGAAATTATGCAGCATCATTCAGTAATACAGCAGAACTTATTCAGATTATAAGTAAAGAAATTAAATACAACTTAAAACTGGTATGTAAAAAGCAAAATAAAAATTGCCTCAGTTTAAAAAGAATGTTAAATAATGAGTATATAAAATATTATATAGTAAATTGAGAGGTGGGTTGTCCTGTACTAACACAAGTTAAAATGTAGTGTGTAAATTAAGAGGCGGGTTGTTCTGTACTAACACAGCTTAAAATGTAGTGTGTAAATTGAAAGGTGGGTTGTCCTGTACTAACACAAGTTAAAATGTAGTGTGTAAATTAAGAGGTGGGTTGTTCTGTACTAACACAGCTTAAAATGTAGTGCGTAAACGGAGAGGTGGGTTGTCCTGTACTAACACAAGTTAAAATGTAGTGTGTAAATTAAGAGGTGGGTGTAAATTGAGAGGCGTGTTGTTCTGTACTAACACAGCTTAAAATGTAGTGTGTAAATTGAGAGGTGGGTTGTTCTGTACTAACACAGCTTAAAATGTAGTGTGTAAATTAAGAGGTGGGTTGTTCTGTACTAACACAGCTTAAAATGTAGTGCATAATTTAAGAGGTGGGTTGTTCTGTACTAACACAAGCTAAAATGTAGTGTGTAAATTGAGCGTATATGAATCCTATATGAATCGTGAAAATTGGGAGGACAATATATAATGTAAACAAATCAGTTAATTCTTGAGTACAGACAGAGTAACTATTTCTACGACAAATCCCTGATAAAATACATTCATGGACCGACCTACCCATCTGAAATCATTAGCCAGTAAGTTAGCCTATATAGGGGTTTTATTAGCCAAATATTAACTTTCTCAGACACTACGTAAGCTTATTTTGGGATTTTATTAGCCAAATGTTAACTTTCTCTGCCAGTAAGTTAGCCTATTTTGGGATTTTATTAGCCAAATATTAACTCTCGTAGCCAGTAAGTTAGCCTATTTTGAGATTTTATTAGCCAAATATCAACTCTCAGACACGAAGTTAACCTAATTGGGGATCTTGTTAGCCAAATATTAACTCTCTCAGCTAGTTAAGTTAGCCTATTTTGAGATTTTATTAGCCAAATATTAACTCTCTTAGCCAGTAAATTAGCCTATTTTTTCATTAGCCAAATAGTAACTCTCTTATCCAGTAAGTTAGCCTATTTCTGTATCTTGTTAGCCAAATAAGTTATCCTATTTTGGAATCTTGTTAGCAAACTATTAAAAGGATACTAATCTTGTCTCATTTGTTGTATTGTACTGATAGATTATTGTATACAGATCCAATATAAGGCAAATAACAGCTTCCAGAACTCTAAAAAAAAGAAGTAAAGTATATTCTGTTATCTCCCAAATTTTAGCCTGCTCTGCTTGCTGGTACGAGAGAAGTCGTTTTTGCGAAAACTACGTCATCCAAGATAGCCGGCGAAACATTTGGCCAATCAAGTTGCCTTGAACAAAATTGGTTCAGATGTTGACCCAGATAATGTTTCATGAGTTTTGAATCGATCCCCCAAGCAGTTTCGGAGATTTTAAAACAATTTCTAAAAATCAGCTAAAATCCAAAATGGCTGCTGGCCAATAAACTTCGCGTGAACAAACATGGACCGCTTTACCCTAAGGATGGTTCCTGCCAAATATAATTGAAATAGGTCCAGTGGTTCTTGAGTCGTTTAAAGAAAAAGCTGACAGACGGACAACCATGAACCCAAAAATCCCCACATGTCTACCAGAAGTTCTAACATGTTCACCGATGAAATCCTGATACGCAGATTTTTTGCTTATTTTGAAACCAGTTTGAATGCAAACCATTGCTGCCCTAGGCAAGTTAATTTTAAATATTCAATAGATTTCAAGTATGATCGCTTTGAAACTGACATAAAGGGGATTGCATCGGTAAAAACTGAGACAATGTTAGTATCTGTTTTACTGTTGGCAAATCAAAATGGCATCAAATCATGTTTTGTGTACTAGTATTCGAGTTAAAGTTATCCAGGTTTCTATGATAGAGGGAAACATGCAGAAATAACAAGCCAGTGTTTTATGAGGGTCTTGATTGACAGTAGGAAGAGGGAAACATGTAGAGAAAACAAGCCTGCGTTTGATGAGTGTCTTCATTGACAATTTGACAGTAGGGGGGAGTCAAACATGGAGATAACAAGCCTGTGTTTTATGAGTGTCTTGATTGACAGTAGGGGGAGTGAAACATGGAGAGAAAACAACCTATGTTTTATGAGTATCTTGATTGACAGTAGGGGGAGTGAAACATGGAGAGATAACAAGCCTGTGTTTTATGAGTGTCTTGATTGACAGTAGGGGGAGTGAAACATGTAGAGAAAACAAGCCTGTGTTTTATGAGTGTCTTGATTGACAGTAGGAAGAGGGAAACATGTAGCGAAAACAAGCCTGCGTTTGATGAGTGTCTTCATTGACAATTTGACAGTAGGGGGAGTGAAACATGGAGAGAAAACAACCTGTGTTTTATGAGTGTCTTGATTGCCGGTAGGGGGAGTGAAACATGGAGAGAAAACAACCTGTGCTTTATGAGTGTCTTGATTGACAGATGGGGGGAGGGAAACATGTAGAGAAAACAAGCCTGCGTTTGATGAGTGTCTTCATTGACAATTTGACAGTAGGGTGAGTGAAACATGGAGAGATAACCAGCCTGTGTTTTATGAGTGTCTTGATTGACAGTAGGGGGAGCGAAACATGGAGAAAACAAGCCTGTGTTTTATGAGTGTCTTGATTGACAGTAGGGGGAGGGAAACATGGAGAGAAAACAACCTGTGTTTGATGAGTGTCTTGATTGACAGTAGGGGGAGGGAAACATGTAGAGAAAACAACCTGTGTTTTATGAGTGTCTTGATTGACAGTAGGGGGAGGGAAACATGTAGAGATAACAAGCCTGTGTTTTATGAGTGTCTTGATTGACAGATGGGGGGAGGGAAACATGTAGAGAAAACAAGCCTGCGTTTGATGAGTGTCTTCATTGACAATTTGACAGTAGGGTGAGTGAAACATGGAGAGATAACCAGCCTGTGTTTTATGAGTGTCTTGATTGACAGTAGGGGGAGCGAAACATGGAGAAAACAAGCCTGTGTTTTATGAGTGTCTTGATTGACGGTAGGGGGAGGGAAAAATGTGGGGAAAACAAGCCTGTGTTTTATGAGTGTCTTGATTGACAGTAGGGGGGACGGAAACATGGAGAGAAAACAACCTGTGTTTGATGAGTGTCTTGATTGACAGTAGGGGGAGGGAAACATGTAGAGAAAACAACCTGTGTTTTATGAGTGTCTTGATTGACAGTAGGGGGAGGGAAACATGTAGAGAAAACAACATGTATTTGATGAGTGTCTTGATTGACAGTAGGGGGAGGGAAACATGGAGAAAACAACCTGTGTTTTATGAGTGTCTTGATTGACAGTAGGGGGAGGGAAACATGTAGAGAAAACAAGCCTGCGTTTGATGAGTGTCTTGATTGACAGTAGGGGGAGGGAAACATGGAGAAACAACCTGTGTTTGATGAGTGTCTTGATTGACAGTAGGGGGAGGTAAACATGGAGAAAACAACCTGTGTTTTATGAGTGTCTTGATTGAAAGTAGGGGGAGGGAAACATGTAGGGAAAAAAATCTGTGTTTTATGAGTGTCTTGATTGAGAGTAGGGGGAGGGAACCATGTAGAGAAAACAACCTGTTTTATAAGTGTCTTGATTGACAGTAGGGGGAGGGAAACATGGAGAGAAAACAACCTGTGTTTGATGAGTGTCTTGATTGACAGTAGGGGGAGGGAAACATGTAGAGAAAACAACCTGTGTTTGATGAGTGTCTTCATTGACAGTGGGGGAGGGGGGGACATGTAGAGAAAACAAGCCTGCGTTTGATGAGTGTCTTCATTGACAATTTGACAGTAGGGGGAGGGAAACATGAAGAGATAACAAGTCTGTGTTTTATGAGTGGCCAGTCAAATTAGTTTCAAAATATTCAACAGCATGTTTATTAAATAGTAGACACATACAATTCATATGTGTCAGACTATTTAGCGGTTAAAGACGGGCCAAATAGAATTATTTATGATATAATGATTATGACATCATCCTAGACACCGCTTAGCTGATTAGGGATAGAAAAATACTCTGGAAAGGTGAATTGGGGTGTTAGGACAGCTTTAATAGTTTTAACATGAAGAATGACTCTGGCAGTATGATCCCTCTATTGAACTAGGGTGCTGAGTCAGCTTTAATAGTTTTAACATGCAGATTGACTCTGGCAGTATGATCCCTCTATTGAATTAGGGTGCTGGGTCAGCTTTAATAGTTTTAACATGCAGATTGACTCTGGCAGTATGATCCCTCTATTGAATTAGGGTGATGGGTCAGCTTTAATTGTTTTAACATGCAGAATGACTGGCAGTATGAGGCTATATTGGTGAATGATTATATATATATATATATATATATATATATATATATATATATATATATATATATATATGCACAAATGCATGTAAAGGCAACAAAATAATAATATTAATAATATCTCTACAATCCCAACATATAAGTAAGAATACTCCCGAGAGAGTAACTAGTAAAGCTGGTTTTGTAGCAGGGTTTTAGAGGCAATAAAATTTCTGGAATACTGTACAAGAGGAAGCTTCATACTTCAGCAGACTTCGCCATATTTCATTAACGTCATTTATGCCGCGTGACAGTTAAAGGAAACACTCACAAATAGAAATAAGATTACACTCACAAATAGAAATAAGATTACTGGCTTGGTGTGTGCTAAATTCAACTCTTAACAACATTAACCAACAGTAAAAAAGTCCTGATATAAATGTTAGTGAATGATCTAACAATTTCTTGTGTTTTATCCACTTAATGGTCTAGCCAGCCGAAATGGACTCGGCAAGCGGTCTTGAGAAATCTTCATTTGCATGCCAAGAAGTCTATTTTCAAAAGGTCTACTGCTGGAATGACTGGCGCAGTAATGGAACCAGACACTTCAGTAGAAGTTTACTGCTGGAATGACTGGCGCAGTAATGGAACCAGATCCTTCAGTAAGAAAAATACTTTTCTCTTGACCGCCAAATGGACATTTACTAAGCAAAAGCTTTGATTTAGCTCACCAATCTTGTTTGCTGACACGCCTTAACCAGTAACAGTAACGCTTTGATTTAGCTGACCAGTCTTGTTTGCTGACCAGCCTTGACCATGAACAGTAATGCTTTGATTTAGCTGACCAGTCTTGACCAGTAACAGTAACGCTTTGATTTAGCTGACCTGTTTGACCAGTAACAGTAAAGCTTTGATTTAGCTGACCAGTCTTGACCAGTAACGGGAGAGTTGATTTAGCTGACCAGTAATGGTAGAGTTGATTTAGCTGACCAGACTTGACCAGTAATGGTAAAGCGTTGATTTAGCTGACCAGACTTGACCAGTAACGGTACAGTGTTGATTTAGCTGATAAGTCTTGACCAGTAACAGTAACGCTTTGATTTAGCCGACCAGTCTTGTTTGCTGTGCTGACCAGTTTGACCAGTAACAGCAAAGCTTTGATTTAGCTGACCAGTAACAGTAGTGTTGATTTAGCTGACCAATCCGGACCAGTAATGGTAAAGCGTTGATTTATCTGACCAGACTTGACCAGTAACAATAAAGCATTGATTTAGTGGACCAGTAACGGCAAAGCGTTGATTTATCTGACCAGACTTGACCAGTAACACTGATTTAGCTGACCAGTCTTGACCAGTAATGGTAAACAGATGATTTAGCTGACCAGTCTGGAGCAGTAACGGTAGCGTTGATTTAGCTGACCAGTAACATTAAAGCGTTCATTTAGCTGACCAGTCTTGACCAGTAACAGTAACGCTTTGCTTTAGCTGACCAGTCTTGACCAGTAATAGTAAACGGTTGATTTAGCTGACCAGTCCAGACCAGTAACAGTAAAGCGTTGATTTATCTGAGCAGACTTGACCAGTAATGGTAAAGCGTTGATTTAGCTGACCAGTCTTGACCAGTAACGGTAAAGCCTTGATTTAGCTGACCAGTAACGGTAAAGCGTTGATTTAGCTAACCAGTCCAGACCAGTAGCGGTAAAGCGTTGATTTAGCTGACCAGTCCAGACCAGTAAAGCGTTGATTTATCTGACCAGACTTGACCAGTAACGGTAAAGCGTTGATTTAGCTGACCAGTCTTGACCAGTAATGGTAAAGCGTTGATTTAGCTGACCAGTCTTGACCAGTAATGGTAAAGCATTGATTTAGTTGACCAGTAACGGTAAAGCGTTGATTTAGCTGACCAGTAATGGTAAAGCGTTGATTTAGCTGACCAGTCTTGACCAGTAATGTTAAAGCGTTGATTTAGCTGACCAGTCTGGACCAGTAATGTTAAAGCGTTGATTTAACTGACCAGTCTTGACAAGTAATGTTAAGAAGTGTTCTGTTCAATATTCTGAACATAACTGTCTTAGACAACAATGTCTTCCAATGTCATATTTTGTGTTGTAAACGTGTTAAGCTATTTCTGAACTCTAACATAGTAACAGAAAGCAAGCATAATTTCTCATCAGCAGGTTTGCAGATCATGTAATGTCCTGTCCAGTGCTATCGAGGCAAACAGATGAATTCTTAACCCTTTAATGGTCTAGACCTTTTCTTAGTGAATGTCCATTTACAGGATAATTAAAGATCATTTTTGACAATTTACCACTGGAATGATGGTTACAGAGCCAGTCATTCCAGTGGCAGAATTTCAAAAATGGTCTTTGCTTGGCCTGTAAATGGACATTCCTCGTGACCACTACAGTGGCCAGCTTTGGCCTGCTTGACCATTAAAGGGTTAATTTAAATAAATGAATTGTTAATCTTTCTTTCATATTGTGTACGAAAGCTACTGCTCAAACTCTGCAAAACTGATCATATTCATGCGCGGGGGCATATAGGGAAGTGGAGCTGCACACTCTTCTTCACCATTCTCCTCATCTGAAGGACTGGTGATTTCAAGCCTTGATTCATCAATACCGGAGCTCACACTACTGGGGACATCAGTGTTCTGTTTCTTACCAGGGCTGAAGTTCAGATTATTAACAACAATATCCTTTCTTAGATTGGACGCTGTGCTGTTGTACCCTGTTGTACCGTCTGTATCATTTGTAGTAAACAGCTGTTGCTGCTGTTTTGTGTGACTAGCCGTTGATGAGTACTTGTAGCCAGACACTATCGCATTAGGCTGTTGATACGTGACCTCTGTCCCATGAGGCTGTTGATATTTGACCTCTGTTGCATGAGGCTGCTGATATTTGACCTCTGTAGATTGTGATGGAGCATACGTGTATTCCGGTCCTGTTCCATTCAGCTGACAAGTAGCGCCAGACTCCAGTGTTCTCATTGTTAACGTGCTGGCATTGCTCCCAGGATACGTGGAATAATAATCACTGTCTGATCCACGTTCTCCTGTGGACTCACCAGCCTCTCTCTGTGGTGAGGTCGCAGAATTTTTTGACACTCTGATAGGAGAGCTGCCACCGGTGCTCCGAAATTCTTGTAACTCATGCATGTTATAACTAGTGGGGTTTGTAATACTGCTATTTGATTGACGGGAAACAGAGCGCTTAAACTTTGGTGGCGGTTCAATCCTGGGAGCAGGATTAATCCTGGATCCGAGCTCTAGCCGGTTTCCGCTTGCATCTTGTGGCGGAAGTGGTGTAATAATCTTAGTTCTATTATCACCTCTCATCTCAGTTCTATTACTGTTGCTGTATGAAGCATTGCTATTTAAACTGACTGTGCGTGAATATGCAGGGGAGTTACCTACTACTGCAGCGGGATTCTGACGAGAACCAGGATAGTTATGTCTCTTCAAACTTCCAGTGGAGGAATTATAGCTGTTTCTGTCAGCACTGTGAGCACTAGAAGTCGGTGGATATATCTCATTGTAGCGGGTATTAGCTGTAGCATAACTATATGTATTGGTATCTGAGTTAGTGTATGAGCCAGCAGAGGGACTAGAATAAGATCCAGCATAGCCATAAGCACTCGATCGTGGACTATTTGTGGAGAAGTTTGTTATCCTATCAACATTATTAGCACTAGTACCGCTTCCAGCAGGTAGACGTGATGCTGTAGAATTACCAGAGCCAGTATAAGGCGTTCTCTCCAGTAGATGTGAGTTTGATGCTGGTGGGGCAGAGTCATAATTTGTGCTCGAGCTTACACTACCGTTAGTCGTGTTAAAACTACTTTTCTCAGTGTAGTTAATCGGAGCAGACTGCTGAGACGACATATTGTTTATTTTGTCACTATAAGACGCACTGTTATTTGAGCAATAACTTGCTCTATTACTGTTCATGTTCCCACGTTCGCCTCCACCACTCATGACACCAGTAGGCGTGTTATAAGTGGAGAATGGATTATTGTTCGGATTTCCACCACTCCCGGTAGGTGGGTGGTAATACGAATATGACATTGGTGTCTTTACCTGTCCATTCATTATAGGAACATTGCCACTAACAGTGGTGAATGTGTTAGTGCCCGATGTTAGACCATACCAGGAAATACTGATCATATCTGAGTTAGGAAAGTTTGCGGACAGGCTATCCGATGACATTTCTTTATGTCCACTATCTGGTGAGTCTGTATCCAGATCAGTTTTTGTGTTCTCAAACATGCCATGGTCAATAAGTGCATTCATGCGCGACATATCGACATCGTGAAACTCGGGCAGGTATACAGGACCTGAGTGTGGAGTAGTAGCATCAGGCAAGATCGGGATCTGTAAAACAGAAATACACACCTGTATAATCAGCAACAGAGACACACCTGTATAATCAGCAACAGAGATGCACACCTGTATAATCAGCAAACTGAAATGTGCTTGTGGTACAGTGGCATGTGTGACTCACCTGCGACACCAGTATAGGAACAAACACAGGAATGTTAAAGCTTAGCAGGGTAGGATAACTACAACTTCGGGGTCTTCCAGCAAAGTTTGCTTAAGATCAGACAAACAGTTCATGGAGTCTTTTAGTCATTTAATGATCGAGCCGACCAAAACAGATCTTAGCAGTGTTTCTGCGCAATGTTCATTTGTGATTCTGTAGGCCTCTGAGGCCATACTTAAAATATTGTTGGTTTGGGGTAATAAATTCAATGTTGGTTAGGTAGGCAGGCAAATTCTTTTTTATTTCTCTTTGATTTTTACAGAAAAAAATTTCGTCATTATGTAAAATCTGAATTATTCAAAGTGCAGATTCTTTGATATAAACGATTACTCTGCATTCTGATTTTGAATTCAGCATGAGAAGGGCTATAGGGCCAAGCTGTGGTCACAGCCATTACGTCGGTTGCCTTTGTTGGCGTACAACAAAGGTCAGTCAACATAATGGCTGGACATTTACTGATGGTAGAGACCATTGATGTTATCGTGACACAAACACTGCACAAATTAGTCTCGAATCATTATGGCCGTTAAAGGTCATAATGGCGCTCGAGTGCAGGGATCGGTCAACAAGATGACATCAGTGATTTCTACCACAGAGTTAGGAATGATGGTGTGCCGGGCCAGGATTGGCTGAGGCGAGGGTTGATGAGCGTGCTATACATTTGCATGTCTTGTGCAAACTGGATCTACTTTTTGAGATCACTTTTTAGTTAGAAGTTTTAGTCAGAGTATAGTTATGATTGTTACAGAGAATAAATTCACAGTATGATACAAGTTTGAAGTTGCTGTTTGTCGATACGAGTATTAATAGCTAGATTGATGCAACAAGACCAGAGAGAAACACTTTGGCACGAATCTAAGAGTCTTCGATGAGTCATATGGCCTGGGGACGGATATAAATATTTGATCACAGAATCAAAGGTGAGCCGCGTCCCCACTTGAATTCAGATAAATTTGAAAACCAATGAGCTGCTGCTGGTCCAGAATTTATAATGGTGAGCCAGCCAGGAATTGAACAGCAACGACGGAAGAGAGACAGGATGGCATAACGAACATTGCAAACAGTGAGTAATAATTTTCTGAACAATATTAAGAACAGTAACATAAGCAGAGACAAATTCTAAAATGGCAAAAAGAAACGTTAAAGTAAATGATTTGCAAACCATTGCTGACGGTGTCATTAATCTGGTTAACAGTGTCAGGACAGAAAATGCTGCCTCTGAATGGAATAGATTGGAGCGTGAGAATCTAAGAGATTACACAGCAACTATAAGGAGATGTGACGGGTTGGTACCCGCGGAAGTGAGGGCGTGGCAAGACGAGTGTGAATTGGTCATAGGGGCACACAGAGACGTAAAGGGCAGGATCGCACACATTGCCGCATGGACATCAACTGGAAGTCTCCATCGTGAGATTGAATTATTTCTAAAAGACAGAGATCGTCGCACCATAGCTTGGGAAGACATTCGAGGACACATTATCGTTGCGTTTGTATCTGCCAATGAAGATGAACGTTTAAAATGCGAATTAGAGGCTTTGAAACGACGTCCAGATGAAGCACCACAATAGACGATTTCGCGAACTAGCTCGTCGTGCATATGTGACTGAATCCGAGGACGCAAAAAGAACAATTCTAAGAACATACATTAAATCCCTCAATGATAATAAATTAGCTAGAAAAATTGTGCTCAGGAGGAAAAAGACAACAGAAGACGCAATGAACTTTGTAGAAGAACAGGCTGCTAGCTTAGAACTATTAAACACTATGAGCATTTCGGAAGGTGATCGTCACTACGAACCCATGGACGTTGATTCAGCATGTGATCCGATGATGAAGTACATAGACGAATTAGAAAAATGGTTATGTAAGCAAAACGAATGGATACTCACTAGAATAGCTAAGATAGAGACACAATTGAGCAAACCACGACAGCAAGAGGATTTCCAGACAGGCGCAAAATGTAAGTAACCAAACAAGAACACAGGCGACACACAAACAATCAGGGCCCTATTGGTCAGAGGGACAGGGTAGAAAGACAATAACGTGTTTTCAATGTGGGAACCCTGTGCACATTAAAGCTAGATGCCCAAACCAGACACTACAACAGCATAGAGGCCGCCAAACGTATAGACATTCGGGAAACGAGAACGGGCCGAGAGTTTTCAATCCACTGGGAGATTCTTGGTCCAACTAAAGATTCAAGGGAAACGTGTGACATGTCTTGTGGACACTGACGCATCCACGTCTTTGATACGCAGTGATATATGGAAACGGTTGCTAGGGACACACCCACTACAGAAAGGCAGAACTTTATTAGCAGTTAATGGTACTCCAATAAAAGTGTCGGGTAGGACTGAGGTAAAGTTTGATAGGGCGTGTCCAATACCCGTCATCGTAGTGCCTCCAGAGATTGCTCATGAAGGACTGATTGGAGCAGATGCATTGCGAATGGGTAAAGAGAAATTGGACTACGAAAGAGGTAGGATGGTGTGGTACGGACAATCATATTTCATTATGACAATATATCTAGTATTAAAGAAACAACGGGCTACCCAGTCATAGACGATGTATTAGATTCATTTGCAGGTGTTTGATACAACAAAATGGGGTAGCACTGGAAGACACCCAAAGGTTAGATGTACCATCCCAACAGGAGACCACCCTCCAATAAGGCAGCGTGCATACCGTTTGCCGTTAACTGAGACACATCGTGAAGGAGTAAATCAAGGAGATGTTGGAGGCGGGTGTCATCCGTCCTTCAAACATACCTTGGTCTTCTCCTATCACATTAGTGCCCAAGACAGATGGGTCAATGAGATTTTGCGTAGATTACAGATCCCTGAATTCCATAGTACGTAAGCAGAATTATCCACTTCCGCTGATTTCAGATATTTTTGATTCTATGGGAGGGGCGGCTGTATTCTCCACATGGATTTAAAATCTGGCTATTGGCAAATTCCCATGGCCGATGAGGATATTGAGAAAACTGCTTTCGTCTGTACAGAAGGCAATTTTGAATGGCTTTCAATGCCATTTGGGTATTTGAACTGCCTTCCAGCGTGCCATGACTGAAGTGTTTCAAGATTATACAGGTTGTTTTGTTTATGTATTTGTTGATGATATAGCAGTATACTCTGAGTGCATAGAAGACCACGCTGAACATTTAAGGCTGGTAATGCAACGGCTTGAGGGCTATAACCTGCAACTTAAGAGAAAGAAATGTGAGTTTGCAAAAGAATCTGTAGATTTATTGGGTTACAGAACATCCAGGGATGGGGTTTCACCACAAAAACAAAAGGTTTAAGTAATCGAAGAAATGCAACCCTTAAGAAATGCCAGTGGCATACATTCTCTGATGGGGATGGCTGGTTATTATAGAAATTGCATTCCGAATTTTGCGAAAATAACCAAACCCGTAGTAGACCTCACCCGCAAGTGTTAGATTTCTATGGGGACCACCTCAGCAAGACGCTTTTGAACAATTAAAAGACTTATTATGCAGCGACACCGTTTTGGCCTATCCTGACTTGAATAAACCTTACAAATTATACACCGACGCATCAGCATATGCTGTGGGTGCCATTTTGGTTCAAGACGATGACGAGGGTACGGAAAGGGTTATTCAATATATATCATCGACTCTATAAGACAGTCAGCTTAACGACCCCGTAATCGAGAGGCTTATGCAGTGGTATATGCGCTTAAGAAATTAAGACCATATTTGTATGGCACGAAATTCACTGTATACACCGACCATAAACCTTTGAAAAGCTTGTTTATAGATGAAGTACAAAATACAAAGGTCGAACGATGGGCTGTTCTGATCGCTGAATACGGCTGTGACATTCAGTACATCAAAGGCACAACGAATAAAAGGGCTGACATGTTGTCTAGATTGCAAAGACCATCAGAAATGGCCACGTTCGACACAGGAGATTATGAAATTCCTGAGGTAGAGGAAGGCGTTTTGCCTCACGTACCACTTGAAGCGTATAATATTGCCTATGGCGAACTACGCCATGAACAACAATCAGAATTTAATGAAATGTTTAAAGAAGAGGGATGTGCAATACATAATGGGGTGGCATACTCTATGAAGTGTCCATCTGCATTAGATGCTGCCTACCCGAGAGTAATTCTGCCATCAAAATTTGGAAACAAAGTATTACAATCAGCGGATGAACGGTCAGGTCATCAAGGTCTTCATAAGACATTAAGTTTAATTAGGGATTCCTTTGTCTGGGAAGGAATGCGTAGACGTCATCCAGGTGGTCAATAGATGCCCAACTTGTCAGGTAAATCGAAGAGTAAGAACGTGTCTGACGTACACTGAAATGCCCCTTGCGAAATATCCAGGGCAAATTATTGGTATGGACCTTATTGGCCCGCTAACACGCTCGACCGAAGGTAACACGTACATATTGACTATTGTAGATCACTGTTCTGCATGGGCTGAAGCTTACCCCAGCCCATCCAAGTCCGCACGTTGCGTAGAGGAGAAATTCTTTAACGAATATTGCGCGCGTCATGGCATACCGGAGATAGTAATCACTGATTTGGGGAGGGAATTCAATGCCAACGAAATGCGAGATAAATATATAGCCCTAGGCATCGATCACCGCAGAACAACACCCTATCATCCACAGATGAATGGAAAGACAGAACGTTTCAACAAAACAATTCAGGAGATCCTACAAAACCTGGTTAATAACCAGTCAAGATTACGGGAAAATGAACTCAGTGCAGCCCTAATGGTGTACAAGAACACTAGACATTCAACTACTTGGTATACACCATTCTATTCGATGCATGGCAGGCGTGGAAGATTGCCGTTATCATTGCCTGTGGCTGCTTCTCAAGATCTAGAGGATCGCTTAACAAACTTGAGCAATGCATTGCAGCATGCGAGAGCGAACACAGAGAAATCTTGTGCTTATCACAGAGAGCAGATCAACAAGACAGCGAACGCTGGCGAGTTTAAAGTCGGAGATTCTGTAGTCGTGAAGGCTGAAGAACGGATTAAATTGACTGGACACTGTGACCCCCCAGTATGAAATATACAGAACCAATGGCCCACGTAAGACATCAAAGATCAGGAAAAACAAGGGTGTTAAACATCAGCAAGCTGCGTGTCGTCGATCCAGAGATGGTGTGGGATCAAGTTAGACCACGTCCAATACGAAATCCAACAATTGGCATGAGGAAGAGCTTGATAAGAGGAGAGCGTGCACTGTTCGAACAGCAAAAGTTGGAGGAATATGAGCAAGGTGACGGAACGATAAATGAACCACCGGTGACATCAGAGCCGGAGGTGTCAGAGCCAGCTACACTAGAGCCAAGGGACAGCTCAATGACGCATGAGGAGCCTATGGAAATGGACGTGGACGGAGATGAATCACAGCCACAATCAGATACCGTGATTGGCCAACCACAATTACCCAATGACCGAGGTATATATAATGCATGTAAGCGCAAAAAGGGCGGGGCTCCCTGGCTAGGTGTAACTCAAAATAAAAGGCAACAAATTTGCGCAGCTTGTTTACGTGCTAATTTATGCATAAGCTCCGACGAGCAACAACGTGGATATGCGTTGAGATATCTAGAGACTAGCGTGTACCATAATGATTGGTCCGAAACTAATCAAAATGTTGTTTTTGTTTCTATGTATTATTGGCATTCATTATGACGGTCAGGGAACTCAAAAGCAACATGTGTCGGCAGGACTTTATGCCCTCTGCCCAGAGAATTGTACATACAGTGGTGTTGATTGGAAATTCAGACAAGTGCGGGCATACACCCGCAGATATCCTTTAATGGCTAACGTCATAAATATAACGTCATTTCACATCCCTAAACTCTTAAATGAAACCCGGGTGATAGAACATTTGAGAAGGGAACCATGGTTGAAATTAAAAAAGATTAAATATGTTCCACTGAGGCCGCTGGAGGGAGTAAATATTGAAACAACTGAGCTTCTTGAAATGAACAATTTAATGATTTATATGATTACTTCAATATTGATAATTATCTTCGTGATGTTTGTATTGCAGACAGAATATGCGTTATATTATTTTAAAATATTGTGCAGGAAAACGTCAGGGGTCACATATATCCATTGTAAACATACCTAAATCCAAGCGAACGGAGGCTATAGAAATGGTTGGCGTGGGTAAAATGACGCCTAAGCTTGGAACGGATTTCCCATCCGGTTCCGATATAAATTAAACATTTAAATTAGACCAAGTTTTGATATTGTTGTGATCGGGCAATATGCGTTCTTGGCCACGAGTCACGATGGCCGGAATTTACACTGTGTCTTGTAGGGTTCTGGAATTGTTTCAAGAGACGTTTGGAAAATACAGCATCTTTATATTTAGTTTCCACTTACACACGCGCGCGTGCACATACACACGCGCGCACGTCCCACGAGACCCAAATGAAATGCTGTTTTATGATAATTTAGAACCATATTAATCAGGTATGATGTACAGTGTGGCGTATTCTGCCTAATTATGATTTAACGTCTGTTGCTAATAATAATAATAATAATAATGATAATAAGAATAATAATATATGATGATAATGTATAGTATATTTAGATTTTTGTGAATACGCCAGTGTGGTCGTGGTGTAAAGGTGTATTAGCAGAACAGTAATTGTCAACGTACAAGCTAATGATCTGGCAAGTTGAATATTGTCATTTCTGCTTAGCGAAAGCGTCAATTGAAATAAGTGGCTGCAAACTGCGGCCATCACGAAAATTGTTATAGGCAAAACGTCATTGCCTGCAATGTTGACCACTATTGAGTTGTAATCGATGTGTAAATAGAATTAGTAGATGATGGACGGAAGGTTGATATGCTTGGTGGGAGAAACGGTTTTGAAACGATTAATAGTTTCTCTCTATGTAATTGTCATCCCTGTAGAGACACTGTGGTTTCAAGTTTAAAAGTCAAATCGATTATTTTGAGAAACTGACCATTGAATATGCAAGCATATGCACTTATAAATGAACTATATAGTGCATTTAGACTATGGCAATAACTAATTTGGAGATATATAATCAAATGTCAGATCATAATGAATGGTACTACAAAGCGAAGTCATATAAATTCGCGTAATGAGCCAATAAACCTTTGGTCACTTCAAAAGCTGCAAATATGCAGCTGCGCAACTAACACGTTGAGAGTTTGTGTGGACTTTTGTCAATGGCAATAGATTTTGGCAAAATTATTTCAAATTATGCAGACATGTAATTCTGAGGCGTGCGATGAAATATCAGTAGGCGCTCCATGTCATAGCTATCAATGACCAATTTGGACAGTCCCATTGCGAAACATGTACAAAATTCCTACGGTTTATCATTCGTATACAATAAAGACGAATAGCGTAATGTGCATTTCTTACGAGGTCTGGATTACTGAGCATTGTGAAAAGAGATGTAGAGTGAGAAGGAATTGACCATTGGAACGGCCTGAAATTCCAAACTAGTGATTCCGAATACATCGGAATGACAGTTTGCTCTAAGCAGGAGTGATGATAGTCAAATTCTTCTTGCTATATCGAAGATTAAAAGCTATTAGGGACTTGAGTGTAATCTACCTTGGAATGAGTTAAAATCACATTCTAGCGAATGTATATTTTAACTTTCCAGTGTGGGAGGTATGTAAAATTTGAATTATTCAAAGTGCAGATTTTTGGATATAAACGTTTATCTGCATTCTGATTTTGAATTCAGCATGAGAAGGGCTATAGGGCCAATCTATGGTCACACCCATTACGTCGGTTGCCTTTGTTGGTGTACAACAAAGGTCAGTCAACATAATGGCTGGACATTTACTGATGGTAGAGACCATTGATGTTATCGTGATACAAACACTGCACAAATTAGTCTCGAATCATTATGGCCGTTAAAGGTCATAATGGCGCTCGAGTGCAGGGATCGGTCAACAAGATGACATCAGTGATTTCTACCACAGAGTTAGGAATGATGGTGTGCCGGGCCAGGATTGGCTGAGGCGAGGGTTGATGAGCGTGCTATATATTTGCATGTCTTGTGCAAACAGGATCTGCTTTTTGAGATCACTTTTAGATCACTTTTTCGTTAACTTTTCGGTCCACTTTTTTTTGGATAATATAAACATGAATGTTAGATATTAGTTAGAAGTTTTAGTCAGAGTATAGTTATTATTGTTACAGGGAATAAATTCACAGTATGATACAAGTTTAAAGTTGCGGTTTGTCGATATGAGTATTAATAGCTAGATTGATGCAACAAGACCAGAGAGAAACACTTTGGCACGAATCAATCTGGCAACAATGTAAATGGTTTACTAATCGCTGTCGCTGGCGAAAAACGATGTTATACCAAAAATATAAAGTGCTACAAGTATAAAATCAACGATGGACTAGTAAAACTAATCAATTCAAATCGAGAAGTGCATTTTAAAATCGTGAGTCAAAAGATCGTCATCTAAAGAACTTATTATAAGTACGAAAACTGGTGTCAACTGACCCAAATTCAAAATGGCTCCAAAAGATGTGAAAGACAAGAAGTCGTCCAAAAAAAAAATCGGTAACTGAACTGGAAGCTAAATCGGTGAGTGAACTGGAACACGATTCAGATAGTGAAAGTGAACCAACATTGCAAACTGAGGTCAAAGATATTCTATTTAATACACTGTTCAATGACAAACATTTCATGTCACAGTTAATAGAAACAATTGCCACGAATATAGCTGATCGACTTGCAAAAACTCCCGAAGCACTGCTGTCAATTCTTAAGACAGCAGGAGTGATGGAAGAAATCAAGCAAGATGTATACAGTGGTATCACCATGGATATCAAATCCACAAAAGATGACATTGATAACATGAAATTGGCGCTCCAATCACTACGACAGGCTAATGAGCATCTATCCCTGGAGCTGGATGCCCATCAACAGTACACCCGCAGAACATGTCTGCTGCTACATGGCGTCCCAGAAAAAGCGAATGAGAGCACCGATGAGCTTGTTATACAAACAGTCAATGAAATAAACGAAATCTAGGATTTCTTTTTTCAAGAGAGAGTTGATACTTACCTCCCTAATACTTTTGATATTGCTAAATATTGGCGTTCACTCAATAAAACACTCAGATTAAAAACAGTTAGGTGCCCCTACTGGGCAGGTAGACAGAGGTAGTCAGGCGGATCCCGGCCCCACCACCGCGCATGCGCCGACTACTACTTCCTCTGACTAATTTATTGGCTGACACACATGCAACTACTAAGAGCCTGAAGACCGAGCCTCTGTGGGGTGGAGAGGCCGGGTCCGTATCTAGGGAGGTAAGTATCAACTCTCTCGTGAAAAAAGAAATCCTAGATTTCGTTTATTTCACATCAAGAGTATACTTACCTCCCTAATACTTTTGATATTGCCAGAATTCGAAAGTGAATCTGGCGGGAGGGAGGTGAGGTCAAAAGACCAGCTCTTCCCAATACGCTTTCACGCGTTTACGGCACTTAAAAACGTCTGAAAACTGTGTGAGAACACAGTCAGGATTTGACAAACCATCTGATAACACAACCGATGCATGAGAGATGACCGAATGTCATATGCGCTTCCCCCCCCCCCCCCTCCTGGGAGGGAGACTAGATGACCTCAATGTCCTATACGCTCTCTAAGTACTAGTGCCACGTACTACAGGACAGAGACGAAAGTACTCCATTTTCGTATACTCTCTATGAACCACAATCCACACAAACCATCACCATATTAATAATAACGGGTAACGTGACAATACATTTAACAATGAACAACACATAAACAAGACTGACCTTGTTGAACTTGGAAGCTGTCATCACGTTCCCAGTAGAGAAGCCTGATGCAGTCCCGACAAGTGGTTGTTACCATTACTTAAATGTGATGTATATAAGCAACGAGGAAACGCTCCTCATAAAACATACAGGCGATTATTGTTTCAAAATCGACAAGGCGAGAGGATTTGAGGTGTCACGGAGGTAATGGTCTGTAAAACTTGACTCACAGTGCCACTGAGCCACGGACATAATGTCATCCACAGGGACCCCACTAAACAGGGCAGTGGATGCCACGACACCGCGGACACTGTGAGCCTTGGCCACATCAACCTGTCTCCCGGTGGCGGATTTGTGACAAAACTGAATACATTCTACAATCTACCTGGAAATGGTGTCCTTAGACGCCCTGCCATGGGGTTCAATATATGACAACCATAACGCTGACTGGTCGGTACGCAACTCCGAAGTACGCTGTTTGTACCGGAGCAGCGCCCGTACGGGGCACCATACTTTAGAATTAGGATCATATCTAGTTAAAGATGGCAAAAAAATAGGTTGACCTGGATATTTCAAAGACTGATTCTTAGCCAAGAAATTAATCCTAGGTAGAAGCTTAAGGCCTTCTCCTGTAACCACAAAACGGTCATCCTCGGCTGATAAGGCGTGAATCTCACTCCTACGCTTGCCGAGGCCGCAGCAATTAAAAACACAGTTTTAAGAGTCAACAATTTCATAGAAATGGAAATACGTGGTTCAAAAGGCTTATCTCCTAGTACCTGAAGCACCAGAGATAAACTCCAAACTGGAATCAGTGGTGGATTCCTTGGTCTTAGATTGCCCATGCCTTTAATTAATACATTTAATGTACTTACTTCATCACTCCCCCTGTTAGCCAAGCAAGGAATAACAGTCATTAAAGATGACTTATAACCAGCAATAGAGTTAGCCTTGAGGCTATAGGCATCATATAGGTGACAGAGGAAATCAGCTACTACCTGAATAGATGAATCCATTGGATCAATACATCTTTTTGAGCACCACTCTGCAAATCTGTTGATTTTATAGTTATATGCTCTGGAGGTTGACCCCCTCCTGGCTTTGGCCATAAACATGGCCGCTTGCTCAGAAAAGCCCTCCTTAATTCTAGATTCCTTGACAACATCCACACAGTCAATCGGAACATTGACGGATTGTCGTGAAGGGCCTTGCCCTGGAAGATAAGGTCGTCCATCAGAGGCAGAGGAACCGGACTGCAGACCAGAAGGTCCAGCAGATCCGTATACCACGATCGGCTTGGCCAATCCGGGGCGATCAGAAGCACTTGGCACTCCTGCTGCCCGATTTTCTGAAGCACCTTTGGAATCAGGATTGTTGGAGGGAATGCGTATGCATACATTCCCGCCCAGCTGATAGCTAACGCATCTGTTGCGAAAGCGCTTGGGTCTGGAATCGGAGAGACGTACGTCGTCATCTTCGCATTCTTCTTCGTTGCGAACAAATTGATGTTGGGCTTCCCCCAATGGTCGAACAGACGATCCGCCACACATTGATTTAGTTGCCATTCCGTGGGTAAAATACTCATCCTTCGGCTCAATGAGTCTGCTAGCAGATTTAGCCTTCCCGGAATATGAACTGCTCTCAAGGTAATCCTGTGATCCAGGCACCAACAAAGCAGTTTCCAAGTCATCATACAGAGACTGGGCGACTTCGTTCCGCCCTGGCGGTTTATGTAAGTCACTACTGTTGAGTTGTCTGAACGAATCTTGCCCTGAACTTTCTGTAAGAAATGTTCCAGGCCCAGGACTACTGCTCTTAGCTCCAGTAGATTGATATGTTCCTTTGACTGATCCAGATCCCAAAGCCCTGATATTGTGGACTCTTCCAGACAAGCTCCCCACCCCTCCATCAATGCATCTGTATACACAGTCACCTGAGGGTGGGGAGGGGTTAGCAAAACCCCCAGCAAGAGATTCTCTATATTCAACCACCATTGCAGGTGGTGAATTAGAGGCGCCAACACTGACACGTTCGAGTCCAGCGAACCTGAACTCTGGGTCCACTGTGTCATGAGAAACAACTGGATCAGGCGCCTGCGTAAGGCCGCCTGAGGAATGACTGGTTCCAATGAAACCATCAAACCCAGCATTCTCAAGTAAACCCGTGCCAGGACATGATGACTGTCGCACACCGACTGTATTAAGGAGATGCGTCTCTGAACCCTCTCCTGAGTAGGATAAACATATCCCGTCTCCAGATCAAAGAACATGCCCAGGTAAACAAACTTCTAAGATGGAGTCAGCTCTGATTTTTGGAAATTGATTATCCAGCCCAAGTCCGTGAGAGTTTTCAAAACAATCTCCAGATTGGCCGATAACGTTTCCTGGGTGTGTGCTTTTAACAGCCAGTCGTCTATGTACGTGTGGACTGCTATGCTTCTCCTGCGGAGGTATGCCGTGATTGCGAGACCCACACGGGTGAAGACCCGAGGAGCCGTGGAAATTCCGAAGGGTAAAACCCTGAATTCCCACTGTCTGCCCTGGAATGCAAATCTCAGGAAGCGACGGAAACTCCTCTCTATGGGAATGTGGAAATAAGCATCCTTCAAATCTATTGAAGCTGTCCACATTCCCTGCTCTAACCCCGCCAACACCGAGCGCACAGTCTCCATCTTGAAACTGGGCGTCTCTATGAACTTGTTCAATGGCTTGAGGTTGAGAATCGGCCTCCACCCTCAGGTGTTTTTGTTACTAAGAACACGGTTGAATAGAAGCCCGGGCACCTCTGCGCCGGCTGAATAGCTCCTTTTTGTATGAGGGAATTTATCTCCTCCTCGATACACAACCTTTGATCTGGATCTCTCGGAATCGGAGTCCAGATCGGCACGAGAGACAGTCGCGATGGCGGGCCTGTCATCCAATCGGGATGATAGCCGACAGAAAGCCATCGCAAGACTAAACGGTCCTGAGTCAACCGCTTCCACACTGGCAAGTGGTCGGCCAATCGGCCGCCCACCGGTCCACCTAGGGAGAGAGGTGGACATAAGGAGTGCGAGAGTGGCACTGTCTTCTCGGCCAGAAACACCGGAGTGGTTCCCACCGTGGTAACCGGCCCATCAGGCCCGATTACCGCGACCAGATCCCGGCGCGCCATGCCCAGCACCGCGCGCACCTCGGTGCATGGGTGGCTGCCTGACTGGCTGCGCCTGGGGAGCCTGCGCCCCCCTCGCTGCGGGCCGAATCGCACGCGGCCTAGGCCGTCGCTGCGATGGTGGCTGGCCTCTGACCTGGCCACCTCCACCTCGAGCCTGCAGGGGACGATACGCAGGGGGTGCTGCGCGAACGCTCGCACGACGGAGCACTTCAAATTGCTCGCGCAGGGCCCTCTGGTTGTTGACAAGAGTCACCGTCTCCTGGAGGTGCTTGCATCCCTCACCTCCAAAGAGAACAGGACCTGTCATAGGCGTACGCAGTAGCCTATTGTACAGGTCCTGGGACGGGCACAGATTGTCCAAGGCAAACGTGCGCCTCGCCCGGACACTCCTGGTCACCGCCCGCGTCAAGCAGTCCAGAGCCAGGTTGATACCATCCTGGATGGCTCTCTGGACTGTGACCGGGCTTGGTTGGCGCGATGCGGATGCCGTTACCACCCCCTGTAACAGCTGGGAGACGTGGGACAGAGCAGCAATCGACGCTCTCCCACTCTCCTCCGCATCACGCAGCGCGGCATTTGCCGAACGCAACGCGTTCGAGCACAGGACACCCGTGTCAGAACGGGAGCCTGGCCGTGCATCTTCGCCCAAAGCCGTGCGGTCATCGACGCTTGGCTTGGGCACCACACCGTACCGCTGGTAGTCCAGGGGCACGATGCGGCACCGCCTGGCCACCTCGCGAGGGGCCTTCGCGAGACGCCCATTCGCCTTAATGGACGTCTCCGCCGCCTCGAACATGTCCACGACATGCTCAGCCAGCGGCAGAGATGGCTTAGCGTTTGCAGTCGGCTTACCAGCTAACCACGGCCTGTGATCTCGCTGGCTAGCCGACTGCTCCACGGGCAGGTCTGGCCGAACACTCACCAGCCACTGGCAAGCGTCCGACCAATCCTCCTCCGTGGCTAGCTGCGAGCGCTCTACAAGACGGGGGCCTTCGTCTTCCTCCTGAGCGCACGCAGCAGAGCTTGACGGCGAGTATGCTGATACCGCTGGCAAGCCAGGGAAAACATGCGGCCCCGAAAGACCAGGCATGCTAAGCTCACTGGCTTGACCAAGAGCAGGCGCCGTGGTAGAGCGCGGGGCAGACACCGTCCCACCACGGTCCAGACCAGCACCAGCGACACTCTCGGCAAGCCGAGGTATGCGGTAACGCTGGCCTTCAGCACCGCCCAGGGTCACCTTCTGGACCGTGAATTCTACTCCTGCGTGAGTAGAACCATGGACCACGTTGCCTGCATTCCCCGCGAGGGGTGCACAGACGTCGTAGTCCATGGTCACGTCCCCAGACGGCGACCCTAGCAGGAAATCCTCTTCCTCCTGGCCAGAAAGGTTAGACTCCGGGTCAGCAAAGAGAGCTAACCCGGACTGGCCAGGGATGGTGCCATAGCAGACCGCTGGTCCCTGCAACAACCGATGTCCACGGCCCCTCGGCGCGGCACCAAGCCTGCTGCCAGGGTCGTGGAACGCCCCCATCAACGGGGCCACCTCTGAATCGTTCTCAAACAACGGAATCGACCTACGGAAATTAGATTCAGAGGCGGGGATAACCTGCTCTGAAGCAGATGCTGAGGACAACAAAGGAGCTGGCCCAGGAAGCATGCTGCGAAGCAACTCTGGGACCAAATCCTTTATTGTCCTCTGCATCTCTCCCAACATTTCGGACCGGAAGGCCTCCATGTCCACCGCGGATGAGGCCTTCCTCTTACCCTTCTTCGAAACACTCTCTCTCTTCGCCTTCCTCTCCTCCTCCACGCCCTTCTCCATGGCCTGCAACGACAAAAAGTCAGACATCAGTTCGCCCCCCCCCCCCCATTGCTTACATACGTCGCACTTAAGCAGCGGTCCACAGGGACTGCAGCTGAAGCACAAATGGCGAACAAACCGATCCTTCAGAAACCGGCCACAGGACGGACAACCAGGTCTCTGAAACAGGACAAAGGACGAGGACAATGAGTAAGTTAGTTAAGGTTAGAAACTCAAAACCAAACTAAAAGAGAGGGACAAGATCATAAAGATCAGTAATCAAGAAAAACCAGCGTTGGACAAAACTTTAAATGTTAATAAAGAGCAAGGATGATTATGACGTCATCAATCCCTTGACAGAAATTAAATCGGTCTGCAACAAGCATCCAAGTGCAAGGACGAATTGTATTCGCAACTAGAACAACCTCACATGGATATTCAGACTACACACCATCAGATACCCAATGATAACAATGGTATAAAACAGTCATTATTTTTTCAAATAATTCATATCACCTCATATCATTAATTAGATACCTGACACCTGGTATAGACAAACCATCCAACGTGATGCACTGGAGCACTCCACCAAGACTACGCCTCTTAACTCTCTCCACCTAAGGGGAAGGAATTGGATCAACAGGGCAAAGTGAGAAGACCTTTATATCAAGCCTCCAACTCACTGAGCATAGATTTTTTGGTTAGATAACCTAACAGTATTAGTAGGAAATGGAACCATGGTGGAGAGAAACAAACCCTCCTGAGCTGAGATGTCCACTAATAATGCAAATCCATACCTGTGGACATAAACACAAAGAGAGATTAGACTTATATAGCACCGAGTTGAAAAAACCAACTCAAACCGGCGCTCATCACGGTAAGCGCGAGTCCCGGAAACACATTACACCGGGGAAAAACTCGCTAGAATATAGTTGAAATCACCTGATAAAGAGATCCAGCTCCCTCCTCCGGAGAAGTCGCCCTTTCTGACATCTTTCTCTTTCTTTCCAGGTATATTCAGACTATTTTACACAGGTAAACGAGTGAAAACTTTTTAACAAGCACAAACGCATGTGAACTCTCTGCCAATAAATTAGCAAAGAGGTAGTAGTAGTCGGCGCATGCGCGGTGGTGGGGCCGGCATCCGCCTGACTACCTCTGTTTACCTGCCCAGTAGGGGCACCTAACTGTTTTTAATCTGAGTGTTTTATTGAGTGAACGCCAATATTTAGCAATATCAAAAGTATTAGGGAGGTAAGTATACTCTTGATGTGAAAAGCTTCACGCCCATGGTGTTAAACTGAGCAGCACAGACATCTGCAGAAGTCACAGACTCGGAAGAAAAAGTCTCACACAGGCTACAACCGCACGCCACCGACCAATTATCTTTAGGCTCACTACATACAAGAAAAATGAAATCTTCACCCGTAAAGTTTCTAAAGAACACTGGAATCACGTTAACAGAAAGCCTGACACCAGCAAGGTTCCAACTACTTAAGGATGTTCAACGACATCAATCTGTTGAAAATGCTTGGACAATCGATGGAAGAGTGACATGCCTACTCAGATCTGGTAGAAAAATACCAATCATGTCACCAAATGATCTAGCCAAACTCTAGCTTTTTGAATTCTTTCTTAATGTTACATAATATCATGACGATGTATTTCCAAATGTGTATAAATAGTATGCACAGATGCACATTTATTTGACCATATAATGGCTAATCTGCTCAAGAAAAAACAAAATATTCTGAATGCCCATTTGTAGGCCAACAGACTATTTTTCACGGTTTACCACTGGAATGAAGGGCTCAGCTTATCGAGCCAGTCATTCCATGGTTAAAATTTTCAAAAATGTCATTCTCTTGGTCTGGAGAAAAAAAAAAAAATGGAAGTTCTTCAAGGCCACTGCATAGGTTGTCTTGCCGTGAAATTATATGTATATAACACTCTAATCTTTCATATTATTATTTTACAGAGGATGAAAGCACCTGAACCCATCTAGAACAGTTGGCAAAATTGTGACACCAGGCAAATCGTCAACACGGTAATATATAGTACACAAACCACTATGTGTTATCTGTTGTCTGTCTGCTTTGGTGAGTGGTGCTGTACATACTATCAAATTGTATGTGCTAAAAGTAGTCAAAATGTCTAATTGTCTGTCCTCCCGATTACCTAAGTACGGGGAGTAATAATAATGTTTATATGCCTGAAACCGATACCCAACACTTTCAACGATGAACTCCCCATATATCTCAATTTCAACGTTTAAATTTGTCTGGAAGCCATTGCTGTCTTAAGGAAGCAATGATTCCCAGTCAGGTTGATTTCAAAAGACAACAGTATACGTTCGATATCACAAAGATTCGACTTTTTCTGGAACTTCTCAAGGAAGGGGTTAAGCTGTTCTAGCTTCAATGACTTAAATGATTGTTGCCTGAATATCCATAAATGTAATTACGATCCCAATCCCTATAGATACGCTTGTCTAACCCATGACCTGAATACTCGTCATATGGTTATGTAAATGCTCACCTCTACCTATATATGTCGCCTCGCTTTACTTGTGATCTATCAAACTCCAACAATAGTTTTTCTCTTACTGTTAGACAATATCAAGACTATGTGTTTTCAAATGTGTATAAATAGTATGTATGGATGCACATATATCTATTTAACCTTAATCTGGTCAATAAAATCAAAATATCCTAAATGCCCTTGGCAAGCCAAGATAAGATTATTTTTCAGGGTTTACCACTGGAATGAAAGGCTCGACTACTGAGCCAGTCATTCCAGTGTTAAAATCTCAAAGATGCTACTCTCTTGGTCTGGGAAAAATGTAGGTTCCCCAAGGCTACCGAAGAGGCCGGCCTGCCGTGTAAGGATTAAATGTAAATAATATACAACAAATTTTCTCTTACTGTTGGACAGTATCAAGACTATGTGTTTCCAAATATGTATAAAGAGTATGTATAGACGCACATATATCTATTTAACCCTGTAATCTGGTCAACAAAATCAAAATATCCTGAATGCCCTTTGCAAGCCAAGAGAAGATTATTTTTTCCAGGGTTTACCACTTGAATGAAGGGCTCCGCTATCGAGTCAGTCATTCCAGTGTTAAAATTCCAAAAATGGCATTCTCGTGGTCTGGAAAAAATGGAAGTTCCTCAAGGCCACAGCAGAGGCTGGCCTGTCGGTAAAGGGTCAAATGTATATAATATTCTAATTTTTCATATTATTTTACAGATGATGATAACACTTGAAGCCACACAGAATAGTTTGCAAATTGTGACACCAGGCAAATCTTCAACACGGTAATATATAGTACACAAACCACTATGTGTTATCTGTTGTCTGTCTGCTTTGGTAAGTGGTGTTGTACATACTGTATGTGCTAAATGTAGTCCAAATGTATATTTGTCTGTCCTACCGATTACCTAAGTATGTGAATTAACATTAATGTTTAAATGCCTGAAACCATTACCCAACACTTTCACCAATGAACTACCCATATATCTCAGTTTCAACGTCACCACTTCGGAAAACTGCTGAATATTATCAGTTAAATCTGTCTGGAAACCGTTGCAGTCTTAGGCAGCAATGGTTCCCAGTCAGGATGATCTCAAAAGACACAACAGTATACGCCCGATAACACAAAGATTTTACTTTTTCTGAAACTTCTCAATGAAATGGTTAAGCTGTTCTAGCTTCAATGACCCAAATGATTGTTACCTGAATATCCATAAATGAACTTACATTCCCAATGCCTATATGCTTGTCTAACTCGTGATTTGAATACTTGTCAAACTCTGAAGATACATGTCACCTGGCCTTACCTTCGCTCATATCTGCCCATGACGTAACTGACATAATGTATGGTTGTATAAATGCTCACCGCTACCCATATATGTTGCCTCGCTTTACTTGTGATCTATCAAACTCCAACAATAGATCTTCTCTTACTGCTAGACAATATCATGACTATGTGTTTCCAAGTGTGTATAAATGGTATGTATGGATGCATATGTATTTGTTTAACCCTGTAATGGCTAATCTGGCCAAGAAAATAAAAATATCCTGAATGCCCTTTGCAAGCCAAGAGATTATTTTCCCCAGGGTGTACCACTTGAATGAAGGGCTCCGCTATCGAGTCAGTCATTCTAGTGTTAAAATTTCAAAAATGGCATTCTCTTGGTCTGGAAAGAATGGAAGTTCCTCAAGGCCACTACAGAGGCTGGCCTGCCGTGAAATGGTTAAATGTATGTAATGTTCTAATCTTTCATATTATTATTCTACAGCTGATGAGATCACTTGAATCCACATAGAATAGTTGGCAAACTGTGACACCAAGCAAATCCTCAACACGGTAATATATAGTACACAAACCACTATGTGTTATCTGTTGTCTGTCTGTTTTGGTAAGTGGTGTTGTACATACTGTTATATTGTATGTGCTAAATGTAGTCCAAATGTACATCTGTCTGTTCTACCAATTACCTAAGTAGGTGAAGTAACAAGGTGAACTCCCAATATATCTCATTCTCAATTCACCACTTTGTCTTAGGCAGCAATGGTTCCCAGTCAGGTTGACTTCAAAAGACACAACAGTATACGTTCGATATCACAAAGATTCTACTTTCTTTGAAACTTCTCAATGTAAGGGCTAAGATGTTCTATCTTCAATGACTTAAATGATTGTTACGTGAGTATCCATAAATGTAGCTACGATGCCAATGCCCATAGGCTTGTCTAACCTGTGATCTGAATACTCTTCACTCTCCGAAAATACATGTCACCTGACCTTACCTTCGCTCATATCTGTCCATGGCCTAACTGGCATAACTTATGGTTACATAAATGCTCACCGCTACCCATATATGTCGCCTCGCTTTACTTGTGATCTATCAAACTCCAACAATAGATCTTCTCTTACTGTCAGACAATATCATAACTATGTCCATCTAATCCATTAACATTATATATAATCTCATTTTATTAGATAAACACTATCTCTCCATCACAGTAGCCAGCAATAGCCTTTAGCCACCCCATTTTTTGCTGTCCATGCCTGTCCGGTTCCCGCGCTTATCCTGCAACAAACCTGTCAAATCTAATCAGCGTGCAATTCTATGTGACTGTTGTGGTGATTGGGTGCATTTAAGATGCTCCCAAGGGCTAACTATCACAGATTATGAAGAACTCCAGAGTTCTGATGAGCCATGGTGGTGTTTTCAATGTAACCAAACTAATTTTCCTTTTAATCACTATGAAAACGATACCGAATTTCTGCTTAATATCATAGGTGCCAAATATGACTACAGTACATATATAAATGCAAACATACTTGTAAACCCATTCAAGCTAAATACGTCTAACCAGGGCAATGAATACACAAATTTCTCTGAAACAGATATTGATAATGAAGGTATGAATTTTCCACTCTGTGACTATATACTTCAGAAAGAATTTAATGATAATATTATCAAGAGTACTGATGCTATCACCTTTTCAATGATTCATATTAACATTAGATCGCTGCTAAAAAATTTTGATAAATTTAATAACTTTATGGATTCCAGCTCACATGAATTTAGCGTCATAGGAATTACCGAGACATGGTTGAAACCTGACTCACCACTGGACTTAATTAATATGCAAAATTACAAATTCATTGAAAAACACAGGCCAACTAAAAAAGGTGGTGGTGTAGGCATCTACATAAAGGACAGTTTACAGTATGATTTGAGAGATGACCTGTCAATGAATGAAGAATTTATTGAAACTATTTTTATTGAAATTCCCAATGAAAAAACTAAAAATAAACTTGTCGGTGTCACATACAGACCTCCTGGAAGTGACAACGACAAATTTATGAAATCATTCGAAAAAATTCTAAATACCATACAAAATGAAAAGAAATCTGCTTATATATTAGGTGACTTTAATATTGATTTGTTAAAACAACATAGCTTCTACACTCAAGACCTATTAAATTTATTAAAAATATCTGGCTTTTATCCATTTATAACGAAACCAACAAGAATTACAGAATGCTCGGCTACTGTTATTGACAACATCATCTCGAATAATGCTGTAAATGGCAAGAATCAAACAGGTATCTTTGTTGTAGATATTTCAGACCATTTACCTATTTTCTATATAGAAAAAGAAAACAAAAAAGGAAAATCATTTGTAAAAGAAACAGTAACTTGTAGAGACTTCAAAAAGGAAAATATAGAAATGTTCAAAAACAATATGGCTAACATAAACTGGAACCAGGTAATTGAATCACAGTCATGTGAAGATGCCTACAACACCTTCCACACTATATGCTCTAACATCTATGAATCTGCCTTTCCACTTAAAAATATTAAGAAATTTAAACAAAATCCTACTAAACCCTGGATTACAAGAGGAGTGATAGCTGCCTGTCACAAGAAAAACAAGTTATATCTGAATTTTATTAAATATCCGACAAAGTATAATGACTCACAGTTCAAGAAATATAGAAACAGGCTAAATCAGATAATTAGGACAGCAAAAATACATTATTTTCATAATAAATTTGATGAACAAAAAGATAATATAAAGGAAACATGGAAACTGATTAAATCATTACTAAATAAGAAAAACCCCAATACTGAAGCATCACGGTTTATTTATAATAATAGAGTCATTAACGACAAAAAAGAAATAGCAGACAAATTTAATGAGTATTTTACTAACATTGGTCCTAATTTATCATGAAAAATTCAACCCAGCTCGAACATACATATAACGGACTTTCTAACAGGTAGTTATCAACACTCTATTTTCCTAAATCCAACAGATACTCACGAAATCTACAAAATACTAATGCAAATTAACACAGCTAAAAGTGCTGGAATCGATAATTTCAAATGGAAAATTTTTAAACACTGTGTATGTATGTATGTAAATATTTCTAGAGCGCCAATTCCGAAATTAATCGCTCAAAGGCGCTTTACAAATTTTAAAGATGAAAAAGATACGTTTTTAGGCTAGATTTAAAAGGCTCAATTTTGTGACAGTTTCGGATATGAGCAGGTAGATTATTCCAAAGTCTTGGACCGGAATTCGAAAATGCATGCTGTCCAACAACTAAATTAGTAGACGGGACCACACATAATGTCTGATCACTTGATCTTAGGGGCCGAGGTGCAATTCTCTTTGTAATTAAAGTAGATAGATACTGTGGGGCTAGTCCATGTAAACATTTGTAAACGAGAAGCACGATTTTATACTGTATGCGCTCTCTCACAGGAAGCCAATGGAGTTGTTTGAGTACTGGTGTTATGTGGTCTGTTCGCTTGGTTCGTGTTATTATCCGTGCTGCCGTGTTCTGCACCCTCTGGAGACGTTGTATCTGCTCTGATGTAATTCCTGCTAGCAATGCATTTCCATAGTCTAATTTGGATGTTATAGAGGCGTGAATGAGGGTCTTAGTGGCATCTGCTGTCAGTAATTTTCTAATTTTGTTAATGTTTCTGAATGTGAAAAATAGCGATTGACAGAGGGACGTAACATGTTTGTTCATGGACATCGAGTCATCGAATATGACACCAATGTTCCTTGCACTAGAGTTAAAAGAAATGTTTTCGTCACCAATTTGAAGATGCTCTATGTCAAGTTTTGGTCGGAGTTGCCGTGACGAGATAAGCAGTATTTCAGGTTTTTTTATCGTTTAGCTGTAGAAAATTTTTAAGCATCCAGAGTTTTACATCGCGAATGCAAAGTTTTAATTTCTCACGAGCATCAAATTGACTATTTGGGCGGAAGGCTATATAAAGCTGCGTGTCATCAGCGTAGAAATGATACTCAACTCCGTGCTTTTGCAGTAATCGACCAAGTGGTGATGTATATATTGTAAACAGCAGGGGCCCCAAAACGGATCCTTGAGGCACACCGGAAGTCAATGTACCATCGGATGATTTGGAGTTGTTTATGATGACAGTTTGACGGCGACATTTGAGATAGGACTCGAACCAAGAAAGGACAGTGCCGGCAAGGCCCAGTTCCTGTAGACGCGACAACATAATTGTATGATCGATGGTGTCGAATGCGGCCGATAAGTCTAGTAACACCAATATCACACACATACGTTCGTCCATTGAACACAAAATGTCATTTTGCACACGAACTAGTGCCGTCTCGGTGCTGTGAAGCTTTCGGTATGCGCTCTGATATGGTTCAAGCAGATTGTTTACTTCCAAATGGTTGTTAAGATGATTAGCTACGACTTTTTCTAGGAGTTTTGAGACATAGGGGAGGTTGGACACTGGGCGATAGTTAGACAGCATACTAACACCATTGGACCACATCTGTAATCTCTCACTTACACAGGGAGTATTTCCATCAAGATTAAAGGTTGCACGTGTGACACCCATATACAAAGCTAAAGATGTATCTGACTTTACTAATTATCACCAGTCTCGGTACTTCCACTTTTCTCAAAACTCTTAGAAAAGCTGTATTTTAGTAGAATTACTAAATATCTAAACAAAAACTCAATCATATATCCTTCTCAATATGGTTTCAGAGAAAAACACTCTACTATGCTTGCCATGGTGGATATGATAGAAAAATTATCAACCTCCCTTGAGAATAATGAACATACGCTAGGTGTATTCTTGGATCTTTCCAAAGCCTTCGATACAATTGATCATACAATTTTACTGCAGAAGCTTGCATACTATGGAATAAGAGGTACTGCATTGAACTGGATACAGCGTTACCTGTCAAACAGGGAACAGTGTGTACAATTCAATGGGGCTATCTCTGAATACAAAAATATAGTTTGTGGTGTTCCCCAAGGTTCAGTTCTTGGGCCCCTGCTGTTTCTCCTATATATGAATGACATACCCAAAGTCTGCAAACATCTCTCACTAATACTTTTTGCAGACGACACAAATGCTTTCTGCAGCCACAAGAATATAGAAATTCTATACAAAAATGTCAATAATGAAATGGCAAAAGTAATAGACTGGTTTAAAGTAAACAAATTGTCCTTAAATGTATCAAAAACTAATTATATACTATTCACAAAATCTAAGAAACTAAAAGAAATAGCTCTCCCAAACCTCTATATCGACAACCAGATAATTCAAGAAGCACAATATGCTAAGTTTTTAGGAGTATATCTGGACAAAAATTTAACATGGGAGAAGCATATTGAAATTATTACTACCAGGGTAGCAAAAAGCATTGGCATCATTCGCAGACTGAAACCCTATCTAACACCTAATATTATTAAAACCCTGTACTGCACAATGATACTTCCTCACATCACCTACTGCAATGCTATCTGGACTAATACATCTCAATCTAGACTAAAAAAACTAAAATCTCTGCAAAAGCAATCTATTAAACTATTTTCACAAACAGCAGGTGGCCAGGATATCTTTAAATCAGAAAAGGTCTTAAAACTTGAGGACATAGGAGGGCTCCAACTATACACAATCTTAAGGGACTTCCACAATGGCAACTTACCCTCATCCTTATCTAACATTTTTATGCTCAATACACAATTGCATCCTCACAACACAAGAATAAGAGATAACCTCCATTCAACACACCACCAAACAAAAGCAGCACAACAAAAACCCTCATACAAAGCAATTCAGTTATGGAATAATACAGACACAAGCACACGCACAGACATCATAAAGCTACAGTACTTTAAGCAGAATATCAAAAAGAAGATTATAGAAACCTACTAGACTCTGGAAAACACACACCATCATGGCATGCTATTCTCATACTTGCACCCAGTCACCAGAACAAATAATAATAATAATAATAATAATATTAATAATCAGAAGAATATCTGTCATAATGGTAACTACCAAACAACTAACTCTACCATCACAGCCTAAAAAATACTTTGTCATTGATAATAAGAATATGTAATATAGAATTATTAACTTAAGCAAGATAAGCACACATCCCTCTGTCATGTCTTTCCCTGTGAAAATGTAAATTGTCATACGTCTATTAACTGTTGGACTGCTGGAAGCGGACAATAACTCCAATTGGCAATGACTCTGGATTGGCTGAGTATTTTAGAAAAAATTTGACTGAAAGTTGCTTGTGGCTTAGCCACCGACAACGTTCGGTCAAATTGTTTTAGAGGTACTCAGCATACCCTGAGTTAGGCTCCATGGAAAATGTAGACTGCAGAGGCTTGGCAGCGAGACAGTTAAATATATGTATATATAGGACTATAACATGTTAACCGTATGTATTCAGTATTCTCATGTCCAATACTGTTGTTGTTATATGTTATATGTAGGGATCCACCGCCACATAGGCTCTGCCTTTGGTGGACTACCTGTTGTGAAACTGTAAATGTATATTCTATATCAAAATAAATAATCTTGAACTTGAACTTGAACTTAAGAATCTTCGATAAGTCAGATGGCCCGGGGACGGATATAAATATTTGATCACAGAATCACAGGCGAGCCGCGTCCCCACTTGAATTCAGATAAATTTGAAAACCAATGAGCTGCTGCTGGTCCAGAATTTATAATGTCTGATTTTCATGGTCAAATGAAGAAAATTTGCAGTTTATTGGGTTTAAAACAAGAGGCCTAAGAGGTCCGTGTCATTCACCTGGAACATTGGCAAATCAACTAATCCTTATTGAGTTTTACATTAATCAGTGGCATTTCCAATGACTTTCAGTTAAATGGTTTAGTTTTCGAGATATTTACAACAATCTGTGGATCGCTTTTGCAATGGTTCTTTTGAACATTATTTAAGTGAAAATAGAAGACATAAGTGCTAATATCGGAAACTGATGACATGTAGTCAAACTTGTATAAAGACACCAAAATTTTCAGTATATGTCCATTTGCAGGCCAAGATGTGGAAATTTTTGAAAATTTATCACTGGAATGACTGACTCAATTATCGAGCCAGTCATTCCAGTGGTAAAATTTAAAAAATAGTCATCCTGGTCTGCAAATGTAATTCCTTAAGGCCACTGCAGAGGCCGGTTTTGGCCGGCTTGACCATTAAAGGACTAATAATGGTTCAAATACATTGCTTAATTGGATTTAGCAAATGAAGAAAATAGTCTTTAAGGCAGGTGGTCTCTTAACCCTTTCACCTATTAATCCTGGAAAAAGTATGTTCTTTATGATATAAAATTCATCTGTGAAAGGGTTAATACAGGTGGTCTTTATAGCAGGTTCAACTGAGTGTATTCCAGCCCATCCATTTAACACATGTACATCTGGCTGAATTGCCAAGTTAGCAGCAGGGATGGGCATTGCGATGCTGGAGTTTAATTAGAAAATAATTTGACTGAGTCATAGCTCCTTTCGGCAGCAACAACTTTCAATGAATCAAACACATTTCCAAATATTTCAACAGCATAGATGTCAGAGCACAGGAGGGGAAAGGCTAACCAGTTAATTTAGTGTTTGATCTACTATCATGACTATGGCAATAAAAGCTTAAAAGCTGTCATGTGTCAATGGATGGTGGAAATAAAACTCCAATTACACATTCATTAACCCTTTAACCCACAAATTTATTCAATGTTACATTTTCTCATAGAAAATGTCTATTTGCAAACCAAGAGAAGACTATTTTTGAAAATTTACTAATGGAATGACTAGCTCGGTTATAGAGCCAGTCATTAAAGTAGTAGATTTTCAAAAATAGTCTTCTCTTGGTCGGCAAATGGACATTTCTCAAGACTAATGCTGTTGCCGTTTTTGGCTGATATGAGGACCAAAGGGTTACCTCCTTTCCTAAATAGCTAAAATATGTATTGTTATTCATTATTTTTTTTAATAAACTTCAACTCACATTACCCAACACCAAAGAACTGAGCTAACTGATAACTGAGCTGGGCCACTCAGCAAAGGATTGTATTAGGCAATCCAATCTAATAGAAAGACCACCTATACTAGATGGTAATTTTACTGCATGCAGTCAAACTGTCAATCCATGACATTTCCTGAAAATTGGAAAGGGGCTAAAATCTTTCCTTTGTATAAAACTGGTGATGTGAACAATATTGAGAACTATAGGCCGATTTCTATACTTCCTATCTTATCTAAAATAATGGAACGTCATGTTCACAATCACATGTTTGAATATTTATCTCAGTACAATCTACTTTGTAGCAATCAATCTGGTTTTCGTAAAGATCACTCTTGTGAAACAATCCTTCTTAAAATGCTTAACACATGGACGAAATCCATTGATGATGGGCAAATAACTGGAAATGTATTAATTGATTTTAAAAAGGCATTTGATGTAATTGATCACCAGCTATTACGTAGAAAATTAAAATTATATAAATTTGATAATGCAGCACTTAGGTGGTTTTCTTCATATTTAAAGGATAGGTGGCAGTGTGTAAGTAAGTCTGGAAGCTTAGCAGACCGCATGGCTGTTAAGCATGGTGTGCCACAGGGTTCTATATTAGGGCCTTTATTATTTATAGTCTTTGTTAATGATCTACCATCTCATATTAATCACTGTCACACTGATATGTATGCTGATGACACTACAGTTTATTTTAAATCCAATTGTATTACCCCTCTAACAAATCACTTAAATGAGGACATGAATGCAGTCAAGGAATGGTGTAATGAAAATCAAATGATTGTCAATGCAAGTAAAACTAAATTATTATTAATCGGATCACGAGCTAAGCTTAAAGATTTCAAAGATGTGACAATACAGTATGATGGTATTAATCTAACTGGCAGTAGCTCTGAAAAGCTTCTAGGAGTCCATATTGATGATAAGCTAACATTCATAGAGCATGTGAACAATGTTGTAAAAAAGATATCTCGTCTGTTAGGAATACTTAGAAAATATGCGAAGGACCTACCCATCGATTATAGATTAAAATTTTTCAATTCCTATGTATTACCCCATTTTGATTTCTGCCTGGTAGTATGGGGTAATATTTGCAAAGAAACTCAATTAGACAACTTCTAAAATTGCAAAAACGAGCCGCACGAATCATTCTCAGTGAAAAGTTTAGTACACCGTCAAGAACATTATTTGAAAAACTTAGCTGGATTCCGATACAGGAAAGAATAAATTACAAAACTGGATGCACTGTATATAAAGCTATCAGAGATGAAAATCCTGAATATTTAACAAAGCTATTTGTAAAATGTGCTGATTCTCATAAGCGAAATCTGAGATCTTTAAACAATTTTCAAGTCAATATTCCATTGGCGAAAGGTGCCTTGCACTCATCTGGCTTCGCTGTGAAAGGATCAAAATTATGGAATTCATTAAAAGTATCACTACGAACTGCCCCTTCCTTGACTGCTTTCAAATCCCAATATATGGCTGACAAATTAGGTAAATAATCACTACATGTACATTTATATGCTATTGATATGGTGTAGGTACTCATATCTAAATCTTTATGTTTTGTCTTGGATGAGTCCTGTCTGCTAGCACTCGGGATTGGATCCGAATTGGTATCGCTTAAAACATTTTGAGAAAATTGGACCATAAAACTTAAAGGTTTTTGCACAGAAGGAAGCTGCTTGCGGAGTTCATGCATCTTTTCTCTCTCTTTTTTCAAGGTGTTTTTGGATTGTACCGGTTTGGATCCGATCTTGAGTGTTGGCAGATGGGGGTTGTCTAAGACATACAATGTAAATATGTACAGTATATTATATGTACATATTGTATATAGAAAACCATGTATTATATGTAAATATGTGAATAATAGTAGAATAGATTGAAGGCCCCGGGGAACACCAGCTATTTATAACTGATTGGTTTACCTTCATAAAATAAAGCTTATTATTATTATTATTATTATCCGATAGATTCAGAAATGGCATGGTTGAAATCAGCATACCCAAAAACCTGTACAAAACAAATTTCGACTTCAAAATTCATCAAATAAAAGAATCCAATATGGCCGCCAAATACATGACATTTTGATTGGTTCATGGCAGCCATGTTTTTTTTACCTATCAACTTCCCATCAACAAACTTCAATAGCCCTTACTTAGTCCATAATCATATCCCCCAAATTTAGTCCCGATCTGTTCAGCGATTTTGCAGAAGTCGTCTTTGCGAAAACTAGCTCATCCAAGATGGCCGCCGAACCATTTGGCCAATCAAATTCCTTTGAACAAACTTGGTTCAGTTCTTGCCTTATATGATATTTCATGAGTTTTGAATTGTTCCACCAAATGGTTTCGGAGAAGATTTTTAGAGCTTTCTAAACATTGGCCAAAATCCAAGATGGTCGGTGGCCAATCGGCTTTCTTCGAACAAATTGGGATCTGTAGGCCATAAGGATACTTCCTGCCAAATATAATTGAAATCGACCAGCTGATTCTTCACAAGTCGTTTAAAGAAAAAGTTGACAGACAGACAGACCCCAGAGAGTCGCCATGGCATAAGCTCACTTGGTCATTCTGGCCAGGTGGGCTAAAAAAAAATAATTTTATGAAATGGCAACAAATATTTTTGGTGTCAGTAGGATTTTTTAGGGTTACCCAAAACAAACTATTTTTTAAGGATGACTGCCGGATATGTCTGAATCTGTGCATAGCTACATGTAGGCCTATGTCTGAATTTTGGTGTGGCTACACGTAGGTCTATGTGGATTTATGAATTTGGCTGGGGCTACATGTAGGCCTATGTCTGAATCCGAGTGTGGCTACATGTAGAATTTTAAACTGTACCAATTACTTTCTAAACTATAGTAATGATGTTCATCTTGTCAATTCGTACCATTCAAACCTAAACTGTACCAATAACTCTCTGAACAAAGATGATGAAATTTAAACTGTACCAATTACTTTCTGAGCTATAGTAATGATATTCATCCTGTCAATTTGTACCATTCAAAACTAAACTGTACCAATAACTCTCTGAACAAAGATGATGAAATTTACATCTCCTTGTTTGTGTTCAATCATTCAACAAACCCCCTCAACCAGGGAACCGTCAGTCTTCTGGATAAGGGTTTGGGCTTCAGCCCAACGGTCTCAGAACCACAATTGGGTAACCTGTATACCGACCTACAGGCTTTTTCCCGACGTATGCGCCTCAGACACTTCTTTACACCAAGCCCGCACCCACCTCACACTCTCTTACAAAACCACATTGACACACCGGCGCCAACAATGCTAACGTTCCAGGATGTCATAATCAAAAAGTTTGCCGCCAAAAAAAGCACAATGCCGCCACCCACCATGGATGCGCCATTCGAGGCTTTCTTTAAAGCGATCAGGTATGACTTCAGTAAGCACATCCACCGATGCTCCCATAAGAGCAACCTAACCGATGCCGAACAAACTGCCTTAAACAATTTAATACAAAATCATACAATCGTGATCAAAAAAGCTGACAAAGGACACGCAACCGTAGTACAGAACAAATCTGATTATATAGCTGAGGCACACCGCCAGCTAGCTGACACCAGGTTCTATAGAAAGGTCGACACAGACCTAACACACAAACACACTAACCTAGTGGAAAAACGCCTGGACCAGTTAGCTAGAGACGGAGAAATAGACCACACAACCGCCAACAATCTCATTCCGAAACCACTAAAAACTGCCAGGTTTTACCTCCTACCAAAGATCCACAAGAAGAACAAGGAGGGCCTTATTCCAGGCAGACCAATCATCAGTGGGATAGGCTGTCCCACCGAGCTGATCAGCAGCTTTGTGGACGAACATATCAAAGTGCACATCACAAAGATTGCATCTTATGCTAGAGACAGCACCGACTTTATCAACCAAGTCGAAAGTTTCGGAAAGACATCACCAGATACCCTACTGGCCACCATGGATGTCACATCTCTGTATACTAATATCCCAAACAATGAGGGACTCAGAGCAGTAGCAAAGTCTTGCCAGAGACATGGGCTCCCCAGAGACCTCACCATCAGAGGCCTCCTAAACCTCCTGAAACTAGTTTTAGAATGCAACAACTTCGAGTTTGACGGCGAAGACTACCTCCAAGTAGGAGGGACCGCCATGGGCAGCAAAGCAGCATGCACCTTTGCCTGCATTTTCATGGCCGATCTGGAAACGAAACTCTTAGCTGGAGCCCCATTTAAACTGTCCCTCTACGTCAGATACATAGATGATATATTCATGGTTTGGGAGCATGGCGAACAGGCTTTGGACTCCTTCGTCACATATATGAATTCATCCCACCATAGTATCAAATTTACTATGGAGTCGTCACGAGAACGGGTCTCCTTCCTGGACACCATGGCTATAAACATTGATGGCCAACCGATAACCTTTGACCTCTATACTAAACCAACAGACAAACACACGGATACCTACCCTACGAGTCAGATCACCCATCCGTCTGTAAGGACTCGTCCCCATATGGACAGTTTCTGAGACTCAGACGGATCTGTATTTACCTGGAAGACTTCGACAGAAACAGCCTAGCCCTACTAGGCCACTTTGAAAACAGAGAGTATCCGCCCACAATTCTCGACAAAGCCAGGCACAGAGCCCGTGCACAGAACGGAAACGACCTCCTACACCCACCCACCAAAACCCATACATCAAAGAACACCTTCCCATCAAAGCAGTCTTCGTCTGCGACTTCAACCGCACAGGCATTTTCCTCAAAAATGCTATCAAGAAATACTGGCCCATTCTGGAAGCAAGCCACAGATGCAGGCTTGCCTTCCCAGAACCGCCACTATTCGGTTTTAGAAGAAATAAAACCATCAAGGACACAATATCCAGAGCTAAGCTAACTGGCTCATTAATTACGACAGTCATTCCAGTGGTAATCTTTCTACAATCGGATCTGACTAAAAGATCTGCCAAGGAGATATGTCTGAAAGGATTTCAAGATATCCATCAGAAAGATTAAACGAAATCACGGATTTCTTTTTTCACGACAGAGTAGTTATACTTACCTCCCTAATACTCTATGATATTTCCTAAATATCGACCTTCACTCAATAACCCCAGATTTAAAAAGAAAGGTGCCCCTACTGGGCAGGGAGTCAGCTGTCAGTCTGCCGGATGCTAGCCACAACCTCGCGCATGCGCAGACGGACAGTGCCTCAACTTGTACTATTGGCCGACACATGCAACTAATAAGCTTGAAGACTGAGTCTCTGAGGGGCGGAGAGGCCGGGTCCATGTTAGGGTGTTAAGGTTAACTACTCTCTCGTGAAACGATATACTTACCTCCCTAACACTCTATGATATTGCCAGAATTCGTCAGTGAATTCAGCGGGAGGGAGGTGAAGTCAGAAGACCAGCTCACCCATTACGCATTTTTGCGCATGAAGCACTAAGATCTGAAATTGTGTAACACACAATCGATGGTTGAGAGTAATGACTGTATGTCAAATGCGCTTCCCCCTCCCTTTGGGAAAGGAGAAGCTATGACTTCAATGTCCCATACGCTCTCTAAATACTGGTGCACATCCAGTTCCCTTTGGTGAAGAACAACGATACACATTTATGCGGTTGTTGCCATAATTAAAATGTGCTGTCTGAAGACAGTGTGCGCGCCTTGTCTACACTATATACACCTGATCATCTTTTGACAATCAATAAGACAAGAGGATTAGTGGTGTCACAGAGGTAATGGTCAGTAAAACTTTACTCAGTGCCACTGGGCTACTGACATAATGTCATCCACCGGCACCGCATTAAACAGGGCAGTGGACGCCACTATGCCACGGACACTGTGAGCCTTGGCTAAGTCAATTTGTTTACCAGTGGCGGATTTGTGTCAAAATTGAATACACTGCACAATCCACCAAGATATTGTTGTGTCTTTTGAAGCACTGCCATGGGATTCAATATATGACAACCATAACGAAGATGGTTCCATCCGCCATTCTTGTATATGTTGTTTGTACCTATTTAATACGCGCACTGGACACCAAGCCTTTGAATTATGATCAAATCTAGTCAAAGCTGGCAAAATAATTGGTTGACCTGGGTTTTTTTAGCCATGAAGTTAATCCTAGGTAGAAGCCTATGCCCTTCCCCTGTAACCACAAAACGGTCTGCCTCGGAAGACAAAGTATGAATTTCGCTTCTCCGCCTTGCAGAGGCTGCAGCAATTAAAAATAGTTCTAAGTGTCAACATTTTTAAAAAAATGAAACATAGTGGTCAAAGGGTTTATCAGCTAGAACTTGAAGCAATAGAGATAAACTCCAAGACAGAATATCTGGTGGATTTCTCGGTTTTAGATTACCAATGCCTTTTATTAAAGTGTTCAATGAACATACTTCGTCACTTCCCCTATCAGCCAAGCAAGGGATAACTGACATTAAAGCCGATTTGTAGCCAGCAATAGAGTTAGGCTTGAGGCTATAGGCATCATACAGGTGACAAAGGAAATCGGCTACTACCTGAATAGATACATCCATTGGATTAACATCTCTCTTTCAGCGCCATTCTGCAAATCTATTGATTTTATAGTTATATGCTTGGAGGTTGACCCTCTTCTGGCTTTTGCTATAAACATGGCTGCTTGCTCAGAAAAGCCCGCCTTAATTGCGGATTCCTTGACACCATCCACGCAGTCAATTAGAACATTGACGAGTTGTTGTGAAGCGACTTGCCCTGGAAAATAATCTTGTCCATCAGAGGCTGAGGCACCGGATTGCAGACCAGAAGGTCCAGCAGATCCGTATACCATGATTGGCTTGGCCAATTCGAGGCAATCAGAAGCACTTAGCACTCCTCCTGCCTGATTTTCTGAAGAATTTTTGGAATCAGGATTGCTGGTGGGAATGCAAATGCATACATTCCCTACCAGGTGATAGCTAGCGCATCTGTTGCAATAGCGCTCGGATCTGGAATCAGAGACGTATGTCGTCATCTTCGCTTTCTTCTTCATTGCGAATAAATCTGTTGGGTTTCCCACCACGCCCCCCCCTTTGGTCGAACAGACGATCCGCCACACATTGATTTAGTTGCCATTCCATGGGCAAAAGAATCACCCTTCAGCTCAATGAGTCTGCAAGCAGATTTAGCCTTCCCGGAATGTGAACTGCCTTCAAGGTGATCATATGATCTAGGCCCCAGTAAAGCAGTTTCCAAGTCATCATACAGAGACTGGGCAACTTGTAAGTCACTACTGTTGTTTTTTGATCGAACTAGAACTATCTTGCCACAAACTTTCACTAAGAAATGTTCCCGGCCCAGAACCATTGCCCGTAAGTCCAACAGGTTGATATGTTCTTGTTACTGATCCAGATTCCATAGCCCTGATACCAGGCAAGATCCCCCATCGCTCCATTGATGCATCCGTATACATCGTTATATGAGGGTGAGGAGGGTGAGTATCATCCCGCCAGGACATTATCTCTCCTCATCCACTATTGAAGGTGGTGAATAAGAGGTTCCAACACTGACACATTTGAGTCCAGTTATCCTGTGCTCTGGGTCCACTGTGTCATGAAAAATAACTGGATAGGCCGCATGCGCAAGGCCGCCTGTGGAATAATTGGTTCCAGAGAAACCATCAACCCTAGCATTCTCATGTAAATCCATGCCAGTACATGATGACTGTTGCACACTGACTGTATTACTGAGATGAGTATTTCTACTATAAACATATCCTATCTCTAGATCGAAGAACATGCCCAGGTAAACAAACTTCTGGGATGGAGTCTGCTCTGATCTTTTAAAGTTGATGATCCAGCTTAAGTCTGTGAGTCTTCAAAACTATCTCCAGATTTGCTTTCTTGATTGTGTGCTTTTAACAGCCAGTCGTCTATGTAAGTGTGGACTGCTATGCTTCTCCTGAAGAGGTATACTGTTATTGCAAGAACCACCCTGGTGAAAACCCAAGGAGCCGTTGAAATTCCAAAAGGTAAAACCTTGAATTCCCACTGTTGGCCCTGGAATGTGAATCTCAGGTACCACCAAAAACTCGCAATTGGAATGTGGAAATAAGCATCCTTCAGATCTACCGATGCTGTCCACATTCCCTTCTCCAACCCTGCCAACACCGTTTTGGTCGTTTCCATCTTGAAACTCGGTGTGTCTATGAACTTGTTCAATGGGCTGAGATTGAGAATTGGTCTCCGCTCGCCAGTGCTCTGTTACTAGAAACACGGTTGAGTAGAAGTCGGGGCAATTTTATGCCGGTTGAATGGCTCCCTTTTGTATGAGGGAATTTATTTCTTGCTCTATACACAACCATTGATCTGGATCACTTGGAATTTGAGTCCAGATCGGGACAAGAGACGGGTGAGATGGCGGGCCTATCGCCCAGTCGGGCTGGTACCCGGCTGAAAGCCACCGCAAGACTAAGCTGACCTGGGTTAGTCACTCCCACTCTTGCTGCGGAGGTACAATCAACCTCCCACGGGTCCACCTAGGGAGAGGTGGACATAAGCAATTCAAGAGTGGGACTGTCTCTGTCTCTAGAAGCACTAGTGGTCCCTGTGGTAACCTGCCCATCAGGCACGGTTACCACGACCAGATCCTACCTCGCCACGGCCTGCGCACCTCGGTGGCCGTGGTCTATGCTGCGCCGGAGGCTGGGCCTCTGACTTGACCAGTGCCACCGCGGACCTGCTGTGGATGCTGCACGAATGCTCTCCCTACGGAGCACCTCAAATTGCTTGCGTAGTGCCCTCTGATTATTGACTAGAGTGACTGTCTCACAACCAAAGAGACCAGGACCTAACATAGGCATCCGCAGCAGCCTATTAAATAAATCTTGAGATGGGCACAGATTGTTAAAGGCAAAACTGCGCCTTACCCGGACACGCCTAGTCACTTCCCGCATCATGCAGTCCAGAGCCAGGTTGTGGGTGGCTCTCTGAATGGAAATGGGGCTTATCTGGGGCAAAGCAGATGCCGTTACTACACCCTGTAACAGCTGGAAGACATGCGAGAGCCGCTATGGATGCTCTCGAGCTCTCCTTTGCATCGCACAGCGCTCCTGTGTCAGAACACCTTTGGCACTACACCGTACTGCTGATATTGACCAGTGCCAATGCGACATCGCCTAGCCACCTCGCGAGGGGGGGGGGGCGGGGCGGGGCGGCGGCGTTCGCAAGACGGCCATTTGGTTTAATAGACGCCTCTGCCGCTGTGAACATATCCACGATACGCTCTGTTAGCGGCAGAGATGGCATAGCGGCAACTGTCGGCTTTCCAGCCACCCACGGGCACTGATCCCGCTGGCTAGCCAACTGATCCATGTTAAGCTCTGGCCTCATGCTTACCAGCCATTGGCATGCGTCAGACCAGTCCTCCGTGGCCACCTCTGAGTGCTCGACTAGGCGCGTGCTTTCGTCGTCCTCTATAGCACCCACAGGTGTGAGCGTGGCTGGAGCCGTGGATACTCCTGGCAAGCTGGTGAAAGCATGAAGGCCTGAGAGAGCGGGCATGTTTCGCGCCATGGCTAAGCCAGGAACCAGCACCATGGAAGCGTGTGTGGTGTAATCCATTACGCCATGGCCCGGGCCAGCCGCCTCAATACCATCGGCAAGCCGAGGTATGCAGTACGGGCGGCCATTCGCTCAAACCCAGGCCACCCATTGAGCCGTCAAGCCTACCCCTGCGGGAGTAGTCCCATGAAAAAATGTGCCTGTGTTCCCCGCGAGGTGTACAAGTTCGTCCATTTCCATGTCCACGGCATCAACGGTGAATCCAGCAGAAAATCTTCATCCTGGTCATGATAGATAGCCTCAGGGTCAGTAAAGAGCCCTAACCCTGGCCAGGGAAGGTACGGCAAGCCTCCAGCTGGGATCATTTAGGGCTGCTCCTAGATCCATCGGCAAGGTAGCGGCTTCCCGAGATCTACTGGAGCCACCACTGATTCTCATACATTTTCGGACCACAGACCATGACGGACACCACAATCATCAGTGGGGATTTTCTGCTCGGAAGCAGATGAAGACAAAACACTTGGCCCAGGGAGCATGTCGCGAAGCAACGCTGGAACCAGATCTTTGATTGCCTTTTTTTAATTTCCCCCCATCATTTCCAACCTGAAAATCTCAATTTCCGAAGAAACAGAGGCCTTTCTCTTACTCTTACCACTTACACTCTTTCTCACATGCTTCTCCTCCTGCACCGCGTAATCCTTAGCCACTAAAAACAAGAATTCAGAGAATAAGTCGGCGCCGCCACTGTTTACAGACGTCACATTTTAACAATGGACCACACAAGGTGAACATTTCACACACAGATGGGGCGCAAACTTCAACTTAATTGAATGGTTACAGACCACACAAGAAAACTTCTAAAAAAAGGACATAAGACGAAGACAATGAGTTTATAGTTAATAAAACTAAAGAAACCAAAAGAGGAGCAATAACAACTGGTCATTAAAGGGATGGTTGTAAGAAAGATGAACAGCCTACACTCAGGGTGGATATTAATAATAACATGGCTGATTATGACGTCAAGAAATTTCCATAAAATAGAAACAGACGGACTAGAAACATCATCCAGGTGCAAAGATGAATTGTATTCATAACACAAGAGCATGATCAACAGTAAATGAACATAGCACTAGCCCATGAGAATGATACAGATAAACAGCATGACGAAAATAGTAGCAGCAAATAATCATATTTTCAAATATATTAGAGTGCCATATAGCATAACTAGAGTACCTGCGTCTTTAGTAAAGGGAGGGGGGGGGGAACCAGAGGGCAGAACGACAAGCTCTTTCTTAACAGAGCCTATATCATTCTGGGCATAGACCTCCTGACAGGAACGTGTGGACACAAACATAAAGAGAGATTAGTTTTTCATGGCGCCAGATAATAACAAGAGGCCCAAGGGGCCTGTGTCGCTCACCTGGAACATTTACAACTCAACTAATCTTTATGGAGTTTTACATCAATTAGTGCCACTTCCAATGACTTTCAGTCAAATGGTTGATTTTGCAAAGGTTCTTTTGAACAATATTTAAGCAAAAATAGAAGACATCAGTACTAACAACAGAAATTGATGACATGCAGTCAAACTTGAGAATCAGAAGACAGCCTCTTATGGTAGCTGGTTTCTTAACCCTTTAATGGTCATGATTTTTCAGTAAAACAAAACTTTCAGGTTATGTCTATTTGCAGGCCAAGATATGGAGCATTTTGAAAATGTATCACTGGAATGACTGGCTCGATTATCGAGCCAGTCATTCCAGTGGTAAATTTTCAAAAATACTCATGCTGGCCTGCAAATCGACATTCCTCATGGCCACTGCAGAGGCAGGTTTTCGCTGGTTTGACCATTAAAGGGCTAATAGTTTCAAATACATTGCTTAATTGCATTTAGCAAATGAAGAAAATAGTCTTTAAGGCAGGTGGTCTCTTAACCCTTTCAACCATAAATCCCGGAAAAAGTATATTTTTTATGATATAAAATTTATTTTGTTGAATATTTTGAAATTAATTTGACGCGAAGCCGTTGTGCCTTAGGAAACATTGGCTTTCCGTTAAACTAATTTAAGAAGGGTTAATACAAATGGTCTTTATAGCAGGTTCAAATTTATTCAAGACAATTTAAATTTTCTCAAAGAAAATGAATGTCCACTTGCAGACCAAGAGAAGACTATTTTTGAAAATTTATCACTGCAATGACTGGCTCGGTTACTGTTTTTGGCTGACATGAGTGTTAAAGGGTTAATGATGAATTAATTAAATAAATCTTTTAGAATCAGTATGTGAATATGGTACACTTCATCAGCTCACTACCTCACAGGGTATTAATTTCATTTCAATCCTGAGAATTAGAGTTGTGGTTTTAAATTACAAGATTAAATGTTTTCCTATGCTGGCTAAATATCTAAGATATGTATTGTGTATGCTGACATATATGACTTTGAATATTTTGATATTTATTTGACAGAAAGTTGTTGCATTCTAAGGCAGCAATGACTTTCAGTCAAATTATTATTTTGAACTAGTGAACAACTGCTGCTAAGTGAGTTTTGTCACTCTGTCAAATGATTACAAGGGTTTTAGAATGCAGTTAAACATGCTATAAAGACCACCTGTACTAAATGCCAATTTTACTACATGCCGCCAAGCCGTTTATCTGATAGATTCAGAAATGGCACGGTTGAAATCAGCATACTCATAACCCTGTACTGAACAGATTTTTGCTTCAAAATCCATCAAATAAAAAAATCCAATGTGCCCACCAAACATGCTGTATTTTGATTGGCCCACTGCGCCCATGTTTTTTTTAATGGATCAACTTCCCTTGAATAAACTTTAATGGCCCTTAATCCCTAATTAGATCTGCCAAATTTCGATCTCTTCAGCGGTTCTGGAGAAGCTGTTTTGGCTAAAACTAGGTCAACCAAAATGGCCGCCAAACCATTTGACCAATCAAGTTCCCTTGAACAAACTTGGTTCAGCTCTTGCCCTAGATCATATTTCATGGGGTTTGTTTCAATCCACCAAGCAGTTTCGGAGAAGATTTTTAGACGTTTCAAAAAATCAGCCAAAAATCAAGATGGCCACCGGCCAAATTGGCCGATCGGCTTCCTTTGAACAAATTTGAATCTCTACAACCTAAGGATGCTTCTTGCCAAATATAATTGAAATCATCCCATAAGTTCTCGAAAAGTAGACATTTTAAATTTCCCATTGCTTTAGTATGGGAGCTTTTGGCGGGAAAATGATCCAAGATGGCCACCAAACCGTTTATCCGACAGCTTTGAAAATTGCAAATTTGTGATCAGAATACCCAAAAAACCTATATAAAACCAATTTCAGCCTCAAAATCCATCAAATAAAAGAATCCAATATGGCCACCAAACATGCTGTATTTTGATTGGCCGACTGCACCATGTTTTTTGACGGATTAACTTCCCTTGAACAAACTTTAATGGGCTTTAGTCCCTAATCATATCTGCCATATTTCGGCCTGATCCCTTCAGCGGTTCTGGAGAAGTCATTTTCGCTAAAACTAGGTCAACCAAAATGGCCGCTATACCATTTGGCCAATCAAGTTCCCTTGAACAAACTTGGTTCAGCTGTTGCCCTAGATCATATTTCATGGAATTTGCTTCAATCCACCAAGCGGTTTCGGAGAAGATTTTTAGACATTTCCTAAAATCGGCCAAAATCCAAATTGGCCATCGGCCAAATTGGCCGATCGATTGGCTTCGTTTGAACAAACTTGGATCCCTATGCCCTAAGGATACTTCCTGCCAAAGATAACTTATATCGGCCTAGTGGTTCTTGAGAAGAAGTCGTTTAAAGGAAAAAGTTGACGGATGGACAGACGCCGGACGGTCGCCATGGCATAAGCTCACTTGGCCATTCTGGCCAGGTGAGCTAATAAACCAGTTTTCTTGGCGCCTATCACGTTTATACCACGTCACGGAAATAGGTGACATCGCGTAATTAAGACAGAAATAAATGAAATTGTAATAGAGATCAGCTGGTAACTTGGTCCTGGTGAAGCCTTAGGCATTCCACAATGCTCACACATATCCAACACGCTAAAAAAAATTACAAAAAAGATACTACAGCAAAACTGACATGACTAAGCAAGAACTGATTAGTGAACAAGCATGTGTTTCAGCCCAATAGTCAAGAATGAGGCAGTGTCAGTCTGCGCATGCGCGAGGGTGGGCTGGTATCCGGCAGACTAACAGCTGACTCCCTGCCCTTTAGGGGCACCTTTCTTTTTTAGAATCTTTTTTGATTCTGGGGTTATTGAGTTTAGGTCGATATTCAGGCAATATCAGTGTTAGGGAGGTAATAAGTATATCTCTTGAAGTGAAAATCATTGTTACACAAATAAGCATTGTTACCCGAGACACCATTGTTACCTGAGATAGCATCGTTACCCAAGACAACATTGTTACAAGAGACAGCATTGTTACCGGAGACACCATTGTTACCCGAGAGCATTGTTACCCGAGACAGCATTGTTACCCGAGACAGCATTGTTACCTGAGACAGCATTGTTACGCTAGACAACAGTTACCAGAGACACCATTGTTACCCGAGACAGCATTGTTACCCGAGCCAGCATTGTTACCCGAGACACCATTGTTACCCGAGACAGCATTGTTACCCAAGACAGCATTGTGATCACACAGCATTGTTAGCCGAGATAGCATTGTTACACGACAAACCATTGTTACCCGATACAGCATTGTTACCCGAGACAGCATTGTTACCCGAGACAGCATTGCTACCCGAGACAGCATTGTTACCCGAGACAACGTTGTTAGCCGAGACAGTATTGCTACCCGAGATAGCATTGTTACCCGAGACACTCTTGTTACCCGAGACAGCATTGTTACCCGAGACAGCATTATTACCCGAGATAGCATTGTCACTCGAAACAGCATTGTTACCCGAGACATCATTGTTATCCGAGACAGCATTCTTACCCGAGACAGCCGTTACCTGAGACAGCATTGTTACCCGAGACAGCATTGTTACCCGAGACAGCATTGTTACCCGAGACAGTATTGTTACCCGACACAGCATTGTTACCCGAGACAGCATTGAGACAGTATTGTTACCCAAGACAGCATTGTTGCCCGAGACAACATTGTTGCCCGAGACAGCATTGCTACCCGAGACAGCATTGTTACGCGAGACAGCATTGTTACCTGAGACATCATTGTTACCTGAGACAGAGGCTGATAAATGAGATCTGCTGTGGATGATTCAACACGACCCAACACCTTCACTTCCAAGTCATGTACTCGACCAATCAGCTGCTGGACGTGCTCGAGTAGGTCACGGTTATGCATGAGTAGTTGATGTGCACGTGCCTGACAAGCAAACATGGAGACATCACTAATTATGAGACATAACTAATTACGAGATATCACTGATTATGAGACATCACTATTTACGAGACATCACTAATTATGAGACACCACTAATTACGACACATCACTAATTACGAGACATCACTAATTACGAGACATCACTAATTACGAGATATCACTAATTACGAGACATCACTAAATGCGAGACATCACTAATTACGAGACATCACTAATTACGAGACATCACTAATTACGAGATATCACTAATTGCACGACATCACTAATTACGCGACATCACTAATTACCAGACATCACTAATTACTAGACACCACAATATCAGTACCCAATCTCATACATCAAGTATAGCTCTGATATTGCTGCCGAGTTACCTGAAAACTGCAGGAATGTGCATCAGAATACTGACTTTAATCCTACATTTTGTCAATGTTTTATATAAGATTATCAATTCACTATCTGCTCATAACTTAAATATGGATAATTTCTACATTATAGACTGCAACTCAGTAATATGACATCTCTAAATAACCCTTAGTCAACTTGACCTAGTAATAAAAATTAGGCCAACACATCCCTAATCAAAGCAAATGATGAGATCTAGTGATAGAACTTCTGATGATACAACATAGACTTAGCTCAACCGTAAATGATTTTTAAAGCTTTTGTGATTTCTTACTGTACTGGCTAAGCTGTTGTTATTGTGTACAGCTGAAAATGTCTACCTGTGCTTCAATCCTGGCCGCTGTCTCGGCTGCTAACTGATCCTTGAGGAGATGCACCTGAGCGATGGCTATCTGAGTCTGCTGTTGTTGCTGTTCAAGCTGCTGTCGCAACAACTGAACCTGTGTGACAATATGCAATAATCAATGAAGGAATCCAGTTTTAGCTATGCCTTGCCAATCTCTAGCTAATCTACTGATCCTCATTGTGCTAACATTTGAGCCCATTCACCTCTCCAGAGTATCCATCCATCATCTAACCTCGTATGATGTCATAATCAGCTCAGCGGCGTGTATGATGACATCACAATCATTACATCATATAAACCATCATCAAACCTCATATTGTTTGACACGTTGTATGTCTTTGTAATTCTTTGCTATTTAATAAACATGCTGCCTTAGCAACAGCACCGAGTCAAATTAGTTTCAAAATATTCAACAGCTTACCTGTGTAGTTTTTTGGAAATTGATAGCTAGGGCATTCAGGGGTTGATCAATCCTAACACGGCGAAGTGTGGGTGGAGCTTAGCTTGAGATGGGCGGGGCATAGCTATAACCGGAAAGGTCCATTACGATCCATAGTTATTGAGATAACGCTCCAAATACACAGACACACCCAATCACAATACCCCCTTGCTGATTTAATCCAAGAAGTCATTCCAAGGATAAATTTTCAAAAAAAAGGATTAACCCATTATGATAACTTTGATGAGAAAAACATGAATTCACATGGAGACATCAGTCACACACATCATTATCATAACCTTGATGATAATGGGGAATCATTTGCCCAATCATATCTCCCAAATTTCACCCCAATCCGCTCAGTGGTTCTGGAATCATTTTGGCAAAAATTTGGTTATCCAAGATGGCCACCAAACCATTTGGTCAATCAAGTTCCGTTGAACAAACTTGGTGCAGCTCTTGCCCAGATGATATTTCATGTGTTTTGAATTCATCCCCCAAGCGGTTTTGGAGAGGATTTTTAAAAACATCTTAAATCGGCCAGTTTTTTTTGACGGATCAACTTCTCTTGAACAAACTTTAATGGCTCTTAGTCCTTAATCATATATTATAAATTTCGGCCTGAACGCTTCAGCGGTTCTGGGGAAGGAGTCGTTTTTTGCGAAAACGAGGTCATCCAAGATGGCCACTGAACCATTTAATCAATCAAGTTCCCTTGAACAAACTTGGGTCCGCCGTTACAATAGATCATATTTCATGAGGTCTGAATTGATCCTTTGAACGGGTTTGGAGATTTTTAAATACATTTCTAAAAATCAGCCAAAATCCAAGATGGCCACTGACCAATCGGCTTCGTTTGAACAAAATGGAATCTCTATGCCCTAAGGATGCTTCCTGCCATATATAATTGAAATCGGCCCAGTAGTTCTTGAGAAGACATTTTAAATTTCCCATTGCTTTAGTATGGGAGCTTTTGGCGGGAAACTGATCCAAGATGGCCCCCAAACCGTTTATCCGACAGTTTCAAAAATTGCAAATTTGAGATCAAAAGACCAACAAGAATTCCGCAGAATTAAATGTCTCGCCTGTATCCTGTTTGTCACAGTTACCTTTACCTTTAACCTTCTGCCCTCAATGTTATTATGCTGCATCCTATCATTATAGGTAACCAGGCTTAACCAATCCTGAAATATAAGCTGAGATTTTGCTAAACGCAAAAACTTAATGTTGAAAAAGCAGAGTTCTGTATCTAGTTCAAAGTGACGTTGACCTCTGACCTTGTTCCCTCAACATCATCATGCTGCTTCCGAACATTATAGGTAACCATGTATCCAAGTTCAGTTGCAATAGGCTTAACCAATCATGAAATATAAGCTGAAAAGTTTTGCTAAACGCAAAACTTAATGTTGAAATAACAGAGTTCTATATCAGGGTCACAGTGACCTTGACCTTTGATCTTGTGACGCCAACATCATTATGCTGCTCTCTAACATTATAGGTAACCATGTATCCCAGTTCAGTTACAATACGCTTAACCAATCCTGAAATATAAGCTGAAATGTTTTGCTAAACGCAAAAACTTAATGTTGAAATAACAGAGTTCTGTATCAAGGTCACAGTGACCTGTGACCTTGTGACCCCAACATCATCATGCTGCTTCCTATCATTATAGGTAGCCATGTACCCAAGTTTGGTTCCAATTGGATAAGGCATTGCTGAGATATAAGGCAATAACTTTTGTTTAACGCAAAAACTTAACATAAAATATTAACAAAGATTATACCGTGACCTTTGACTCCCATAACCTTGACCTCATGATGTCTGCATCAGCATGCTGCTTCCTTTCGATGTATATCACAATGTACCTAAGTTTGGTTCCAATTGGATCAGGCATTGCTGAGATATAAGGCAATAACTTTTGTTTAACGTAAAATATTAACAAAGATTATACTGTAACCTTTGTCCCCTGTAAACCTTGACCTCATGGCCTTTTTATCGGCGGGCTGCTTCCTTTCGCTGTGTATTACCATGCTCCCAAGTTTGGTTCCAATTGGATCAGGCATTGCTGAGATATAAACTTTACTTAAAAGTTTACGCCGCCGCCGGAAAAGTGATACCTATGTCTCGATTCTGCTTCACAGGCGAGACAAAAAACTATATAAAACCAATTTCGGCCTCAAAATCCCTCAAATAAAAAAATCCAATATGGCCGCCAAACACGCTACATTTTGATTGGCCCACGGCGGCCATGTTTTTTGACGGAGCAACTTCCCTTGAACAAACTTTAATGGCCCTTAGTCCCTAATCATATCTCCCAAATTTTGGCCTGATCCATTCAGCGGTTCTGGAGGTCGTTTGCGGGAAAATTAGGTCATCCAAGATGGCTGCCGAACCAGTCGGTCAATCAAGTCGTCTTAAACAAACTTGGCTTACCTCTTTGCCTAGATGAGGTTTCATAAGTTTTGAATCAATTCCCCAAGCCGTTTCGGAGAACGAGATTTTAAAATACATTTCTAAAAATCAGCTGAAATCCAAGATGACCACCGACCAAATTGGCCGATCGGCTTCGTTTGAACAAAATGATATCTCTATGCCATAAGGATGCTTCCTGCCAAATATAATTCAAATCTTCTCGAGAAGACATTTTAAATTTCCCATTGCTTTAGTATGGGCCCATTGCTTTACTATAGGAGACTATGGCGGGAAAACAAACCAAGATGGCAGGAAAACCGTTTATCCGACAGTCTCGAAAGTGGCCACACTGATAAGAATATACAAAGCAATTTTCGCCATCAAAATACATCAAATACAAAAAAGCCAATATGACCAAGAAACGCTAAATTTTGATTGGTTGATGGCGGCCATGTTTTTTAACGTACAAACTTCCCTTGAACAAACTTAAAAGGCCCTTGGTCCCTAAGCATGTTTACCAAATTTCAGGTCTATCCCTTCAGCCATTCAGGAGAAGTTGTTTTCGCGAAAACTAGGTCATGCAAGATGGCCGCCAGGCAATCGGCCAATCAGGCTGCCTTGAAAAAACTTGGTTCTACCGTTGCAATGATGTGTTATGAGTTTTGAATCAATTCCTCCAATGGTTTCGGAGAAAATCTTTTAGTGTTTCTAAAAATCGGCCATTTTGGCCGGCGGCCATCTTGGATTTTGGCCGATCGGTCTCGTTTGAACAAACTTGCATCTCTATGCCCTAGGGATGCTTCCTACCATATATAATTGAAATTGGCCAAGTGGTTCTTGAGAAGAAGTCATTTAAAAAAAAGTTGACGGACGACAGACGACACACAGACGACAGACGGGCGCCATCGCATAAGCTCACTTGGCCTTTCTGGCCAGGTGAGCTAATAATGGGGAATGATTTGGTGATGTTCAGTAAACAAGAATTCCCATGGAGACATCAGTCACACACACCATTATGATAAACTTGATGATAATGGGGAATGACTGACTTCTGCTTAGTGTAAATGAAGAATGGCAAACAAGTATGTCTGATTTCTGCTTAGTGTAAATGAAGATGATTGGCGTGAATGATCACATTACCTGATGATGAGAACTGAGTGGCAGCTGTGTGCTAGGAGCAGCTGACGCAGGAGCGTCTCCTAACAGTGCAGGAGGACTCAATGGTGACGATATCGTCTCACCTGGTACCTACAACATTCAGAGCACAGTACATTGACCAATCAAACGCTACAAGTATTCAAAACAAATGTCATACACATTCAGGTATATAACATTCAAACAGTGTAGCCTTTCATACCTAAAATTCTAAAATCTCGATTACAACTATACTGTTGTAAGCTGTTGAATATTTTGAAACTAATCTGACTGGGCGCTCTTGCAGCCATAGGAGCCATGTGAAGCTTAACAGCTCATATATAATTGTGTAAGTTACACTTCGATACATAGTGTCACATAGGGTCAGAGAGAGATTTATAGAAAGCGTGATTCAGTTTGAAACCAGATCCTGTTTCTTGCTCTTCACATCCAGTTTGGATATTTTTCTAAATCCAGAAGTCTGAATGGTCTAAGACTGTTTTTTCAGTCCCTTTTATACCCTCTTAGGGCTCAACCTGTGGATTGGCCGGGACATGCCCAAATATGGGCATTCAGGATGGGGTTTGCCAGTTCAACGCAATGCCATTTTTGGCGGTTGTGTTGGTTTTGGAGGTTGAGGGTTTTTTTTGGCGGTTGAGCTGTCAAGGTCGCCTGGAAATTTTTGACAGTTGTGGCTCTTTTTTGCTGGTTGTGGCCATCATGGCGGTTTGGTGAAAAAATTCCGTACCGGTTGAAGTAATGTTTTTTGGCGGTTGGGATTTTTTTTTACCGGTTGTGGTTTTGGCGGTATTTTATTTTTTGGCAGTTTTGGTGGAAAAAACCCTTTTTACCGGTTGAAGAAATGGTTTTCTTGGCGGTTGGGATGTTGTTTGCCGGTTGTGGTGGTTTTATGGTGTGGCGTAATTTAGGAAGTGCCTTTTTTTGGGGAGTTTTTGTGCCTAAATTTAATTTGCCAGTTATCTTGGTCAGAGTGGTGACAAGAGGTTTTGGTTTCTTAGGGATTTTTTTTGGGAGGAAAGGGGGCCCATGGATGGTGGAGTAGACCTATGTAGTCATTAACACTCGAGTGATTCAGACTTATGGCGTTTCGTTCCTTGCGTGGAACTCATCAGAGGCGCATGTAGGTATGCAGGTGGGTTGGATTTGTCCATACCCATGTCCTATGTATGTTAAAAGTTTCAGCTTAGTGTGAGAATGGCAGCGGAAACCGGATGTGGAGGGTATCCGTGTGGCCGGGGCAAGAGGATTATATGTATATATGTGTGTATGTATCTGAAAAATAAAAAAATAAAATAAAAAATAAAAATAAAATAATAAGAATAAAGGAGAACAATACGTGCTGGTGAGTGTCGACTTTGTTATTTGTTATTTCTTGTGAATAAGTTTTTTTGTAGAACAGTAGAGTCTAAAACAGATATTTAATAAAAAGACAAAACTGCTTTGATGATTTTTGTGAAATTTGTACCGTGCGCGTGTTCTATCGTCGTCCATGTGTATCAGGTTCCAGTCTATATGGCAGCTCATTTCTTTCATTAGTGAAAGTATGCGGTCCCACTTCGGATCGGGTGTCTTGGCGTTCTCAGACTGTATCGTAATGCCACAATGGTAACAATTGATGTTGAATTTATATTCCGGGCAGAGTTGAGAGATTAGCGTGCATGCTGATAGAATGTCCTGGTTTCTTCTCTCAACTTCATTTATCTGTGGTGGTGTCTGGTGTGGTGAGTGCGTGTTCGTGGTGTCCTCATCGCTGAATGGTGACATGAATGAATTTGAATTTAACAGTTCTTAGTATGCTCTGCTGGCGCTGGCTAGTGGTGAGTGAGGTGTGAAATGGTGCGGCGGTGTAGAGTTGGTGCAAGTGTTGTTGGATGTGTGTGGTGTAGAGTTGGTGCCAGTGGGTGCAAGTGTTGTGGAGGTGTTATTGGATGTGTGTGGTGTAGAGTTGGTGCCGGTGGGTGCAAGTGTTGTGTAGGTGTTGTTGAATGTGCGTGGTGTAGAGTTGGTGCCGGTGGGTGCAAGTGTTGCGGTGGTGTTGTTGAATGTGTGTGGTGTAGAGTTGGTGCAAGTGTTGTTGAATGTGTGTAGTGTAGAGTTGGTGCCGGTGGGTGCAAGTGTTGTGGAGGTATTGTTGGATGTGTGTAGTGTAGAGTTGGTGCCGGTGGATGCAAGGGTTGTTGGATGTGTGTGGCATAGCTGTTATATTAGATGGCTGGATAGCAGGAAGCGAGTCTGATCCAAAAAGTTCCATAAAAATTTGTTTATTGTGCACTTCTAATGATTCTGCGGCCCTCTGCGGTCTGTGTTCGCGAGGCGTGATATTTCTATGGTGTTGGCGGCGGTGGTTTCGCTTAGTGACCACCGTGAGAGCTCAAATGCCCCGCTGGAAACTTTGGCTGGTAACGTGAGTTCTGAACAGAGATTCGAAAGGATAATGTTCATAATTTTGTGGTCCTCATTTTCCCGCATAATGGCCCTGTCTTCCGTGGCATTTATCTTCGGAATCTTGTAACCTGGAAGTCTAGGATGCAGAAGTTTTTGCATGGCTATCGGTAGCTTCCAGTCTTTTGGTTTTGAATAACTGACCTTGTTTTTCCCTGTGTAATAATACCGGTCGCAGCATCTGGGTTTGACCAGGGGTTGTCCTGGATCCACAAATTTAACCCATTCAACGGTGTGGGCCTTGGCCATCGAGATTGCTATGCGCATTTCTTCTAGCCCATGTCTGGATAAACGTTTCCGCAAGTAGTCCGTTCTTTTGATCAGTGCAAAGCACCGTTCACACGTCCAGGCTAGGAGTGTTGAGTGGGCAATACCCATGTGCCTGGTTAGACTACCTTTGTGTATGTAGACCATGTCACATTTGGTGTAGTAAAATTCTACCATCTTAGTATGGAGGACTTTTAACAAGAAAAGGATTTGATAAAACAGGAAGGTAATGACTATGTTTATGATGTCGTTGTTGTGACGTCGTATGGTGACCGTGTTGACGTCATAAAGGTTGCTGGTTTTTTAATCAATCTGATTAGATGTCAACATTAGTCACAGAGGCATAGATAAACAAGTCAATAATTTCTCATAATTACAGTAGACTTGATTTAAACCTTAAACTTAAAATTAATCAAGAGATTGACAATTTTTGTTTAGTGAACATCCATTTTCAAATAAATATTTGAAAATTTACCACTGCAATGACTGGCTTAGCCTTCAAGTCAGTAATTCCAATGAGAAATTTTAAAACACTTCTTATGTCCTATAAATGTACATTTCTTAGGACCATGCCTGAAGCCGTTTTCTGCAAGTCTACCAGTTAAAGATGTAACTTACCGGCTTTGAGCTCATCAAGGGTAAATGCTGAGATGTCTTTAAGCTAAGTTCCGATGGTGGCACAGGTTTTGCATTTTTCTCGGCATCTGTTAGAACCTGCATACTGTCACGTTTGTCCCGCCTTGTTAGAGTATTCTGCTGCTCCTCAAGCTCCTTAGCTATTGTCAACAAAACATCGACAAACCACTCTAAACATTCCAACTCTAGATCAAATCTAAACATCCCCTCTGAATCAACACCATAGCCAATTGTAAGCACCCCTTCCTATGGATCAACCACATAGTCAACACTAGACATCCCCAGTCTGGATCAACCACATAGTCAACACTAGACATCTTGTCTGGATCAACCACATAGTCAACATTAGGCATCCACCATCTGGATCAACCATACAGTCACCACTAAACATCCCCTGTCTGGATCAACCACATAGTCAACACTAGGCATCCCCTCTCTGGATCAACCACATAGTCAACACTAGACATCCTGTCTGGATCAACCACATAGTCAACATTGGACATCCCGCCATCTGGATCACCTATATAGTCAACATTAGACATCCACTGTCTGGATCAACCACATAGTCAACATTAGACATCCAGTCTGGATCAACCACATAGTCAACATTAGGCATCCCCTATCTGGATCCCCTACATAGTCAACACTAGACATCACGCATCTGGATCACCTACACAGTCAACACTAGACATCCTGTCTGGATCAACCACATAGTCACCACTAGACATCCCCTGTCTGGATCACCTACATAGTCAACATTAGACATCCCCTGTCTTGATCAACCACATAGTCACCACTAAACATCACCTGTCTGGATCACCTACATAGTCAACATTAGACATCCCCTATCTGGATCACCTACATAGTCAACACTAGACATCCTGTCTGGATCACCCACATATTCAACACTAGACATCCCCCATCTGGATCACCTACATAGTCAACATTAGACATCCCCCATCTAGATCACCTACATAGTCAACACTAGACATCCCCATCTGGATCACCCACATAGTCAACACTAGACATCCCCCATCTGGATCAACCACATAGTCAACACTAGACATCCTGTCTGGATCACCCACATTGTCAAGATTAGACATCCCCGTCTGGATCACCTACATAGTCAACACTAGACATCCTGTCTGGATCACCCACATAGTCAACATTAGACATCCCCTGTCTGGATCAACCACATAGTCAACATTAGACATCCCCCGTCTGGATCAACCACATCGTCAACATTAGACATCCCCCATCCGAATCAACCACATAGTCAACACCAAATATCCCCTGTCTGGATCACCCACATAGTCAACACTAGACATCCCCATCTGGATCACATACATAGTCAACATTAGACATCCCCTGTCTGGATCAACCACATAGTCAACACTAGACATCCCCCATCTGGATCAACCACATAGTCAACACTAGACATCCTGTCTGGATCACCTACATTGTCAAGATTAGACATCCCCGTCTGGATCACCCACATAGTCAACATTAGACATCCCCCATCTGGATCACCCACATAGTCAACATTAGTCACCACGCATCTGGATCACCTACATAGTCAACATTAGACATCCCCTGTCTGGATCAACCACATAGTCAACATTAGACACCTCCTGTCTGGATCAACCACATAGTCAACACTAAACATCCTCACCTCTGGGTCAACAACATAGTCAACACTAGACATCCCCCATCTGGATCAACCACATAGTCAACACTAGACATTCCCCGTCTGGATCACCTACATAGTCAACACTAGACATCCCACGTCTGGATCAACCACATAGTCAACTATAGACATCCTGTCTGGATCACCTACATAGTCAACACTTAACCTCCCCCCCTCTGGATCCGTAGATAGTCAACACTAAACCTTCCCCCTCTGGATCCGTAAATAATCAACACTAAACCTTCCCCCTCTGGAGCTGTAGATAGTCAAAACTAAACCTTCCCCTTCTGGATCTGTAGATAGTCAACACTAAACCTTCCCCCTCTGGATCCGTTGATAGTCACCACTAAACCTTCCCCCTCTGGATCCGTAGATAATCAACACTAAACCTTTCCCCTCTGGAGCTGTAGATAGTCAACACTAAACCTTTCACCTCTGGATCTGTAGATAGTCAACTCTAATTAGCTGGATCAACAATACATGTAAAGATAGCATAGAACTTACTGTTTAATATTAGAATTATCACACACTCTAGAAACTTATTTATTCAACAAACTTGACTTAACTATGACGTTTTGATCTGTAAAAAAAGAATTCACTGCTACATTGTGTTAAATGTTACTCTATATTACCCAGTGCCACTACTCTATATTACTAAGTGCCATTACTCTATATTATGCAATGTAATTACTCTATATTACTAAGTGCCATTACTCTATATTACGCAATGTAATTACTCTATATTACTAAGTGCCATTACTCTATATTACGCAATGTAATTACTCTATATTACTAAGTGCCATTACTCTATATTATGCAATGTAATTACTCTATATTACCCAGTGCCACTACTCTATATTACTAAGTGCCATTACTCTATATTATGCAATGTAATTACTCTATATTACTAAGTGCCATTACTCTATATTATGCAATGTAATTACTCTATATTACTAAGTGCCATTACTCTATATTATGCAATGTAATTACTCTATATTACTAAGTGCCATTACTCTATATTACGCAATGTAATTACTCTATATTACCCAGTGTCATTACTCTATATTACACAATGACATTACTCTATATAACCCAATGACATTACTCTATATTAATCAATGCCATTACTCTATGTTACCCAATGCCATTACTCTATATAACTCAATTACATTACTCTATATAACCCAATAACATTACTCTATATTACTCAATGCCATTACTCTATATTACCCAGTGCCATTACTCTATATTACCCAGTGCCATTACTCTATATAACCCAATGCCATTGCTGTATATTACCCAGAGCCATTACTCTTTATTACCCAGTGCCACTACTCTATATTACTAAGTGCCATTACTCTATATTACTCAATGTAATTACTCTATATTACCCAGTGTCATTACTCTATATCACACAGTGCCATTACTCTATATTACACAGTGTCATTACTCTATATTACCCAGTGCCATTACTCTATATTACCCAATTACATTACTCTATATAACCCAATTACATTACTCTATATAACCCAATAACATTACTCTATATTACTCAATGCCATTACTCTATATTACCCAGTGCCATTACTCTATATAACTCAATGCCATTGCTGTATATTACCCAGTGCCATTACTCTTTATTACCCAGTGCCACTACTCTATATTACCCAGTGCCATTACTCTATATTACTCAATGTAATTAGTCTATATTACCCAATACCATTACTCTATATTACCCAATGCCATTACTCTATATTACACAGTGCCATTACTCTATATTACCCAGTGCCATTACTCTATATTACCCAATGTAATTACTCTATATTACCCAATACCATTACTCTATATTACTTAATGCCATTACTCTATTACTCAATGCCATTACTCTATATTACTCAATGCCATTACTCTATATTACGGTGACATTACTCTATATAACCCAATGTCATTACTCTATATTACAGTGACATTACTCTATATTACAGTGACATTACTCTATATAACCCAATGCCATTACTCTATATTACACAATGCCATTACTCTATATTACACAATGCCATTACTCTATATTACTCAATGACATAACTCTATATTACTCAATGGCATTACTCTATATTACTCAATGACATTACTCTATATTACCCAATGCCATTACTCGACATAACTCAATGACATTACTCTACATAACCCAATGACACTACTCTATATTACCCAGTGCCATTACTCTATATTACCCAATGCCATTACTCCATATTACCCAATGCCATTACTCTATATTACCCAGTGCCATTACTCTATATTACCCAGTGCCATTACTCTATATTACTTAATGCCATTACTCTATATTACTCAATGCCATTATTCTATATTACCAATAGAAAGTTAGGTGACTCTGTTAGTATGTAGACAGTAAAAACAAAGACCACCCCTATTATATACTACTGTGGCCCCACACCCATCTGGCCAATGGACAACCCTGATGGGCTACACGACTGAGCCCGGGCCGACCTCCAAACCCCCCCCCCCCCACCCAGGCTGGACCCCAGGCTTGCCCATGAATTTACGAAACAATAGCATACTTTCACACATACCGCAGCTCACACCCATCAACTCAAACTTGGTCCATTTAGAGATAAGCCTCCATAGTGGTATAAGACCGTAGCATGGACATAGATGAAGCCGTACAAAATTTGACGAGATTCTTGCAGCAGAGGATTATTAGCCCTACCGCCTAAGCAGGGAGCCTAGCAGCTCTCCTTCCTGAGAACCAAACTCCTGCAGTCATTCCAACCGCTGCATGTGTCGGAATATCGCCACCCACACATGAGCAACTCGGAAAGCCTGCTCCGGCTTCACGTAGGAAGTTCCTCGACCTGAAGGGGTGAAGTTCTCGCTCTAAAGATCACTATCCACAAGAAGAATGATGGAAACGAGGTCACCACAGATCCTTGACTCTGGTCTAAGCAGCATACCATCCTGAAGGCAAGCGATATTAGCGAGGTTGTGACGGAGGCCAAAGCCAAGGTGCTCTAAGGCCTTGAGAACTAGTCGTGAAGGGTCTGGCTGGGGAGTAGACCAAGTTGATGCACTGTCACTCAACATCCACTACGTGGTGGGTCCTACATCGATCTCCCCGCCCGATCAAGTGAAAATGCACAGTTGTTAATGTCCAGAACAAAGGTGACGACTGCATTCGCTGGTCTCTCTTGGCTGCTGCTTTTCCTGCAGGCATCCATCTCCGCTGGACATCAAAGTATTTAGGGCACTGGGACCACCTTGACTTCATCAGAATGTATTCTCCTACTCCCCTTACTCAGCTGGGGTGTGTTGAGCGGCAGAATGGTCTGGCCATTAATGTCTTTGAATATGATCAGGGAGTCTACCCATGCTGATCCAGACATTCCGAGGATGAATCTGCTTCTTACCAAGAATGGTGACAACCAGCACTACACATGGCTCAAGAATCTGAATTGTCTGCTCTATAATCAGAGTCGGTATAAAGGGAGAAAGCACTTCTGTAAGTGGTGTCACCAGTGTTATTCTCGAGGACTTTCTTATCAGGCACAAACCGGAGTGCTGCGGCATCAGTGGCAGACCAATGTGCATAAGAATGCCTACAGAGGACAGGAAGATGCTACAGTTCACCAACCACCACAAGGTGACATTCATCATCTATGCTGACTTTGAATCCCTAACAACTAAGATCGGGGGGGGGGGGGGGGGGAGGGGGGAGGGTTACATCCGGCTCAGAGCAGCACCCTGAAAATGCAACACCATGAGATGGTCGCAGTGCAAGCACACTCTGCAAGGGTATGTACCCCTATGAACACATGGATAGGTGGGACCATTTCAAAAAGACATCGCTCCAACCACCAGAAGCCTTCTATAGTAAACTTTCTGGCGAGGAAATATCTGACAGTGATTACAACCACGCACAGACTGTCTGGGACCAATTCGGTTGCCGGACCACGGCAGACTATCATGACCTCTACCTGCAGTCTGACACTCTGCTCCTTGCAGATGTCTTGGAGAACCTTTGGACTACATGCATTCAACAGTACCATCTGGACCCAGCCCACTAATACACCAGCCCTGCCCTGTCATGTTGAACAAGGCTCTGCGCTACAAGCTGGAAAAAGGCTGTGCCTCCGAACCATCCAGCCCTTGGCTGTGCATGCTAGCAGCTTGTATAGTAGCAGTCGGGCAGGCCAAGCTAGTTCAGGTGATCACACTCGTTCCGACTGCCCTAGAACAGGAGGATAGTGACATTCTAGCTGATCTACTAGGAGCAGATAAATCTGAAGGTCAACACAGCAATAGCTAGGCGTGACACTACTCGTAGGGTAATGGCCCGGATAGGCATGCTGCGTCCTACTGTGCGATTCCAGAGGAGCAGTGGTGGGTGCCAGCTGTCGTCCCGATGGAGTTGGAACGGCAAATACGTGTGGGGACTGCGGAGATGCTTGTGGGAACTTGGGTGTCACGGGCATCGCAACAACATGCACGGGTGAGTTGATGTCGGTGTTAAATCCAAAGTGGACACCGGGGGGAATTTCCCTTGACTATCATTTTGTTATAGCCTCTGAACACCAGGTCCTTGATATTCCCGATCATGTTGCTCGGAATAAGCCGTAGGTGTGGAGATATGGCAAAGTCCAGCTGCCGGCAGGTCTTCTGTAAGGCCTGCTAAAACTTGGCAATGAGGCTGCTAGTGTCTGCAATGATGATCATATCCTCGACGAGACTGCTGAACATGCCTGCACCTCCTTGCCACTCACCCCCATCTATAGATTAGCACAGCTTGGTCTGGGCTGTCAGGAGACAATAACATGTTTCTAAGGACTGGTTGATTCGAATAATCCCCGCTGGTGTAAGCCCTGAGGTTGGGTGTGGGACAAATCCCTGGGTGGTCCTGCTTGATTCCCGTGATGCGCATATTCTGCACCAACGCCTCAGCCTCTGAGTCTGGGTCGAATGAAAACATAGCAGTCTTCCAACAGCCAATTTTGAAGCTCGAGTAGTCCCGTCTCGGGTCACCGTACATAATGGCCAAACTGTTGTTGTCACCACTGAGCAGGCGTTGAACTCATGCTTTAGTCTGCCGGCTGCTGAGAGGCTGTAGCTGTGGTTCGAAATCATTCGTATCAGGCAGGCTTGCGCCCAGCTCATGGAGGATTCGTCTCACCGGCAATGAGCACAGCTTCAGGGTACAAGAATAGGAGTGAAGCAAACCGGCACCGATGCCACATCCTGTCGTTGCAGTCCAGACAGCAAAGTTCAGCTGTTGGTTCCCGAACAAGATTCGGGCCTACCATCCAGGTGTAAGCTTACTTCGCATGCTTGATGGTGACTGTGAGGTTTGTCAGTCGCCGTGGATTGATTGAGAAGCTGATGTGAGACTGCCCATCGACCATCATGAAGATCGGCGTTAGATCAAGGACATCATCCAGCAGACCACATAGATGGCCAGTACAAAGCGTACCCAGGAGGGGTGGTTGACTCTGGATGGTTGCTGTAAGTTTCATTGGGAAGGCCATCTATAGTAGTCATCTTAAAACTTTTGCAGATGTAAGACTATTTGACATCGTAGAGATCCTCCGATGTGGCCCCTCCGCAGCATCCCGTTTTTTAATGCATCCACATCCACCCGCCCACTGGTGCCTTTGAGGTATTGCCGGCGCCCTTTGGGTTTCTCTGTCTCTCGAGAGCTTTACAGACCGATTTGTCAATGGGCCGTAGGTGCCCTGTGCTGTCACATACTTAGCATGCTTCTCCGGCTTCCTGGTGATCTGCCACTGTCCAACTACCAAGCTGGTGGCCAGGACAGTGGAGGCAAGGGTTACGCCACCCAGCGGGATAGCGATGATAGCACCCACATCTGTTGCGAGGGTGGCACTGGCTATCACCCCAGCAGCTGTGGTTGTGCGTGCGAGACTGTTGTAGGCTGTTTTATCGCTTGCATGCTCTGCTGTACTTTTCTGTCTCATGAACAAGATTCTGTCTGATAATGTCAATCTGCTGTAGTCGCCAGCCCTGGACTGTACCACCCTCAACAGGCGCTAAAGTGGGATACCGTTCAAGTTGCTTTCACCACTCTGATTTAGCCATGGTATACCTGTCTTAAATTTGTGCTCTCTTGCCATCACCAGTAGGATCTGTCGAGGAGTCATCATAGGATTTATTTCCGCTAAACTAGCGAAGAGTGTGAGCTTATTGGTGTGGAGACATACCTCTCAAATACCCATCATCCAACATAATGCCCGGGGCCAGTAGCTTACGTCTGTGACATCCGGAACTTCACCTTGTTCCCTTGGTATTTATACTGCGGCACCCTCTCCTCTTCCCATTGTACGACACATCACTCGTCATCCAAGAAATCATATAAGTTTGGCCCTACTGTGGGGCCCCCCCCTTCCTGCCGGATGAGGCTCTCATCTTTTTGAACCGTGTTGTAGTCCCTTCGTCTCCTTGCCTCTCTGGCGACCTGTTCATACGAGCTCACCTGCTGCAGTCACTCGCCTTCTTGTCGGTAGAACTGTTGATCTGCGAGCCCCTGCTCATTTAGCTCCTTTATCTGTGTGTGTGTGGGGGGGGGGGTCATGAAGGGGGTTGTCCTCTATCAGCTTAGCCTGCATCTCAGCAATGTGCAGATATTTCTGGAGTTCTGTTCATACGAGTTCAAGTGCTCCCATTTGTAGATCTGAACTAGCACCTTGGGGTTGTGAGGGGGCAGTTCTCTATCTGTTTAGCCTGTATTATAGCAATGTCATGTAGACAGGTCATTGAGTAGCAGAAGCGTAATCTCTAATTGAGCATCTGACATCCATGCTAGCATATAGATTAATGGTAGAGCTGTAAAACAGGTGATTTGCATGGGTGAACATATTGGGGATGATCGCTTTCCAGTTTGCTGTAGGCTCCTGGCAGATGTTCTATCACTGGGCATCTCCCAGGAGCGTCTGGGATGCGACATGGATGGTGATAAGGGCGTGCTTCGCTACGATTTCCTGAAGAAGCGATATATTCTCGAGTCCCTGATTGGGATGTCAGACGTGCCAGTGACAGATGTTGACACCCTGGTTGCTGACCTCAGATTCCAGGTAGACCCGCTCGCTACTAACAATGACACATCATGGTATACTGTTGACTTTGGCAACGTGTTTGCAGATCATGTTTGGGAAGAATGAAGTGTGGTATCGCCCTGACCCTAAAGACAAGTGGGAAACATGGTTGCCACTATATAGACCCCCAGCAGTTATTGACTTTAAAGTCACCACACTCCCTATTGTTGTGAAAAAGAATGGCATGGTCCGGAAGCTTAATAACCATGGGCCATCTTTCCTGACTTATATAGGATAGAGTGCCAAAACTCTAGTTGCGGTGAGTCACAGGGTTGGGGTCACTGGAGGAAAACTCCTGCTGCGTCACCCCTTTGATGGACCAGAAAAAGCTATCAATATTCAAGAGGGCATCCAGCGGATTGAGGGTTGGGGTCACTGGAGGAAAACTCCTGCTGGGTCGCCCCTTTGATGGACCAGAAGAAGTTATCAATATTCAGGAGGGCATCCTGCGGATAGAGGGTTGTAATACTCCTCGAAGGCGAAGGCCTCAGTGAAGCTGCTCGAGTGTGTCAGGCTCACTAGTCCGCAACCAACCCATCTTGTGATAGAACTGCAGCTTCTAGCTGGTGGTAAAGTGAAGCAGTTAAGACCCGCCCCTGATGGGATGAAGATCGGCATCGAGGCCGGCACAGGGCTCGAGCTGACAGAAATTTCTCAAGGGGTTCACCCAGCTGTTTGGTTTAACGTTCCATATATATATATAGGCCCAAGATGCTGGTTCTAATACTGCTCAAACCTATGGTGGCTGCCTCACAGACAGCCACGTTATTAGATGCTATGTGGGCACACTTCCGAGATGAGCCTCAGTATAACCCCTACCGTGACCATTTATGGAATAACTTCTACGACTGTGTTCACCCATGTGAGGAGTCTGTCTGCCACTTCTATGGTGTGGAGAGGGTGGGGCGGGGATGCCTGCAGCTCAGACGGCAAGAACTCGGCCAGAACCAGATCATCTGTGTCACATGTGAACATACCAGTCTCCCATGGTGCAGATGGTAGGCAATTTAGCACTCTGCCGAGTGTTGCCAAGGCAGCTGGAAGGGCCTGTGGGTAATCACACCCAGGGTTCATACAGCTGGCAGGTTTTCTTATTCAAGGACTTTCAAGACTAAAACAGTTGATTTCTCAAGGGCTCAGAACCAGCATCCCGGACAAAGTGAGAATATGAAACTGGTGCAAAATTTCATACAGCTTACCTTTAGAACCTTTCAAATTACAGTTTGAATTTTGGAACTTACTCAGTTCCTGATAGATTTTGCCAATCAAATTTTCTTAAATCTTTATTTACATCAGTATGTGAACGTTTTGCAGACAGTAAAAATCACATGGGAGGAAATGATTTTCAAGGGCTTTTCAATGCGGATGGGTGAAATTCCAGTACTTTTCAAGAGAAATTTTAAATTCAAGGCTTTTCAAGGCAGAAGCCAAAATTCAAGGCCTTTTCAAGTTTGTACGAACCCTGCCACCATACCTATGTGACATCGGTCGTGACTACGTCTTTGTTTGAGCAGTCTGATCGAGACATTCTGGTTCTAACTCGATAGCATCATCCACATCACAATATAGATATTCCTGACTCGAGATCACCATCCTCAGTGAGCTGCTTATAAAATTCTAACTCGGTAGCCTGATCCATATCTCGAGTCCCATAGAAATATTCTTGGTCGGATCACGATTCTCAGTGAGATGCTTATAAAATTCCAACTCGGTAACATCATCCACATCCTTAGTCTCAGCGAGATGTTTATAAAATTCTAACTCGGTAGCCTCATCCATATAATGAGTCTCATCGAGATATTCTTGTTCTAACTCATCCACATCAAAACTGTAGATCGTTAGCAGATGATCTAAATACTGCCATAGTTGTGTCATTGCCATTGATGTCAGCGGGTAGTCTCTGACCACTAATTTGTGTACCGTTGCTTGTTTTTGGGCGTGTAACTCGTCTACTACTAATGGGAATGTTAGGCCTGGAGAACTTCTCCAGGACTCAAGCGATCTATTTGCATAGTTGCCCAGGTCATGTAATGACCCCAGTACCTCTTTCCGGCGTGCCGCACAGCCTACACCATGCACATAACAGCATAGTTCATCGGGGCAACACATGGTTATTAGTGCACAGAGTTGATCAAATTCACTAACTATATAATAGATCTCAAACTTCCTATCTCTGGATGTTTAGACCATGTAATGTGTGGTTGGTATACCACTATAGATGCTTGGCTCTAAATAGAGTCCAGAGCTAGTGGTGGGGTCCGGCCTGGGGGAGGGGGCTGTGCTCAGTCATGTAACCCATCATGGTGGTCTATAGGTGTGGTTCACAGGCCAGAGGGGCGTGGGGCCACAGCGATATAATAGGGCCCTGTTATACTATTACTTACTTTTAAGACTACCTTCAAATTATTTTGACGAGTCATTACTCTACTCAGCGTTGCCACTTTAAATATTACCCATGTCAGTACTCTACTCAGTGTCACCACTTTAAATATTACCCATGTCCTTACTCTACTCAGACACCACTGTAAATATTATCCATGTCATTACTCTACTCAGTCATTACTCTACTCAGCATCACCACTTTAAACTCAGTCATTACCCCACTCAGTATTACCCATGTCAGTACTCTACTCAGTGTCACCACTTTAAATATTACCCATGTCCTTACTCTACTCAGACACCACTGTAAATATTATCCATGTCATTACTCTACTCAGTCATTACTCTACTCAGCAGCACCACTTTAAACTCAGTCATTACCCCACTCAGTTTCACCACTTTAAATTCTGTCATTACTCTACTCAGTTTCACCACTTTAAACTCAGCCATTACTCTACTCAGCCTCATCACTTTAAATATTACCCATGTCATTACTCTACTCAGCCTCATCACTTTAAATATTACCTATGTCATTACTCTACTCAGCCTCATCACTTTACATATTATCAAAGTCATTACTTTACTCAGCATCACCATTAAAAATATTACCCATGCCATTACTCTACTCAATGTCATCATTTAAATATTATTCATGTCATTCTTTACCAGGTGTCATTACTGATTGAACAGTTCTATTACGATGACCCATCACCTAAGTACATAACATTAGCGTAACACACTGACCTTTAGCAATAGCCTTTCTCTCCAGTTCATCCATTGACCTTTCAGTGGACTTCTCATGATTCAGTGAATCGGCACACGGACTGACTGGATGTGAAGTCATTTTGTGGCACACCTCGAAAGCTTGACCAATCGTACGAACGATGCGCATGGCTTGATTCTGGAAAATAAAAACAGATAATGCGGCTTAATAGACAATCAAGCCCTATTGATAGATTACCTTTTATCACCGGGATACCGAGACAGGTTTCAGATGCTATAACTGTCTTATACAACAAAGTGGAATCCACAGCAGACAACTCAAATTAAGCAGGTACAAAGAAATGCGGCATGCTATGTACTGAACCAGCCATACAACACCAGGGTCATTCCATCTCAAATCAGCAAGTGGTCCCCACCTGACCATCTCAGAATTGCTTAATATTTTGTTTACAGCTACCTACACATATTTTAGGCGATTATACAAAATTATAGAGTCCAGTTTTACATACTTTTCAAAATATTGCAGTCTGAATAACATAGGGGTGGCGAAAATGTTACAGGGTTTTCGCACATGTTATTTTTTCCGCAACTTTCAAGTCCCTTATTATACATGATAGCCATCTGAAATTTTTATCATTAATTCACTGCTATGTGTCTTACTGGAAAATGCAAAGAAATGCCAAATACCTTTATAAATCTTTATTTAATACTTTACCAAAAATGGCAAAATAATCTTCGACATTGTGCATTTTGCAACTTTTATCTGAGAATAAAACACAAACTGTCTGCAGTTAGGGCTTGCCTTTTCACATGCTTTATGTATCCATATAGATGAACATGCACAGGTGTTTGTAACCTCCTAAGTTTATAACTTTTAGAGACATGACTTGTTGAAAACAAGAAAATCTTCACGCATGTCAAGTTTCAGCTGCAAATATTATTAAGAGGGACAGGTGGCACACACTATTGCTATATATCAAAAGAAAGCATATGGTCTAGGCTTTAATTTGATACCTAGAACAACTTGCCCCTATGATTATTTCAGTGTGATACTAATTTAACAAAATAGGGTTATTTTGTCAATTCGCGAATGGTTATCATCCTAGACTTAATTCTGTAAAATAAATTTAAATATTACTTTAAAATGTTTAAGAAACAGGGTGATATATCTAATGAGACATGTTGCTAATATATCTTATTTTTACATTAATATTTATATTTAATACATGTAGATATGCACACAGTGTATATGAACATAATATAGCTTAGCAATTATGTACATATCTACTGACTAGAAAATTTCAAGAAATAAAATTTTACCTAATTTTCTTGTGTCAGTGTTATATTTTCATACCTGCAGCCCACTTACCAAGGAAACTCAATTTAAATCAAACTATTAACTGTCTGGTCATTAATATTTTCTTGTTTGTTTTTCAGATTGAGTGACTATGGCATCTAAGATGGCTGCCTGTACTATTGGCATGAACTGCAAAGATGACTGTCATAAACTGACTTACTGCAAAAAGACAGGCTTTGTGAAAATATGTGATTTATCACTTCAAGATAAAGACCTTATGTTTAAACGTTGTGACTTACCACAGAATATGACAGTAACTCAACAAAGTACAGTATGCTTGCATCATAAAAAGTTGTACCTAGACAAATATGAATTCTTAGAAAAGAAGTGCTGTGATCCATATTCTGTTCATGGTCAGCCAGTCAGAGGAAACTTACGTACCTTGAATACCACTGCAACTGAGAAACTAAATAAAACCACAGGGAATAACATTAAACCCGGTCAAAAGTTATGTCCAAAGTGTATGATAAAATCTTCATTGGATACTAAACCTGTTGCAGAACTTACAGATGATGATAATTTAGAAAGTGATTCATATGACACAGATCAGAGTGATGGCAAGCATGCAAGTCAACTAAATACCAGCATAACCTCACTTGGATGCTCTCCCCTCAAAATAAAGGTCAGCCAGAGAGATATGGTTGGTTATGGTAAACGCAAACTAGCCCAAGCAGAGACTGCCATGAAATATCAGCTTGCCAAAAATTTGAAAGTAGAGCCAGATGATTTGGTAAAGAAGACACCAGTTTGTCAGCAATGTACAGATCTTAAAGAACTTATTTTATGTATGAAGCAAAAATGTAGTGTGTCAAATAGACAAAAGCAAATACAAATACTGACAATGGCACCTCCAAGCTGGTCACTTGAGAAGACTGCTACAGAATTTAATGTGACAAAGTATGTGGTTAGGAAAGCCAGAGAGTTAAAAAAACGACATGGCATTCTTGCGGAACCCTCAACCAAGAAGGGAAATGAATTAACAGAAGATGTCAAGAAACAAGTGACCATGTTTTATGAAAGTGATGAATACTCTCGTTTGTGCCCTGGAAAAAAGGACTACCTTTCAATAAAAATTGATGGAAATCGTATACACAAACAAAAGCGCCTGCTCTTAGCAAATTTGAATGAACTGTACGTAGCATTTAAACAAAAGTATGAATCCTGCAAAATAGGGTTTTCCAAATTCTGTGAACTGTGCCCACCATGGTGTATAACAGTTGGGGCCAGAGGCACCCATTCTGTGTGCATCTGTGAGATCCACCAAAACGTGAAACTTTTGTTAGCTGCAGTTGGTGAACTAAAACTGGAATACACTTCATTAATGTCGCTTGTTGTTTGTGACATTCATTCCAGAGACTGTATGATACACCGCTGTAGCCAGTGCCCAAGAAAAGATGCCCTGCATACACATATAACAGAGCTTATCCACAATCAAATGGAAATGGATGAAGATGATGTCATTAATTTTAAACAGTGGGGGCATACTGATCGGACTTCCATTGTTACTAGACAGGAATGTGTGCCAGACTTCATCAATCTGCTGTGTGACCAACTTGATAATCTGACAACCCACCATTACATTACGAAAGCACAAGCTGCATACCTTTCTAGCTGCAAAGAGACATTACATGAACATGATAATACAATGTTAGTATTGTTAGACTTTGCAGAGAATTACTCCTTTATAATTCAGGATTCCATTCAAGGATTTTATTGGGATAACAAGCAAGCAACGTTGCATCCGTTTGCTGTTTATTACTCCAAAGACGGCATGCTGTGTAAGCCTTTATCTCTGTGTGTAATCAGTGATTGTATGCAACATGACACAGTAAGTGTGTATGCGTTCATTAATGTTGTGGTAAAATACCGTAAAGAAATGCTGCCTCATGTTAAGCATGTAAAGTACTTTACTGATGGATGCGGAGGACAATATAAAAACTATAAGAATTTCCGCAACCTGTGTCTACATTCACAAGATTTTGGTTTATCAGCTGAGTGGCATTTCTTTGCAACAAGCCACGGTAAAAGTGTTTGTGATGGAATTGGAGGAACAGTTAAGAGACTTGCTGCAAGAAGCAGCCTGCAACACACCACAGACAATCATATTCTTACACCGGTAGAATTATATGAGTGGTCACAATCTAATGTTCATGGTATCACTTTCTTTTATGTATCACTCACTGATGTGGAACAGCATCGCCCTAGTCTACTAAAGCGTTTCGCAAATGCAGGTACGATTCCTGGAACAAGGAGCCATCACTGCTTCATTCCCACCAGTACTAGTGAGTTACGCATTAGTAGAATATCTGCTGATGAAAGCGGTGCCAGTACGAAAGTGAGCGTCTCAGGCACAGAAACGTCTCTAAACTTTCAACCAGGACAGTATGTAGCCACAGTTTATGATCAGAACTGGTATCTTGGAAACATTGTAGAGATATCGGAGGAGCATCAAGATCTTCTGATTAACTTCATGCAGCCAAAAGGTCCAGCAAGATCATTTTCTTGGCCACGAAGACGAGATGAATGTGCTGTTCCAATTGATCATATTCTCTGTGCAGTGACAAACCTTACCACAATAACTGGTCGTCAGTATAAGTTGGATCAGGACACAATGACACAAATTACAGAGTGTTTCAGAACATTTTCTGCTACCAAGTTTCTGTCGTAAATAACTTCTGTTACATGTAAGCAACTGTACTATGCTAGTATGCTGACTACCTCCTTGTACATAGTTAGCAACAGAAAGAGAAAGCCTAAACATGATTGATATACAAGATACAATTACATATAATTTAGTGGTTACCTTAATGCAGCTTTAATCCTGAGCACACTAGCATTAACATTCTCTTGTTTTTGGCATTAACAGATTTGGAAAACAATTTCCTTAGATGATGATGATGTTTAAGCATCTTCTGAGAAAGTTGTTTACAAAAGTGGCATCAATTTAACCTTGTTTTAAATTGGAAATTGTTGAAAATTTTGACATTAGTGCTAAAGATTTATATGGAAGCAGTGTTACATACTTATTACTTTAAATTTGTTCTTGAATATTCAATCCACCTTGAAGTATTTCCGAAGTAATTACTGAGTTATGCATAATTAATCAATCGCGAATTGACAAAATAACCCTATTTTGTTAAATTAATATCACACTGAAATAATCATAGGGGCAAGTTGTTCTAGGTATCAAATTAAAGCTTAGACCATATGCTTTCTTTTGATATATAGCAATAGTGTGTGCCACCTGTCCCTCTTAATAATATTTGCAGCTGAAACTTGACATGCGTGAAGATTTTCTTGTTTTCAACAAGTCATATCTCTAAAAGTTATAAACTTAGGAGGTGACAAACACCTGTGCATGTTCATCTATATGGATACATAAAGCATGTGAAAAGGCAAGCCCTAACTGCAGACAGTTTGTGTTTTATTCTCAGATAAAAGTTGCAAAATGCACAATGTCGAAGATTATTTTGCCATTTTTGGTAAAGTATTAAATAAAGATTTATAAAGGTATTTGGCATTTCTTTGCATTTTCCAGTAAGACACGTGGCAGTGAATTAATGATAAAAATTTCAGATGGCTAGCATGTATAATAAGGGAGATATTAGGACTTGAAAGTTGCAGAAAAAATAACATGTGCGAAAATCCTGTAACATTTTCGCCACCCCTATGTTACTCAAACTGCAATATTTTGAAAAGTATGTAAAACTGGACTCTATAATTTTGTATAATCACCTAAAATATGTGTAGGTAGCTGTAAACAAAATATTAAGCAATTCTGAGATGGTCAGGTGGGGACATTTCTGGAAATTTGCTGATTTGACACGGAATGACCCACCAGGGTCATTCCATATAAGGACCAAAAATTTTGAAATCCGTCAAGTCATAGTTTCAGATTTCCTTCAAACTTTGTCAGAGTAAGCATATGTATGTATTAACAGGAAATTCCAAGTATTATAGTGAAAGGTCAAATACTTTTTGAAAACTGGCCTATCCAATAACCCCTGCCTAAAATTGACAAAAATTTGTAACAAAATTTCTATGTTTGAGGCTTCATATCTCACCGACTACAGTGCTCACAATACTAGGTCTTTTTATTTTAACAGTCTGGTCACCATAGTTCGAGAAAATCACAAGCATTTTGTGCTGACCTGTTTTAGGCATGTATTAGGGGTCGTCAAAAATGCCAAAAAATGTGATTTTTCATATTTTAATCCAAATTTGGTGATGCCGTAAAATGTATTTGTATTTGGTTTACACAAATGATTTCTATCCTGTTAACTAGAGCTACTGCTACTTTAGTGATATTTATTACCTAATGGCAAGATATGGCCCGCAAAAATTTTGTGGGAGCCATACCCCCACCCCTGTTCGCCAAAATGGGGTGACTTCATAACATCTTTTTTCAAAATAACCCCTTTCAATTTTTTTAATATTTTGGTGAATGTTATATATATGATCAATGGTTACAGGGCCAAAAGGTTCACTCTTACATTTGTTTCCTTTTAGAGCTATGGCAAATACAAAATCTGATATTTTTTCAAAAACTTATATGATATTCGATTTTGGGAGGTTAATAATTTTAAAAGTATACACTCTAGAAGTATGAAACAAGAGATGTAGCGCGTTTCCCTGCCTTATTAAAAGAAACAACCAGCATTTCCCTTTTACAAAATAGATAAACATGGATTTTAGAGATGTCAAAACTTTACTTTGTTAAAATTTGACATTTTTGTGGGTAAACTACAAGTCATTATTCAACAACATTTTCAATGGGAATAACATATTGCCTGGAGAATATTTAAAAAACAATTTGACAATAAGTTGTTGCTGACTTAGCCATCAAAAATTTTCAGTCAAATCATTTTCAAAATATACACCAGGTACAGAGTTTGTCCTGTAAGCTGGTCGAGCTGCAACAGCTCATCACTCAGTCTTGAGTTATCCAGTGTTAATAAAGACTGAGAGATTTCATATCTAGAGAAAATAACTCAACCTTCAGAGCTTTGTATATAATTTGGTCAATTGCTGTAATAGACATAGGTAGTGAGGTGATATTGATTAGTCACATGGTCTCAGTTTTTCTCAGAGATCTGCATGCAAGTATTGCTATCAACAAGAGTTCAGTCAAGCATTTTAAGTGATCAAGATTAGGCAGCATGACCTGTGAAAGTGTTTAATAATTACTGCTTTGAAACATTGACATTGTTGCTGATACACAAATGTTTAGATATTTACTTTAGAAATTTAATAATTCACTATACATTTTAATGATAAATTAGGCCTTTTAATTTGAAAAGTGTAAACTTTGACTAGGACACGTTGCACAATGGCTGAATTACCGGAGACATTTTGTTCAGTTGGACGTCTCACTAATGATAAATGTCATAAGTTTACGGATAAATGCTCTGTAAATGATGTTGTACAATTGACGGCTACAGATAAAACACTTGATGCAATGAGAAGCGGCCAGAGTGAGGATAGTTTAGAAACAGTGTGCTGTTGCCACAAGAAACACTATCTGCATATATTCCCGATGATGAAGCAGAACACTTCATGTTGTGATCCCCTAAAAGTTCACAAAAAGCTTATTAAAAAGGGACTAGTTAATATAGATCAAGAAATTGTGGCATTAATACAGTCGAAAACTAGAGAGAGAAAACAACCTGGCCAAAAGATTTGCCATCATTGTTTGCAGAAAATTAATAACCTGACAGATTGTAGTGACAGTGAACCGGAATCAATGGCCATAGCAGATACTTTGTACAGTAATGCTGAATGCCTCAACTCTAGTTTCTCAGCAGTTGGAGTTTCTCCCCTAAAGAGTGTCCATTCAGAAAGGAAAGTATCATATGGTAAACGAAAAATCAAACAAATGGCAGAAGCAACAACAAGTCACGTGGCATCCCACCTAGGTTTTCCACCTAATAAATTAGTTGCTGACACTTCACAAACTGAATGTACATGTGATTCTAAGTTAGATGTGGACTACTTGGTATCGAACATGAATGAAAAACTGTCTGTGTCATCACGAAATCAAAAGATACAAGTATTGACTATTACACCTAAATCATGGTCGATAGATAAAACTGTTCAGGTTGTTCAGGCATGTGGTGTTACGCGTTATATGGTGAAACAAGCCAGACAACTTGCGCAGAATGATGGAATACTCGCTGATCGTGAAACCTTTAAAAGAAATAAGCTTGATCAGCATACACTAGATAGTGTTATTAACTACTACCAAGATGATACTGTATCTAGACTATTACCCGGGAAAAATGATTTTGTTACTATAAGAATTTGTTGTACCAAAGAACATAAGCAAAAACGGCTAATCCTGACAAATTTGAAGGAAGTACATGCTAATTTCAAAACAGAAACTGGACTTAAAATTGGTTTCTCTAAATTTGTTGAGTTAAGACCCAAATGGTGTGTAACTGTTTCTTCTAGCGGCAGCCACAATGTTTGTGTATGCGAAAAACACCAAAATGTAACGTTTATGGTGGATGTTATCTCTGAAGTCTATCATAACCTAATTGACAAATCTGTATGTGACAGTAGTTCTAGAAATTGCATGCTGCAACGATGTGAAGTGTCCAGGAATTGCATTTCTCAAAACTTACTTAGAGCAAGACCTTTACGAGCACATGGATGAGGATGACATCATTAAATTCAATGAATGGGTATCCACAGACCGAATTGAAATCATGCGCCGAGAAGTATCAGTTGAAGATTTTATTTCTATATTATGTCAACGGATCCAAGAATTAACACCACATTCCTTCATAGCGAAATCTCAAAGTGAATTCTTGAAAGCGTGCAAACATGATTTAGATGACACTACTGCCATTGTTGTTCTCGACTTTGCTGAAAATTACAGCATTATTGTGCAATATTGTGTACAGGGATTTTATTGGAACAATTCTCAAGTCACGATACATCCTTTGGCATTTTATGTTACGGCTTATGGAAAGTTGAATGAAGAAAATGTATGCTTCATCTCTGAGTGTCTGAAACACGAAACAAATACTGTGTACTGTTTTCAGGAGATTTTTACAAGATATTTGAAGGAAAAGTATCCCAATATTCATATAATTAAATACTTTAGTGATGGGTGTGCAGGACAATACAAGAACTTCAAAAACTTTATTAATGTCTGCCATCATTATTCAGATTTTGATATTAAGGCAGAATGGCATTTCTTTGCTACCAGCCATGGTAAAGGTGTTTGCGACGGTATCGGTGGCACAGTGAAGCGCCTAGCCGCAAGGACTAGTCTGCAAACAGCGCTTATATACGAAATGCTAGTGAATTGTATGAATTCAGCCAACAGAACATAAGCAAGATCAAGTTCTTCTTAGTTAGTAAAGATGAGACCCAGAGCCATCATACAATGTTGGAAGAGCGGTATCTCCTTGCCAAAACAGTGCAAGGAACCAGGTCATTCCATTAGTTTGTTCCAAATGAAAAGCGAATTTCAACTGATGATGTTTCATACACTCGGTCATTTTCTAACACACAACCTGGTATGTCATCAGAGATTCAGAATTTAAATATCCGTATGCAACTGTCTTTGAGTGACTATGTTGGTGCATTGTATGACAAAAATTGGTGGTTTGGCATAGTGTTAGAAATTAGTCTAGAAAATGAGGACTGTCTCATTTCGTTTATGAAGCCGCATGGACCAGCTCGATCCTTTAGTTGGCCAAGGCGCGCAGACCAGTGCTGGGTTCCTTTTTGTGACATTCTAAGTAAGGTGTCAACACCATTGACAGCAACTGGCCGGCAGTACACTTTTCCACAAACTGATATCGACTTTATAAATGGACTATTTAAATAATTTGGAGGAGCGGTATATGCTGGATCATGTACCGTATCATCAATTATTGCTGAGGTATGTAGTATTATGTACTATCTCTTAACACTTTTATATTATATCATGTGTATTAACCAATGCCTGTCTCAGTTTATTAAATAATTCCATGAAATGGGTGACATTTAGGCATACTTTAGTATGAGAGATTACACATATTGGCCTGGTCGCAGTGTGTCAAAATTGTCTATAAATGGCCATAGAAGTCCATGTAGCTGTACTAATATGACCATAATATACCATTCAATGTCCACCTATGATGAAAAAGTATCTAAAATGCTAAAGTGGAGATATTTTAAACTTTTTAAAACAAATTAGATTGTCGCGAAAAATGTCAAATTTTAACAGAGTCAGGTCTTTGGGTCTAGAAAATCGATGTTTATGTATTATATAACCAGGGAATGCTGATTGGTTCTTCTAATATAGCAGGAGAACTGGTTGTATCGCTTGTTTCATGCCTCTAGGCCTTATAATTTTAAAATTATTAACCCCCAAAAATGGAATATCGTACAAGTTTTACAAAAATATCACATTTCTAATATGCCATAGCTCCAAAAGGGAACAAATGTAAGAGTGCAACTTTTAACCATGTAACTATTGACCATATATCTACCATTCACCAAAATAAAATAAAAATTGAAAGGGGTTATTTTGACTTAATAGGCGATGAAGTTGGCCCTCTTTTGTGAACAGGGGTGGTGCATTGGGCCCCCAAAATTTTTTGATGAGCAAACCTTGCTGTTAGTCAGTAAATATTACTAAGCTAATATTAGCTCTAGTGAACTGGGTAGAAATCATTTAGTTACAGCAACTATAATATACATTTTACTGTATCACCAAATTTTGTTGAAACAGGAAAATTAGCTGTTTTTAACATTTTTGGTGACCCCTAAAACACACCCAAAACAAGTCAACACATATTGCTTGTTATTTTCCTCAAGTATGCTGACCAGAGCATTAGAATGAAAAGATCTAGTATTGTAAACAGTATATTGGATGAGATATGATGTCTCAAACATTGGATTTGTACTTGAAACTTTTGTCAATTTTAGCATAGGGGTCTTTGAGAGGGCATTTTTCAAAAAGTATTTCACATATCAGTTAAAAAATTGTCATGCTCAACTAAAACATCTATATGCTCACATTGAGAAAGGTTGAAGGAAATCCGTGACTATGAGTTGACGGGCATTGGTCCATCTTATACGGAATGACCCACCAGACAACCCGGCAGAGTTACATTAATGTTACAACAATTACAATGGGACTCGCTACAACAACGCAGAGCGAGAACCGACGTAATATTAATGTACAAGACAGTGAATGGACTAGTAGCAATACCACAATCATACCACCCAACCCCAGCTAACATAGCATCTATGCGGCATGACATGGAAAAGTTCAACACATATTAAACATCAATAAATGCTTATAAACATTCATTCTTCCCAAGAACAACACCTTCGTGAAACCGGCTACTACAAGCGACAGTAACAGCGCCAAGCATGGACGCATTTAAATCTGCCATCCAGAAAATCGCCATCTAGACAGACCCTGTACAGTGTTTTTAATTTGCACAGCACCATTGTACATAGCATGCGCACTACTCGTCCTCAACATATGATGTCTGCTTGCAGATAACAGTTGACTATATCATTGAAGTTGAAGTTGGACCAAGAGAACTATTGTCTCTTGTGACTAAAAAAGTGTATATCGAATTTATTTGGTGATCGTGAAAAATTCAAAGATATCATATTTTGACAACTAGCAAACTTCTAATGCATCAACAGTACTTATTTCCTCCTCGCTGGTTTAACTGATATTAAATGAATTTACTGGTATTTAATTGCACCCAAAGTCAGTGTTATTTATCTAAAGCATGTCTATTTTAGCAAGCCATATACATCAAAAAGATCGCTAGCATCCAATGTTGCAAGATATTTGTTTTTGCACAATGTTCTAGATGCTCTTCTAGGTACGCTTTTCTTACATTTTGATTGGCTAGTACAATGCGATTGATCACAAAGTACGGTAAACGCTTCTATCTGGAATGAGAATTATCGAAAAAAGAACACAATGGCACGACTGCGCTTCTCGAAAATATAATAACTCTTCTTCCTACATTTTCATTGGCTAGTATGTGAAGTTAGTCAATGCGAACGTTGTTTTCTCTTCAGAACTGAAATTTAGATCATAGCATAGGACATAGGATGAGTTTAAGCTATCAGTCTCGTAGCTACCCCGGTAGATACTCGATTCTACCCTACTATTTAAATGCGTTGGCGAAAGTACCTACCGGGTAAATATTTACATTTTCGCACTACTCAAGCAACGCGAGAGTGACGACCTAAACTCATCCTTAGTGGATCATCATGTGATTTGTAACTTTTTGCGACTACATTTTATGCCAAATCTTGGTCTAAATTTGATGTAATAAATGATGTTTATTAAAGCATACACCATATTTAGGTGGTCCCATTTAATAATTTCACTCCCACGATGATAGTTATGAGGCATACATTAGGTATCATTGTAAGGCAAGAATCTACAACGGGAAATGTGTTAAATTTTCGTGGCATTGTCTATTCTTTTTCTCAAAAAAGAAAATATCGTCAAAGGTCTGACGATATTGTGATATCATTTTCATGGCTTAAAATTATATTTTGAAAGTCATTGCTTCCCTGGACATATCCAGTGAGTTAGTGGAAACTTGTTGATATTAATGTATATATGTAATATATTTAACTGTACACAGTTTATTGTTTGGGAGGGCCTCAGGAAGATCAGTTTACTGATGAAATACCCTCGATAAATAAAGATTATTATTATTATTATTATTATTATTCATTTGTAAAATATCGTGAGCAGCTTGACCATTTTGAGCGTACAGCTCTAGAAAAAGATTTGACACAATAACTTACATTGACGCTGTAATCACCATCAGAAAAGTGATACCTATGTTTTGAATTTTGCGTCGCAGGCGAGACAAAAACTAACTAGAAATTATATACAAATTGTATACAATTTCTTTACCTTTTTTTGTGGCTTCCATGGATTGTAATATTTCACTTTTCCTGTATTCATATTGCTTTATAAGTACTGAATATAGATAACCACTTTCTAGATTTAAACAACATACATCTATAACTTGACACATGTAAAAGCACAATGGAAAAACATCTTCATTGAACATCCATTGTATTGTAATACAGCCACATAAGCATCACATATGAGTCCTTAAACTTCTAATAGTCAAGGTGCCAAACATGGCTTTTGCAGTCATTTTGAGCAATGATAGTTTCCACTGATTCCAGTGGAATGTCGCCTGTTCATCCATTGGCTTGAAAACATATTTTCTTGGCCAATTGTGACCATTATTAATAATTTAATGCTAAAACATGGCCTAAAATGGCAGCAGGCATGTTAGATGGCAATTTGTTGGCCAAGAGAAAACTTTTTAAAAATTCACCAGTACTGAAATGGCAGGCTTGATAACAGAGTCAGTCATTCCAGTGACAGAATTGTCAAAAATCGCCCTCTCTTGACTTGCATATAGAAATTAATATTTCCTTTACAAATTTTGATCATTAAACAGTTAATATCTTTAAACAAACTAGAAAGAATAGATACTGCTGCCTCCATAGATCAGTTCATACGGTTAACTGGTCAATATCTTCAAACATAGAACCATGTAAAGAATAGATACTGCTGCCTCCATAGATCAGTTCATACGGTTAACTGGTCAATATCTTCAAACATAGAACGCTGTAAAGAATAGATACAGCTGCCTCCATAGATCAGTGTCAGAGAAGCCGAGTCCAGACAATATGATTATTCTTACCAATCACATCAACATCTTCTTTCTACAGTAACTGGTGGTCAGGTTTAGTACAGCGCAGCTCAATGCAACATGTTCTCAAAACCATACCAGCACTGTAAACACCCCCTCACCACCCACCACCATCATCCCTACATTTCCCTGGTGCAATTACCAAGGCTGAGGAGATCCATGTCTTGGTCAAACAGTAAGACTGGCTCTAAGGTTACTGCTTGATGTATGACAAACAGCTGTCTGAACCATGGACCCAGCATGGTCCCTGTCAGGGATTAATAGCATCTTGTACAGTGAGTGTTTGAACAAGGGCAAACTGATCTAGACTTGACACAAGGGTCATAAAATCCGATCACCCACATGTAGGGAACAGTGAGTGCTTGAACAAAGTCAAACTGATCTAGACTTGACTCCTTCAAGTTTGCTCAAGAAAATTCCAATTTTCTCATACAAAGAGTCAATTTTCAGACCAAAACTACTTTTTAAAAGTTACCACTGGAATGACTGGCTCTGTTATTGAGCCAGTCATTCCAGTGGTAAATTTTCAAAAATAGTCTTCTCTTGGTCTGCAAATGAACATTTCTCAAGACCACTGCAGAAGCCATTTGTGGCTGATATGAGTGTTAGAGTTAATTATAGTCTCAATTCAAATTTGTATTTAGTTGAGACTGACTCGCAACTAGCATGAATTTGTGACATTTCTTACAAAGTTGTCAAAGCTACAACAATATAGTGTGCTACACGTGTCAAGATAAACAGCTAGCATGAATTTGTGACATTTCTTACAAAGTTGTCAAAGCTACAACAATATAGTGTGCTACACATGTCAAGATAAACAGCTAGCATGAATTTGTGACATTTCTTACAAAGTTGTTAAAGCTACAACAATATAGTGTGCCACATGTGTTAAGATAAACAGCTGTCAATATTTCCCATTAATCCTTTACTGGCCATAATCGTTGACCAGAAAATCTAAACATTTGCCTATATTGAATGTCTATTTGCAGGCCAAGAAGACATTATTTGAAGATTTAACACTGGAATGACTGGCTCATTTATGGAACCAAGCATTCCAGTCGCAAATTTTCAAAAATAGTCTACTAATGGCCTGCAGATGGGCATTCCTCAAGGCCACTACAAGGCCAGCCTTGGGTCGCTTGACCAGCAAAATGTTAAGACGTCTGACAATATGTTATGGTTTTCCAATTTCGACTGTTAGAACTTATACCGGGTAGGAAATACAATAAGACTACTTAGCAAACACCATCACCTAAAATCATTAGCAATAATGAAGTCTGGAAATGAACATCTTTTCACTGACCATGAGCTAAGCAAGTGTACTGCTTGCAGACAGAGCTGGGAAATTATTAATTTCATTTGCACGTTCTAAATGGTGTTCCTGAAAATGGCAGAAAGATATTTCAACCAGTCCTTGCTCAGCAACCATCTTGCTTCCTTCAAGCAGATATCTAGAGTTATGAAAACTGAGTTGTCAATTTTGTGAAATCGCAAATTTGAAAATGTATATTTGAAAATATTCCCAGGATGGGGCTTCATTCAACAATGAATCATATAAATGTTAGGCTTGCACAATTATTAGTTTATCGCGATTATTAAATAATCCTTTGAACCTTAAATTCCCAGAATCATAATTTTAACATGAGCACACAATAAGTTGTTCGAGATTCTGAAACTAATTTGATAGGAACCTGTTGCTGCCATAGGCAACAACAGCTCCCAGCCAAATTAGTTTCGAAATACCATGATTTCTCGACTAAAGGCCGCCCTCGAATATAGAACGCTGTCCCAAATTTGACCAAAATCCACCCAAAAACTCTTGTATTCAAGTATAAGACGCTGCTAAATTTAGAAAAACGTACCGTTAAAAAAAATCGAAAATTGGTGTAAAAAATTACCATCACTCAACGCTATGTTTAATGTATGACTAAAAATTATCATGGTGGAAGAGAAATTAATTAAATAGGACCCCCTAAATATCGTGTATCTTCAATAAAGATCCTTTATTACATCTAAATCAATCTATTTTTGTCATAAAATGTCTCCTTGAAAATATAGAAATCATGTGACAGAAACAGAATGTAATGGCTCTTTTGCGTTTGGAGGCGCTGTGTAATCTTATGCGCTAACGGGAGTTGGTTATCAAACTGGTACGGGAACATTCAGTTCCTATTGCGCAATGATGATATATAGCAATTTCTGAGTCCAGAATATTTATATCCGAGTACTCGCTCTAATTAGAATAAAGATCTTTTGCGATTGGAGGAGAATCACGTGATTTGTACATATATCTTTTCTGTCAAATTCTGGATTAATTTAGTGATATTTATTAAAGAATAAGCAATATTTAGGTGCCCCAATTTAATAATTTCACTTCCGCTTGGTGTTTTTGGAGTATACATTAAACATAGTTGTCATGCAGTGCAAATTGTCTAGGGTAGCATTTAGTTCAATTTCCGTGGTATAATCTTTGACTTTTTAAGAAAGATTTCGATCCAAATATGTGCTCAAGGAATGTTCTCAATTATAGGACGCAATCCTAGAACATGTAATTTGACCAAAAAACTCTGCGTCCTTTAGTCAAATTTTTACAGTACTCAACAAAAAAATTATAAAATTGTCAATTACTTGTCAATGTTTTGGCCTTTCGGGTTCAGTGTTGAAAAAATATCGTGGATGATCACAAAAACAAATAATCAAAGATTTTCAATCTCCAAGATTGTTTTTTTTAAATGTACATTTTCCTGTGATACTAACCCATGTGAATGTGAAAAATGGCTTTAAATACTGCAATATATCTATATTTCTTTCTATTATTTTTTCAAACAGTTTTTGGGGCACTCAACCGTGTGCAATTTTTCCACAGAAGCAAAAAATAATATGGCTGGAATATCAACATATTACAGCCTGTTACAGAAATATGATGCTTTAGAAAAGCACTGTGCCACATCTACCTGAATGTTCATTTTTCATGGTCCGTTCAGCTCTATTGCCAGATTGTTTTAGATATTGTGCTCAGAAATCGTATTCTAATGCTTATAATATTGATTTCTGAATGCCTATTACTGGCCATTAGACTGGAGGTATTTTTAGTGGTCTGGTCAGCGGTACCAATTTTTGATTTTTCAGCGTTATGTTAGCAATTCCCGTTTGAAGTTCTTTTCAAGTATTGCCAAGACCAGCTGTTTTGAAAGCTTTATGTCTCTCCAGCCTACCCCCACCAGTACATGTACGATCAATCACGGTTATTTATCTACCCCCAACCACTGTATGTACGATTAATGGAATAATCATGATTATTTATCTACCGCCACAAGTACATGTACGATCAATCACGATTATTTATCTACCCCCACCAGTGCATGAACGATTAATGGAATAATCATGATTATTTATCTACCCCCCACCAGTACATGTACGATTAATCACAATTATTTATCTACCACCACCAGTGCATGAATGATTAATGGAATAATCATGATTATTTATCTACCACCACCAGTACATGTACGATTAATGAAATAATCACGATTATTTATCTACCACCACAGTACATGTACGATTAATGAAATAATCATGATTATTTATCTAACCCCACCAGTACATGTACGATTAATGGAATAATCATGATTATTTATCTACCGCCACCAGTACATGTACGATCAATCATGATTATTTATCTACCCCCACCAGTACATGTACGATTAATGGAATAATCATGATTATTTACCTACCGCCACCAGTACATGTACGATCAATCATGATTATTTATCTACCCCCACCAGTACATGTACGATCAATCATGATTATTTACCTACCCCCACCAGTACATGTATGATTAATGGAATAATCATGATTATTTATCTACCACCACCAGTACATGTACGATTAATGGAATAATCACGATTATTTATCTACCCCCACCAGTACATGTACGATTAATGGAATAATCATGATTATTTATCTACCGCCACCAGTACATGTACGATCAATCATGATTATTTATCTACCCCTCCCCCCCCACCCCCAGTACATGTATGATTAATGGAATAATCATGATTATTTATCTACCACCACTAGTACATGTATGATTAATGGAATAATCATGATTATTTATCTACCATCACCAGTACACGTACGATCAATCATGATTATTTATCTACCACCACCAGTGCATGTATGATTAATGGAATAATCACGATTATTTATCTACCCCAACCAGTATATATACGATCAATAAATAATGAAATAATCACGATTATTTATCTACCGTCACCAGTACATGTACGATCAATCATTAATGAAATAATCACGATTATTTATCTACCGTCACCAGTACATGTATGATCAATCATGATATTTATCTACCGTCACCAGTACACGTACGATCAATCATGATTAGTTATCTAACACCACCAGTGCATGTATGCAGAGTTGCCCTTATGCGTCCTTTTGCGCATATATACGCATTAAAATGGCAGAGGTACGCATAAAGATTAACCCTCTGCATCCCCGAGGACGCACGAGGGACGCAGTGAAAGTGTAATGGAAACTGGTAACTTTGCGTGTGCTTAATTATCGATTATATTATCGTGTGTGTATATTTCTTTGTGCATGCTTTTACTTTAAAAAATATACCTAATGTATTGTGTGGTCAATAAAAACGAACTTACTGCGTTGTTTAAGACTATGATTTGTTGTATGTTTTCTTGCACAACTCAAAGTTGTTAATGCCCATAAATCAGATTCAACCACTGCATTTAATTGTAAACACAATTCCCAAATCATCCTTAGTATTCCATTTGATCTAATTTTTATAAATAATTAATTTACAAGCCCGATGTTAGTCGCCTTGTTTGGCCTACAAATTGCAAAAATACCCGCCATGTTTCTGTCCGTTGTGCTAAACGTCAGTATTTGATTGGATAACAGCGGAATCTCCCTCTAGAGGAACTAACGCTTGAGAAATCCAATACAACTGATCAAGCGTATACAAACGTGTCTGGGCGTCTTAACTCTCACAGCTCAGAACATTGGACATATCACAGTTGTTATCACTAATATGCTGAATATTTTGAAATTAATTTGCGCATGCCTACTTGCCTAAAGCAGCAACGACGTACAGGCAAAATATTTTTTCCTATTTATTTATCAAAATATCTAAATGGATGAAGGAATATATGGAAGATATTGTGATATCTTTTACATTTGAATGGTCATTTGACAGATTAGCGGCGGTGTCTTTGTATTGCTGTTTGAATAACGGTATCAATACGCGCTATAAGCCGTCTTTTATTTAGCAATAGCGGATGATTGATTGGATTAGCGTTTATAATGTTTAACAATACTCGATCGTTGTGTTCCCAATTTCTGAACTAAAAAGCTCATTAAAGCAGCGATGTTCAACGATATCGTCGATCTACAGGTAGGCATACGTTAAAATATTGATTTTTTCCAAACAGCGTATAGCCCAAAGCTCCCCGATACAAGCGTCCTTATTGGATACACGCTAATGCGTTATCTATGCTTCAACCAATAAGCAAACGCGTTACATAGTTATTCCCTATGAATTAGACATATCCGGTTTTCTGCTGATATATTTCCACTAATTACGCATTTTAATCTGATTTATACAGATTATTTTTGATAGATTATTGTTTTGTCTGATCTTAGCCTATGTATTCCGTAATTTTTCAAAGTCAAGTTATGGTTTTATAGAAAAACTAATGCAGTGGTCTTTGCTAATTACTAATGTAGTGGTCTTTGGAAATGTTAATCATACAAGATTGCCAATGTAGGTTGGTTGGTTTATCAGACAACAAACAAGTACAGTGCTTTAAGTTATTGTTTATTGACATGCAGTTCAAATGTTATTAGTTAAATATACAATGGTCATTTCAATAGATCAATTTTAGCCACCATTGTAGATCACAGAATACATATTTTTGAAAATTTACCACTGGAATGACTGGCACTGTTTAGAGCCAGTCATTCCAGTGTTAAACTTTCAAAAATAGGTATTTTGGTGATCTACAATAGTGGCCAAAAGTGTTAAGTGCTAAAGGTTAATAAACTATGCATAGTTAATATTCTCTCTATATATATACATTAACAGTATTGACACAATGTCATAACTAGTGCTTTCAACATGTTTAATAAAGTGCTTTATAATTAGATCAATGTGTTGCGTTTATTTAAAGAAAAAAAATGGGACCCGCATATTTCAGATGAGGACCCCATGGGACCCCCAGATTTTAGTGGGACCCCCAAATCTGAGGGTGTGGGGTCCTTTGAACCCCCAAAAATCAGGTGTTGTGGGCAACACTGCATGTATGATTAATGGAATAATCACGATTATTTATCTACCCCTCACCAGTACATGTACGATCAATCATTAATGAAATAATCACGATTATTTATCTACCGTCACCAGTACATGTATGATCAATCATGATATTTATCTACCCCCACCAGTACATGTATGATTAATGGAATAATTATGATTATTTACCTCCCCCCACCAGTACATGTACGATCAATCATGATTATTTATCTACCACCACCAGTGCATGTATGATTAATGGAATAATCACGATTATTTATCTACCCCAACCAGTACATGTACGATCCTCAATCATGATTATTTATCTACCCCTACCAGTACATGTATGATTAATTGATTAATGGAATAATCATGATTATTTATCTACCCCCCACCAGTACATGTATGATCAATCACGATTATTTATCTACCACCACCAGTGCATGTATGATTAATGGAATAATCACAATTATTTATCTACCCCCACCAGTGCATGAACGATTAGTGGAATAATCACGATTATTTATCTACCCACCCCCCAGTATATGTACGATCAATCACAATTATTTATCTAACACCACCAGTACATGTATGATTAATGGAATACTCACGATTATTTATCTACCCCCCCCCCCCACCCGCCAGTATATGTACGATCAATCACGATTATTTATCTAACACCACCAGTACATGTACGATTAATGAAATAATCACGATTATTTATCCACCCCCATCAGTACATGTACGATTAATGAAATAATCACGATTATTTATCTACCACCACAGTACATGTACGATTAATGAAATAATCACGATTATTTATCTACCACCACCAGTGCATGTACGATTAATGAAATAATCATGATTATTTATCTACCACCACAGTACATGTACGATTAATGAAATAATCACGATTATTTATCTACCACCACAGTACATGTACGATTAATGAAATAATCACGATTATTTATCTACCCCCACCAGTACATGTACGATTAATGAAATAATCACGATTGTTTATCTACCACCACCAGTGCATGTATGATTAATGAAATAATCACGATTATTTATCTACCACCACCAGTGCATGTATGATTAATGGAATAATCACGATTATTTATCTCCCCACCCCCCACCCCCCAGTATATGTACGATCAATCACGATTATTTATCTTCCCCCCACCAGTACATGTACGATTAATGAAATAATCACGATTATTTATCTACCCCCGCCAGTGCATGTATGATTAATGGAATAATCATGATTATTTATCTACCGCCACCAGTACATGTACGATTAATGGAATAATCATGATTATTTTTCTACCGCCACCAGTACATGTACGATCAATCATGTAGGATTGCACGATTATACGATATTATCAAAAATCGCAATTTTTTTTCCAGCCACGATTTTTTAAGATATGGTTTTGAAAAAATAGAAATATCGCGAAAATTTTACTTTTACGCCGTATTCTGCCTATTTGTCATGTGTTTGTAGCGTGGCCTTCTATTAAGGCAAGCTGTTCAAGTTATTTCCAAACCAACATCTTAGCGAGAGGTGGACTTATATTAGGAATAGGTCAAGAAAAAGTTGAAGCTCATTCTCTAAAATTGTTTTAAAAGATGGACAATAATATGAAAATTGAATGCAATTTACCGGTCCAATTTCTTGCCGCCGTACCGTATACCTCAAAACCACGATCGCGTGAGTGAAATTATTACCTGAGACAGTATAAATATCGTACATTTCTTAATAAGCATGGTTTATAAAATCAAAATGAATCATAAATTTGACAAATGGCGTCGCGAAAATATATAAATCACGTGATATTGCTTGTTCTCCTGCTTTTGGAGGCGAGAGGTGGTGTGTTCACAAATGTGCCAGCTAACTGAGACGGTATACATGCTTTAGCCTGCAAGGTGAACTATCCGAGATGTTTCTGAAGGCTAACTATTATTAGTAAACGGGTACTCGGTAAATGCGGAGCAGATCTAAACATTAGATATCTATGTATCTAAAGTGCATTCCTAATATCACGTGATTTGTACATTTTCACAACAACGACATGAAATTACAAATTTTTGGATTAATTTTGATATAATAAGCGATGATTATAACAGAGTAAGCAATATTTAGGTTGTCCAATGTAATAATTTCACTCCTGCATTAAGCCAAGGTAAGGCGTCAAAAATTACACCGGGAAATTTCCTATTTTCGTGTTAATAACAATCGTTCTCTAAGCATCTTGGTGACTGGATTTAAAGTTTTTGTTGAAATTTACCGATTACCAGTCATAATTCGATTAAAAATGATATGAAAACTCGGCGAAACCGATATGTCTACATAAGCCAACCGTGCGGTCCAATTCAACCCAAGACCAATTCACCCCGTGAATTCATATACCATAAAATAGGTTATACGATATATCGAAATATCGCGATTTTCTCACCACGATATATCACGATACCTCCTAGGTCAATATCGTGCAAGCCTACAATCATGATTATTTATCTACCCCCACCAGTGCATGTATGATTAATGGAATAATTGTGATTATTTATCTACCATCACCAGTACATGTACGATTAATCATGATTATTTATCTACCCCCACCAGTGCATGTATGATTAATGAAATAATCACGATTATTTATTTACCACCACCAGTACATGTACAATTAATGGAATAATCATGATTATTTATCTACCCCCCACCCCCCACCAGTGCATGTATGATTAATGGAATAATCATGATTATTTATCTAACCCCCCCCACCCCCACCAGTGCATGTACGATTAATGGAATAATCGTGATTATTTATCTACCCCCCACCAGTGCATGTATGATTAATGGAATAATCATGATTATTTATCTACCACCACCAGTACATGTACGATTAATGGAATAATCATGATTATTTATCTACCCCCCCCCCCACCAGTGCATGTATGATTAATGGAATAATCATGATTATTTATCTACCACCACCAGTACATGTATGATTAATGGAATAATCATGATTATTTATCTACCACCACCAGTACATGTACGATTAATGGAATAATCACGATTATTTATTTACCACCACCAGTACATGTATGATCCATTTTTGAAAATTTACCAGTGGTAAATTAAAAAAAATAATCTATTGGCCTGCAAATGGACATTTATCAAGACCACCGCAGAAGCCGTTTTTGGATGATGAGTGTTAAAGGGCTAATGTGTGTCATCTTTCTTTGAACAACACTTCTAATAAAAGTAAAATTACACATTTTGTACAGAATTTCTTTACCTTCTTTTGTGGCTTCCATGGATTGTAATAGTCCACTTTTCTTGTATTCATATTGCTATAAGTACTGATTTCTTGTATTCATATTGCTATAAGTACTGATTTTTTGTATTCATATTGCTATAAGTACTGATTTCTTGTATTCATATTGCTATATAAGTACTGATTTAGCTCACTTTCTAGATAAACACTATACATCTATCACTGGACACCAATAAAAGATTCATGACACGCACACCATCGAAAACAGTTTCCGTAAACAACCAATTGGAAGTCAATACAGTCACAAATAAGTGCCAATAAACATCCTTGCCTGAACAATTGTGAAGATTATCAGCCGATTAACCCTTTAGCAGTCATATCAACCAAAACCGGCTTCTGCATTGGTCTTGAGCAATGTCCATTTGCAGACCAAGAAGACTATTTCTGAAAATATACCACTGGAATTACTGGCTCGATAATCGTAAACTTTCTCTTGGTCTGCAAATGGACATTTTCTGGGAAAATTTTTTTTTTAAACAATTTTGTGTGTTAAAGGGTTAATGGTCAACACCGTAAAAAGACTTCTGTAGTGACCTTGAGAACTGCTCATCTAGATTGCAAACCAAGAGATAACCATTTTTTAAATCTCTTAGAAAAAACCCACTAAAGCAAAATGTTATGATTTTTCACTGACAGAACTTATATACTCCAAAACACCTGAAGCAATTCACCTTTCCAGAGTACCCACCCATCATATGACGTCATAATGAACTGCGTGGTGTGTACAATGACATCATAATGAATGATGTCATGAATGACGTCGATAAGTACGTCACGAACGCATATTTGATGACGGTCTATGCGTTGTTGTACAAATTGTTTGCTTTTAGTATTTAATAAATATTCTGTTGAATATTTTGAAACTAATTTGACTGGGCGCTGTTGCTGCCTAATTAGTTACAAAATATTCAACAGCTTCCCTGTATAGTTTTCAGGAAATTGATAGCTAGGGCATTCGGGGATCGATCAGTCAAAACACAGCGAGGTGTGGGTGGAGCTTAGCTAGTGATGGGCGGGGCATAGCTAAAAATGGAAAGGTCCATTAAGTAGTATGAAGTAAAGACTGGAAGAACATCTTTTCACTGACCATAAACTTAACATGCATGCAGATGGAGTGCTGGAAAATTATCCACTTCATTTGTATGTGCTAATCGTGCAGTTGAAAGCCGTTTCTATCTATGTTAGCAACAGTTTTCAGAAACTCTGTCTTCAGCAACAATCTTGCTTCCAATAGCATCTAGAGAGCTTTACATCTTCATGCAGCCGTATACGTGTTAGAGTTAAGCCAGTCATTTATCATAGATTTAAACATAAAACAATGTAAGGTCAGAAAGAAAGTACTCAATCATACTCTACAGGCCACTGGTACAGTAATTTATAGCATCACTCGTAATCAAGTGTAACCAACTCTGATTATTATAACAACTGCTGTAAGTTATTATTTTAACTTTTTGTTAATGGACCCATGTATACAGGTGAACAATATGTGAAAACAGGGATAAAGAGCCACATCTCTAACCATCTCCAAGTCAAAACAGAAACAATATTGGACTAATTTGGATGCCATGATCTTATGATGTGAAAGCAGGGATAAAGAGCCACATCTCTAACCATCTACAAGTCAAAGCAGAAACAAAATTGGACTAATTTGGATGCCATGGTCTTATGATGTGAAAGCAGGGATATTGAGCCACATCTCTAACCATCTACAAGTCAAAGCAGAAACAAAATTGGACTAATTTGGATGCCATGGTCTTATGATGTGAAAGCAGGGATAAAGAGCCACATCTCTAACCATCTACATGTCAAAGCAGAAACAATATTGGACTAATTTGGATGCCATGGTCTTATGATGTGAAAGCAGGGATAAAGAGCCACATCTCTAACCATCTATCTACAAGTCAAAGCAGAAACAATATTGGACTAATTTGGATGCCATGGTCTTGTGATGTGAAAGCAGGGATAAAGAGCCACATCTCCAACCATCTACAAGTCAAAGCAGAAACAATATTGGACTAATTTGGATGCCATGGTCTTATGATATGAAAGCAGGGATAAAGAGCCACATCTCTAACCATCTACAAGTCAAAACAGAAACAATATTGGACTAATTTGGATGCCATGGTCTTATGATGTGAAAGCAGGGATAAAGAGCCACATCTCTAACCATCTACAAGTCAAAGCAGAAACAATATTGGACTAATTTGGATGCCATGGTCTTATATGTGAAAGCAGGGATAAAGAGCCACATCTCTAGCCATCTACAAGTCAAAACAGAAACAATATTGGACTAATTTGGATGCCATGGTCTTATGATATGAAAGCAGGAAAAAGAGCCACATCTCTAACCATCTATCTACAAGTCAAAGCAGAAACAATATTGGACTAATTTGGATGCCATGGTCTTGTGATGTGAAAGCAGGGATAAAGAGCCACATCTCCAACCATCTACAAGTCAAAGCAGAAACAATATTGGACTAATTTGGATGCCATGGTCTTATGATATGAAAGCAGGGATAAAGAGCCACATCTCTAACCATCTACAAGTCAAAACAGAAACAATATTGGACTAATTTGGATGCCATGGTCTTATATGTGAAAGCAGGGATAAAGAGCCACATCTCTAGCCATCTACAAGTCAAAACAGAAACAATATTGGACTAATTTGGATGCCATGATCTTATGATGTGAAAGCAGGGATAAAGAGCCACATCTCTAACCATCTACAAGTCAAAGCAGAAACAAAATTGGACTAATTTGGATGCCATGGTCTTATGATGTGAAAGCAGGGGTAATGAGCCACATCTCTAACCATCTACAAGTCAAAGCAGAAACAAAATTGGACTAATTTGGATGCCATGGTCTTATGATGTGAAAGCAGGGATAAAGAGCCACATCTCTAACCATCTACATGTCAAAGCAGAAACAATATTGGACTAATTTTGATGCCATGGTCTTATGATGTGAAAGCAGGGATAAAGAGCCACATCTCTAACCATCTATCTACAAGTCAAAGCAGAAACAATATTGGACTAATTTGGATGCCATGGTCTTGTGATGTGAAAGCAGGGATAAAGAGCCACATCTCCAACCATCTACAAGTCAAAGCAGAAACAATATTGGACTAATTTGGATGCCATGGTCTTATGATGTGAAAGCAGGGATAAAGAGCCACATCTCTAACCATCTACAAGTCAAAGCAGAAACAATATTGGACTAATTTGGATGCCATGGTCTTATATGTGAAAGCAGGGATAAAGAGCCACATCTCTAGCCATCTACAAGTCAAAACAGAAACAATATTGGACTAATTTGGATGCCATGGTCTTATGATATGAAAGCAGTAAAAAGAGCCACATCTCTAACCATCTATCTACAAGTCAAAGCAGAAACAATATTGGACTAATTTGGATGCCATGGTCTTGTGATGTGAAAGCAGGGATAAAGAGCCACATCTCCAACCATCTACAAGTCAAAGCAGAAACAATATTGGACTAATTTGGATGCCATGGTCTTATGATATGAAAGCAGGGATAAAGAGCCACATCTCTAACCATCTACAAGTCAAAACAGAAACAATATTGGACTAATTTGGATGCCATGGTCTTATGATGTGAAAGCAGGGATAAAGAGCCACATCTCTAACCATCTACAAGTCAAAGCAGAAACAATATTGGACTAATTTGGATGCCATGGTCTTATATGTGAAAGCAGGGATAAAGAGCCACATCTCTAGCCATCTACAAGTCAAAACAGAAACAATATTGGACTAATTTGGATGCCATGGTCTTATGATGTGAAAGCAGGGATAAAGAGCCACATCTCTAACCATCTACAAATCAAAACAGAAACAATATTGGACTAATTTGGATGCCATGGTCTTATGATGTGAAAGCAGGGATAAAGAGCCACATCTCTAACCATCTATCTACAAGTCAAAGCAGAAACAATATTGGACTAATTTGGATGCCATGGTCTTATGATGTGAAAGCAGGGATAAAGAGCCACATCTCTAACCATCTACAAGTCAAAGCAGAAACAATATTGGACTAATTTGGATGCCATGGTCTTATGATATGAAAGCAGGGATAAAGAGCCACATCTCTAACCATCTACAAGTCAAAACAGAAACAATATTGGACTAATTTGGATGCCATGGTCTTATCCATGAAAGTAGATTGTTTTAGACTCATCTAACAAGCCGCACCAGAGTGGTCATGGCAATCATTTAAAAACAAGCCGTAATGGCAGCACAGTAGTCATGGCAATCATTTAAAAACAAGCAGTGGCAGCAGCACAGCGGTCATGTGGCAACTATTTAAAAACAAGCAATGGCGGCAGCACAGTGGTCATGGCAATCATTTAAAAGCAAGCCATAATGGCAGCACAGTGGTCATGGCAATCATTTATAAACAAGCAGAGCAAGCAGCACAGTGGTCAAGTGGCAACTATTTAAAAACAAGCAATGGCGGCAGCACAGTGGTCATGGCAATCATTTAAAAACAAGCCGTAATGGCAGTGCAGTGGTCATGGCAATCATTTAAAAACAAGCAGTAGCAGCAGCACAGTGGTCATGGCATTTATTTTTTAAGAGGCCCAAGGGCCCGTGGCGCTCACCTGGACCATTAACATTTGAACCATTTGCATTTAAATATGTAGATAATTGATGGATAATTTTCGGAAAAACCAAGATGGCCATCCAAAAAATTGCACAATCAAAATTTTGAATAGAAATTATAGTCTACCTTGATAGGGTCACTCTAGCCAAATTTGGTTGAAATATGTCAAGCAACTAAGGTGAAGCAGCGGTTTGAAAATTTCTGGTAGATTTTCACCCAACAAATTGATCAATCAAAATTCTGAATAGAATTTCTAGAGCCTACCACCATAGAATCCATTAGTGAAATTTGCTTGAAACATGTCAAGCCCTTAAGGAGGAGTAGCAATTTGACAATTTCCGGTGCACTTTTCATAAAATCTCAGATTTTCACGCAAAAAATTGATGAATCAAAATTATGAATGGATGGTCTAGAGCCTATGGCCATAGGATCCTTTCAGCCTAATTTGGTTAAAATCAGTCAAGATGGTAAGGAGAAGAAGCAATTTGACAATTTCCAGTACATTTAAAATAAAATCTAAGATTTCACACCCCCCAAAAAAATTGACGAATCAAAATTCTGTATGGAAATACTAGCGCACATCACCACAGGATCCTTTTCCACCAAATTTGGTTGAAATCACTCAGAATGGTAAGGACAAGAAGCAATTTGACAATTTCCGGTACATTTTTCATAAAATCTAAGATTTTCACCCAAAAAATTGATGAATGAAAATTCTGAATGGAAATTCTGGAGCCTACGACCATTGGGTCCTATCAGCCAAATTTTATTGAAATTGGTCAAACGGGTAAGGAGAAAGAAGCAATTTGACAATTTCGGGTAAATTTTTAATAAAATCTAGGCTTTTCACTCAAAATAGTTACGCAACAAAATTCTGAATGGAAGTTCTATAACCTATAACCATAGGATCCTTTCAGGCAAATTTGATTGAAATCGGTCAAAATGGTAAGGAGAAGAAGCAATTCAAGAATTTCCGTTAAATTTTTTATAAAATCTAAGATTTTATGAATCAAAATTCCAAATGGAAGTTCTGGATCCGAGCACAATAGCATCCTTTGACCAAAATTCAGTTAAGATTCAGCTATTGGTTAAGGAAGAGTAGCGTTTTAAAGCAAAAGTTGACGGACGACAGACGGATGGACGGTCACCACGGCATAAGCTCACTTGGTCTTTCAGGCCAGATTAGCTAACAAGCAGTAGGGGCAGCACAGTGATCACGGCAATCATTTAAAAAACAATGATTGTTAATGGTCATCTACTCATTTCCTTAGCTTAATATATTCTTCTGCAGTGATCTTGAGATATGTCCATTTGCAGACAAAAAGAAGGCTATTTTTGGAAATTTATCAATGGAATGACTTGCTTGATAACCGAGCCCCTCATTCCAGTGGTAAATTTTCAAAAATTGTCTTCTCTTGGTCTGCAAATGGACAATTTCCATGAGAAAATTTAAATTTTCTTAAACAAATTTGACATCTAAAGGGTTAAGATAAAATCAAAGATCATAACTAGCATACTATTGTACAATAACTCCTCAATGGTCACGCTGAGCGTACTATTGTACAATAACTCCTCAATGGTCACGCTGAGCGTACTATTGTACAATAACTCCTCAATGGTCAAGCTGAGCGTCCTATTGTACAATAACTCCTCAATGGTCAAGCTGACTTGCTCCTCAATGGTCACGCTGAGCATACTATTGTACAATAACTCCTCAATGGTCAAGCTGACCTGCTCCTCAATGGTCAAGCTGAGCATGCTATAGTACAATAGCTCCTCAATGGTCAAGCTGACCTGCTCCTCAATGGTCAAGCTGACCTGCTCCTTAGTGGTCAAGCTGGCCTGCTCCTTAATGGTCAAGCTGACCTGCTCCTCAATGGTCAAGCTGACCTGCTCCTTAATGGTCAAGCTGGCCTGCTCCTTAATGGTCAAGCTGACCTGCTCCTCAATGGTCAAACTAACCTGCTCCTCAATGGTCAAGCTGACCTGCTCCTCAATGGTCTAGCTGGCCTGTTCCTCAATGGTCAAGCTGACCTGCTCCTCAATAGTCAAGCTGACCTGCTCCTCAATGGTCAAGCTGATCTGCTCCTCAATGGTCAAGATGATCTGTTCCTTAATGGTCAAGCTGGCCTGCTCAATGGTCAAGCTGACCTGCTCCTTAACGGTCAAGCTGGCCTGCTCCTTAATGGTCAAGCTGATCTGCTCCTCAATGGTCAAGCTGACCTGCTCCTCAATGGTGAAGCTGACCTGCTCCTCAATGGTCAAGCTGACCTAATCCTCAATGGTCATGCTGATCTGCTTCTCAATGGTCAAGCTGACCTGCTCCTCAATAGTCAAGCTGAGCATACTATTGTACAATTAACTCCTCAATGGTCAAGCTGGCCTGCTCCTCAATGGTCAAGCTGAGCATGCTATTGTACAATAACTCCTCAATGGTCAAGCTGACCTGCCCCTCAATGGTCAAGCTGAGCATACTATTGTACAATAACTCCTCAATGGTCAAGCTGACCTGTCCCTCAATGGTCAAGCTGAGCATACTATTGTACAATAACTCCTCAATGGACAAGCTGACCTGCTCCTCAATGGTCAAGCTGGCCTGCTCCTCAATGGTCAAGCTGAGCATACTATTGTACAATTAACTCCTCAATGGTGAAGCTGACAAAATATTGAATCTACTCCTCAGTGGTCAAGCCGACCAAATATTGAATCTGATCCTCAATGGTCAAGCTGACAAAATATTGGATCAGCAGTGCTCATGAGAAGCATTGATTTCCAGGCAAAGAGAAGCCTATTTTAGAAACTGTAATCTTAGAATGACTGGCTCAGTTATCGATTTACCACTGACTGGCTCATTTCAGTGAAAAAATTTCAAAAAATAGTCTTGTTGGCTGGCAAATGGACAGTCCTGAAGATCATTGCATAAGTCATTATTGGTCTGACTGAACATTACTCGGTTAAAGAGAAGATATAGAGAATTATCTGTTTCCAATATCACACAATAAACACAAAGCTTTAATTCCTTGCTTATGAATCGTGAAACTGTTCAGTATTTCTTCCATTCTATCACATAGGCTGCACATGCCATTGCTGGCAGATAAACTTCTGAGAACAAGACTGGAGTGACTGATGCAGTGATGAGCTATACAGTACAGCTCAGAAATAAACATATCAGGCTTTCAAAACATAATAAAAAGTACTAATCAATATTTTGCACATAATTAGATTGGAAGACATCGCTGCCTAAAGCAATCCAATTATGTTCATCAAAATACTCAACAGAACATTTCTTACATCATGTTCAAAATATCGTTTTGCTTGGGAAACATGTTAATTTTTTTTTGGAGCTGCGCTGTAGATACAGAGGTTAGCCACTGCTCTAACTTGCCAATAGGTCATTAGCTGCGCTGTAGATACAGAGGTTAGCCACTGCTCTAACCTGTCATGTGATAGATCACAGGGAGAAACAGCATCAGTAAACTAGCAATCAAGGCTATCAGCCAGCAGACCAACAATTACTGCTCATAAATAAATAATACAGTGGCAAGCACCCCCCTACCTCACCTTGTAGTGTGCTGACTGGAATAAATAATACAAAACCAAGCACCCCCTCCCTCATCTTGTAGTGTGCTGACTGGAAGCAACAACTGCAGGTATCACCATCAGTACAAGCAGTCAGCACCTTGACCGATATCATTCATCACTTACTAGTGCACCTTCACTCACACCTTAACTTACACTGGCCATGGAGAATGGTTCAAGAAAGATACATACAGGACTCAGAACTTATCAGATCAGTTGGGGGGACACTGAGAAAGATCATATTATTTTTAATGTATCTAGCCCTTACACCAACCCCCCCCCCCCCCCCCCCCCCACCACACACACACACACACACCTGTAGGCTGAACAGCTGCCCTAGCAGAAACAGCAGCTGTGTGGTGGTGGCCAATGATGACCATATGTCTAATACTACATCCAGGAGTAATTAAAGGTCATATAGCACAAACATAAATATATACGCATCACAACACATGAGGCCACAGTACCACATGGACAGTTCATCACACGAGGCCACGGTACCACATGGACAGTCCATCACACGAGGCCACAGTACCACATGGACAGTCCATTAGATGAGGCCACAGTACCACAAGGACAGTCCATCAGATGAGGCCACGGTACCACATGGACGTCATCACACGAGGCCACTGTACCACATGGACAGTCCATCAGATGAGGCCACAGTACCACATGGACAGTCCATCACACGAGGCTACTGTACCACATGGACAGTTCATCAGATGAGGCCACAGTACCACATGGACAGTCCATCAGATGAGGCCACAGTACCACATGGACAGTCCACTACATGAGGCCACAGTACCACCTGGACAGTCCATCAGATGAGTCCACAGTACCACATGGACAGTCCATCACATGAGGCCACAGTACCACATGGACAGTCCATCACACGAGGCCACAGTACCACATGGACAGTCCATCAGATGAGGCCACGGTACCACATGGACAGTCCATCACACGAGGCCACAGTACCACATGGACAGTCCATCACACGAGGCCACAGTACCACATGGACAGTCCATCACACGAGGCCACAGTATCACATGGACAGTCCATCACACGAGGCCACAGTACCACATAGACAGTCCATCAGATGAGGCCACGGTACCACTTGGACAGTCCATCAGATGAGGCCACAGTACCACATGGACAGTCCATCAGATGAGGCCACAGTACCACATGGACAGTCCACCACATGAGGCCACAATACATGGACAGTCCTCCACATGAGGCCACTGTACCACATGAACAGTCCACCACATGAGGCCACAGCACCACATGGACAGTCCACCACATCAGGCCACAGTACCACATGGACAGTCCACCACATGAGGCCACAGTACCACATGGACAGTCCATCAGATGAGGCCATGGTACCACATGGACAGTCCATCACGAGGCCACAGTACCACATGAACAGTCCATCGCACAAGGCCACAGTACCACATGGACAGTCCACCACATGAGGCCACAGTACCACATGGACAGTCCATCAGATGAGGCCATGGTACCACATGGACAGTCAATCACACGAGGCCACAGTGCCACATGGACAGTCCATCACACGAGGCCACAGTACCACATGGACAGTCCATCAGATGAGGCCATGGTACCACATGGACACTCCATCAGATGAGGCCACGGTACCGCATGGACAGTCCATCACACGAGGCCACTGTACCACATGGACAGTCCACTACATGAGGCCACAGTACCACATGGACAGTCCATCAGATGAGGCCACAGTACCACATGGACAGTCCATTACACGAGGCCACGGTACCACATGGACAGTCCATCAGATGAGGCCACAGTAACACATGGACAGTCCATCACACTAGGCCACAGTACCACATGGACAGTCCATCAGATGAGGCCACAGTACCACAAGGACAGTCCATCAGATGAGGCCACTGTCCCACATGGACAGTCCATCAGGTGAGTCCACAGTACCACATGGACAGTCCATCACATGAGGCCACTGTACCACATGGACAGTTCATCAGATGAGGCCACAGTACCACATGGACAGTCTATCAGATGAGGCCACAGTACCACATGGACAGTCCACTACATGAGGCCACAGTACCACATGGACAGTCCATCAGATGAGGCCACAGTACCACATGGACAGTCCATCACATGAGGCCACAGTACCACATGGACAGTCCATCACACAAGGCCACCCGTACCACATGGACAGTCCATCAGATGAGGCCACGGTACCACATGGACAGTCCATCACATGAGGCCACAGTACCACATGGACAGTCCATCACACGAGGCCACAGTACCACATGGACAGTCTATCACACGAGGCCACAGTACCACATGGACAGTCCATCAGATGAGGACACAATACCACATGGACAGTCCATCAGATGAGGCCACAGTACCACATGGACAGTCCACCAGATGAGGCCACAGTACATGGACAGCCCCCCACATGAGGCCACAGTACCACATGGACAGTCCATCAGATGAGGCCACAGTACCACATGGACAGTCTACCACATGAGGCCATGGTACCACATGGACAGTCAATCACACGAGGCCACAGTACCACATGGACAGTCCATCACACGAGGCCACAGTACCACATGGACAGTCCATCAGATGAGGTCATGGTACCACATGGACAGTCCATCAGATGAGGCCATGGTACTACATGGACAGTTCATCAGATGAGGCCACGGTACTCTCTTATTCAGCTACTTAACCTTTAATGATCAACCCGTTCATTTGCAGGCCAAGAGACCATTCTAAAAAATTTACAACTAGAATGACTGCAAGGCAGTCATTCGTGGTAAATTTTCTAAACTAGTCTCTTGGCCTGCAAATGAACATTTTCTATGAGAATATTGAACTTTTATTGACACAATTTGACAATGAAAGGGTTAACCAACCACTGTTCTTTAATGATTATTAAAGTGCTCATCTATTCATAAAAGATATATATCTTAGCTAAATTTAGGACTTTGTTATTTTAAGGACACTAACTAACTACATGTAGGACTGTAGCCGGCATTTTAGATAGATATTTGCTGTCACCATTATTTCAGCTTCTTTTCTCTTAGCCGGTGAGCAATTGTTGGTATAAAACCATTCCCGCAATGCTAACGCTAATCATTCTTCTGCTGGCTTCCAAGCTGAGAGCATAGTATGTACATAGCATAGTTCAATAGTAGTGGTATGTTTCCCATGGTGCAAGTAACAACAAATATATTTATAACAAGTTTCCTGAAAACTGTTGCTGCCTATAGCAGCAATAGCTTTCCGTCAAATTGTTGTCAATGTAATAAGCTGATAATACAATTGTCACTAAATAAAGATTTGATAACAATATGGCTGAAAATGGTTGATGCAACAACTTTCAAACAAATTGTTCTCAAAATAATCAGAAGGGCAGTCAATGTTGCAAGACTTGCTGAAGATATTTCGAGCAACTTTACTGACAGTCATTTCTGACTAAGGCAGCATACACAATTAGTTAGGCCTCTATCATACGCGTATTCCAGTGTCAGATATGTTCACAAAGATCACGCAGTCCACCAGCACGATCGCCTCTGTTATAGGCCCACAGTCAGTAGACTAATATGACTACTTCCTGATTGACAATTGAAGGAACAGAATTTTTGAGCATATAAGAGACTGGGTCTCGATTCTGTATATCATATGGGCCTAATTAATTTTACATGTACTTGTTAGCTAACAAAAAAGAAAACTTGTTGATTATTCTGAGAACAGTTGGTCAGGAGCTTATATCTCCTTTCTCATATAAGTCTAGCAATTCTGTGGAGATCAGATAATATTTTCCAGATGTGTATTGCAATCAGGTCCGTCTGTGCTCTATATAAAAGTACTGATCTGATTTGGCTCAAATTTTAAGACAAAGAATCCTACCATGAAAGATGTTCAGACTTTAGCTTTGATCTGAATAAGAGAACTCTAGATCCAGATCAGCTATATGCATGGATATCTTCAAAACTCCTGATTTGATTTGTCTCAAATTGATACACAAGAAAGGATGTGACTCTACGCTAGGATTCCACAACTTTGATTATTATCCGCAAAATCTGAATAATCTAGAAAATCCAAAAACTATTTATAATGTGACAAAAACAGGAAGTGAGGGTTTGCAATCTCTGATCCTACCTCTTGTTTTAAATATTCTTTTTCTTAGCCTGCAGAATGGACATTTCCCAACAGTTTAATATCACAGGGATGTTTATCATCATGTACACCTATAACTGCTGGGCTTAACACAGGTATCTTTATCATCATGTACACCTGTAAATGCTGGACCTAACACAGGTATCTTTATCATCCTGTACATCTGTAACTGCTGGGCCTAACACAGGTATCTTTAGCATCATGTACACTTGTAACTGCTGGGCCTAACGCAGGTATCTTTATCATCATGTACACCCATAACTGCTGGGCCTAACACAGGTATCTTTATCATCATGTACACCTGTAACTGCTGGGCCTAACACAGGTATCTTTATCATCATGTACACCCGTAACTGCTGGGCCTAACACAGGTATCTTTAACATCATGCACACCTGTAACTGCTGGACCTAACACAGGTAAGTTTATCATCATGTACACCTGTAACTGCTGGACCTAACACATGTATGTTTATCATCATGTACACCTGTAACTGCTGGACCTAACACATGTATGTTTATCATCATGTACACCTGTAACTGCTGGACCTAACACAGGTAAGTTTATCATCATGTACACCTGTAACTGCTGGACCTAACACAGGTAAGTTTATCATCATGTACACCTGTAACTGCTGGACCTAACACAGGTATGTTTATCATCATGTACACCTGTAACTGCTGGACCTAACACAGGTAAGTTTATCATCATGTACACCTGTAACTGCTGGGCCTAACACAGGTATGTTTATCATGTACACCTGTATCTGCTGGGCCTAACACAGGTATGTTTATCATCATGTACACCTGTAACTGCTGGACCTAACACAGGCATGTTTATCATCCTGTACACCTGTAACTGCTGGACCTAACACAGGTATCTTTATCATCCTGTACACCTGTAACTGCTGGACCTAACACAGGTATCTTTATCATTATGCACACCTGTAACTGCTGGACCTAACACAGGTATGTTTATCATCATGTACACCTGTAACTGCTGGACCTAACACATGTATCTTTATCATCATGTACACCTGTAACTGCTGGACCTAACACAGGTATGTTTATCATCCTGTACACCTGTATCTGCTGGACCTAACACAGGTATGTTTATCATCCTGTACACCTGTAACGGCTGGACCTAACACAGGTATGTTTATCATCATGTACACCTGTAACTGCTGGACCTAACACAGGTATGTTTATCATCCTGTACACCTGTATCTGCTGGCCCTAACACAGGTATCTTTATCATCCTGTACACCTGTAACTGCTGTACCTAACACAGGTATGTTTATCATCATGTACACCTTGAAGATTTCTGATGTCTATCCTGTATCTATGCTACGTATACGTTTTTATGAGATATACTTGACTATGAAGTCTTCCGTTTTGGTTAAGGTTTGTATGTAAGGTCGCTGCGACAACCCACCTAACCGAGAACGAAAGAAATAGATATCAGCTCGCCTCGTTTATAGATGAACTTTAACGATACTTATATTTGATATCCGGGCCTGATCTGACTGACTACTAGAACTTGCAGGTAAGCTACGGTGATCTTCCGTAGTCTCCAGAGTCAACAACAAACTATGCGCCAAACTTTTGCCTTGTATTGATATCACAAGGTGATCGTTTTATTCGCTATTTTAACTATACAGTAATTCTACAAAGTCGGTAACTTTTACTGTTACCAGTTTACGTATTTACGACAGATTTAATTTAATGTTTCCTAATCTTTCACAATGAACTAGCATTACTCCCAGCTGCTCTGGTTTGCTATACTATTCAAATTAGCTCTTGCCTACTTAAAACCATTCAGCAAGAACTTTTCAAATCAGACTAACTCTTGCCTACTTAAAGCCATTCAGCAAGAGCGTTTCACAAGGTGCGAGGCGGACAGGACCCCGAACTAAAGTTAAAGTCCCGTTTATATACCATTTTCGTTTCTATTCTCCCTCCATCTTGGTTTCGTACCGCCGGAGGTTGCTCTGATTCTCATTGGATTATGACATCATTTTGACCAATCAAAACCCCGACCCTCCTGACTGGGGAGGACGCCTTTTACCTAGCGCGTTTGGGATTCCTGTTGGATTAGCACATCATTTCTGACGAATGACTTGCCACAAATGACGGATGCTTATTTGATAGCAAGGCCTATTGGTGAATTAGCTTGCCTCTAATTGCTACGTTTTCGATAGTAACTTTCGGTCGTGCCCTTCAGTGCCTACAGGAAGCCACTATGTCCATGTCCTGTCCATTACCTATTAGTCGACAATTTGTAGAATGCTAGAGTTAATCGGTACACTAGTTACCATTGCACCCAGCTACCTCCACTTATCTGGCCACGAGAATTCGTGGGAACACAGGCCGCTACGTAATTAACTAAGTCCGTTTGTCATATCTAATTCCTTAATTGACTCCAACATTTCAAACTGGTGCTAATCATCAAAGGTCATACTCGATTCACAGCTGCCTCCGCTTATCTGGCCACAAGAATTCGTGGGAACCACAGACCGCTACGTAATTAACTAAGTCCGTTTGTCATATTTATTTCCTTAATTGACTCCAACATTCCAAACTGGTGCTAATCATCAACAGTCATACTCGATTCAGTTTCTGCGGATTGTACCCGCGCACTAACCGACGTATCCATTGCCAGTCATCCAGTGCTGATAATATATATCTAATAATAAGATGCTGGTTATACATCTAAATATATAGGGTGACATAGCGCACTAGCTGACGTATCCATTGCCAGTCATCCAGTGCTGATAATATATATCTAAATAATAAGATGCTATAGTTGATGCTCATGCATTCAATCATACACAGTGACATAGTCTTTTAGCTTACCTGGTGTTCAAACATGTAATTTCACTGAGGTCCTATACTCGTAAATATAAGATGTGCGCAGGGTCATGACTCCCTACGTACAGTCCGATATCTACACATGCCCCTCAACCGAAGTTAATTAACCATCTCTCTAGGCCTACAGAGTGACAATTAACTCGTTGTGCACTATCAACAACCCTACACTGCCATACCAGACACCTCCAGACTATGTCACAATCATAACTATGTCATTACGTACTTCAACAACAGTAATTAAACATGTCCGGGTAACGGAATATCATGCGCAATGACCGTCCCCGGAAACATAGGAAAACAGCATAATCCTATACAAATTACAAACTTGTCCGGGTAATGGAATATCATGCGCAACTGACCATCCCCGGAAACACATTAATAGCATCATTAAATATAACGGTGTAATATGCTTAATATAATAACAGCAATAACATCTTGAAGCCACAGTGCAAATACCATTACAAATCATGTGCAATTATTACTAGAATAGTATAAAGTCAATCTTCTACCCTGCGTGTCCCATACACAGCATATGAAATTAACGAAAATGTCATTGGGATGATTCCAATCGGTCATTAAGATCCACGTTAGGAGGTTCACCAATGTCATCATACCGCTCCACGTCAATCCAGTGGTCAGCCATCGGGTCGATCTCAGTCCTGGCAATAGCGTTAGGCGACGACCCGGCCAACATCTCCACCATTACCGGCAGGGCTGCAGTTCCCCGCAGGGGCGGAGGATGAATCTGACGTGGCGCACTACTATGGGCTGCAGGTGGCTTGCATTTAACACAAATTCACATGCGTTGTAAGACGCCACATTTATACAAAATAAACACTACAACAATTATCACAACGAAGGAGCCCGTCGCATATGATATGAAAGAGCGTACTCCAATGCCATCGACCATCACTGGGTCGATCGCGGATAGCGGTGCTAGCGGCACGTACTTGGATTTTTGTAAATGGTTCCATGGTTGCATTTTCAAATGATTCACAATCATGGATTGGTTAAGAACTCTGGTCACATCCAAATGGGGCATCTCAATGGCCAGGCTAACCCGAGTGTACGTCCGACTGTAAGACGCAACAGGCTCGAATCGCCAGCCCTTCCCGCTATAACCACATTCACCAGACATTAAAGCATACACTCCATCATTACTCACCACACACCGGTCGGTCAGTCGTCCGTCGCAGTGTATATCTATTGTTTCGCCGAACGTTTGCAATACAACGCCTATTTTCTTATGGGTAAACAATTTACTAGCGGTTACGTTGGATTCCGACAGATGAATGCTACACGTACTATTGGTGGTGTTCGTTAACAGGCTCACTATGCAGGGCACGTGGGTCTTATCGACCCTTAGCTGACCCTGACACACCCTAGGACCAGTACCGCGACACCCAGATGCAGTGAAGTACCATCCAGTCTTCGTATCAAGACCGATGCTAGTCCGGCCCACCTCTACTTGCATGTAATACCCCATGGTGGCCAACGGTTCGGGCCACGCATGCAGACCATACTCTATGTACCTACCCTCGTCGATTAACGGTAACGTCACTATGTAGTGCAACATATTGTCGTCCCTCCATAACGGGTAAACCACCACATTCCGGTAGTACCACTGGTACGGACGTATCAGCTGGTTCCCCACTCCGACATGTTTCGATACCGATGTCAGGTCAGCGGGACTGAATAGTTCCTCGGTCAGTCTTCCTAACTCCAGAGACGCGGTCCGTCTATGGAATTGCTCGGCCGTCTTTTGGTAGTCATAGACCACATATTCTGCTGAGTCTACTATATGCCCGAGGCACCAGGGCGTATATTTCGTTTTGTCGTCTTTCCTGTATACGTAATACTTTGCTCATGTTGCCGGCCACCTCGACCAGACTGTCCTCGAGCTCGTTGATGCGGTCCGTGTTCATGTTAATGTCATGGAACGCCAATTTCACATGAGATGCTAACTCGTTCATGAAATGTACTATCCTATCCACGTTATTCATCGCCTTTTTTACTACATCTCGGATAGCATCTATATCACCGGACGTAGCAGTTCCGAACAGGGACGAGGCAATGTCCCCTATGAAATTAAACAATCCCCGTTTCTGTCGGGTCTGGGTTCTATGTACCATCGTTGTTGAGTTATTAGAGCGATTCTTCGCGCTCCGTATATCCTGTGTTGCAGGCCGAATATATCCTCCTTGTTTATGAGAGGTCCTGTTACTGAAATCCGCAACACGGTCAATCATTTGGGCCAACCGTCCTAGAAACTCCTTCGGCAAATACGGATGGTCAATCGACACTACCACTGTCCATTCTGCCCTTATAACAGATACGGTTTCAGGTTTGGTGATCATGACACCGTTCGGTAATCGATACACGCTAGAATCCTTACATACACTAGAGATACTGGCTGCTTTATTTACCAACGCAACTAACACCACCACTAACTGAAAGGAATACATGATGCTACACTCACTGCGATGTTTACTGGTCCAAAGTACTAGCCAAAAACAAAACAAAAAAATATAGCTATCTGCGACTATGTCGCATTATAACAGCATCTATATGATCGATGAAGTCATCGTATAGGGGCGGCCAAACGCGCCAATCCTGAGTCGCTTGTTGTTGAGCTCGACATCAGGTGCATGACTGCGCTTGCGCAGAAAGTAACGTGGCGCTGGCTGCGTTTCCATTGGTTCCGGCACATCCTCGGGTACCTCCTCCAAGGTGTCCATCACTACAGTCTGAGGAGTCATGTGAGTTTCCATCGGTGACCCATGGTTTCGAGTCTCACTCGGACCCGGTTGACTGATGTTATTATCAACCATCCTACCCCTCTTGCTCACCCTTGGCTCGTCATCAGAAGCTGGTCACTTCCTACGAGCTCTCTGACAAAGGGTTGCCTTAGGGTCAGGTTTTGGCCCTTCTTCGGACCTTGGGAGCATCATCACCCTTGGATGATGGCTATCTTTCGTACCCTTCGCAGGGTTACGAACAGGGCGTGGCCGTACCTTGTCCCAGCACATCTCTGAGTCGACTACGCGTAACTTAGATATATTCAGTACGCCCACCTTCCCAGACCTTTGATGCCGGACATGAGCCACTGGCCCATTGATCTTAAAGATCTCATATTCGGGGTCACTGTGAGAGGTCAACTTCATGCGTTCCTCCGCCTTTACGACCACCGAATCAACCACCTTATATACACCAGCGTTTGCACGCTTGTCAATCTGCTCACGGTGGACCTCACGAGACCTAGCCGTTTCCATACAAGCACGCAGTAAGGCATTGTTGAGACAGGTCAGTCTCTCACTTAAATCCTGCGATGCGTCTATTGGAATAGCAAACAAAAGTCTTGCCCGTCGACCGTACATCAGATAAAATGGCGTATATCCTGTCGTGGCATGACGAGTACCGCGGTAAGCGGTTAAAGCCGCACCCAATTCGTCCTCCCACGTGCGAGAAGCATTGTTTACCCCTTTCTGGATTAAGTCCTTAAGGGTGCGATTAAACCTCTCGGTACGCCCATTAGTTTGTGGGTGGTAGGGACTCGACCTTCTATGATCGATCCCATGTTCACGGAATCTCTCCTCCAGAGATTTAGAACAAAATTCTTTGCCCTGATCGGTTATCACGATCTCAGGGACACCATGACGAGCGACGTATTCATTGAAGAACTTGTCCTCAACATTCTGAGACGTCTTAGCCGGAATCGGATACGCTTCTGCCCACGCAGAACAGTGATCAACTATCGTCATGATATACACATTACCTTTACTTGACTCTAACAGTGGACCTATCAAATCCATGCTGATTATCTGACTCGGATAATTGGCCATGGGCATCTCACTGTACCTCAGTCGAGTCGTGACAGGTCGGTTAACTTGGCACGTCGTACACGTCTCTAGCATACGTACCACGTCTTTCCTCAAAGACGTCCATACAAATGAATCTCTTACCATACCGATGGTCTTCAGCAGACCTTGGTGACCGGCTCGTTCATGAGCCATCCGGAGCACTTTCTCACGGAACAGGGTAGGTAACATGATTCTGGGGTACTCAGCGTCCAACGCTGAAGGCGTAATTAATGAATATAATATACCGTTCTTGACCATATACTCCTCCGGGGTGTTCTTAAACAACTCCGGGTATTCCTTGGTCTGTTCGGCACACAAATCGTCGTAGGGAATGTCAAATACCTCCAGAGGGACATGCGGTAACGCACCCTCGTCTACATCCGGTATGACAAAATCGCCTGTGTCTAAGGTGGCGATCTCCACTGGACGACGTAACCTGGACAACATGTCCGCTCGAATATTCTTCGAGCCTTGGATGTATTCAATCTTACATCCGTACTCGGCAATCAGCACCGCCCAGCGTTGCACTTTCGTGTTTTTAAACCTCTCCCACAAACAAACTCTTTAGGGGTTTGTGGTCAGTGTACACGGTGAACTGCGCGCCAAATAGATAAGGCCTAAGCTTCTTCAATGCGTATATCACAGCATAAGCTTCCTTCTCTATTACAGGCCAGTTCAGCTGACTGTCCTTCAGGGTAGAGCTTACATACTGTATCACCCTTTCTATACCCTTATCATCTACCTGTACCAATATCGCACCTATCGCATAGCTAGATGCATCAGTATAAAGCTTATACGGAGCATTTAAATTCGGATAGGTGAGAACCGTCTCACTACACAGCAAGTTTTGTAATTTCTTAAACGCTTGCTGTTCCTCCTTACCCCATTCAAAACGTTTATATTTCTTAGTCAATTCTATCAAAGGCGTAGCAATTTCGGCATAGCCTTGCACACAAGAGCGGTAATAACCTGTAGCTCCAAGGAAACTTCTCACCTCACCCACATCGCGTGGCGGTGACATTTCTCTTATGACCTTGACCTTCTGAACCTGAGGAGCCACCCCTTGTGCCGAAACACGATACCCCAACAAGTCCACAGACTTACGGGCAAATTCGCAATTCTTTTTCTTAACCTGCAAATTATACTCTTGAATCCTACACATAACTGTACGCAAATGCTGTGCATGTTCAGCCGGGTTTCTTGAATATACGACTATATCATCAACGAAAACATGCAAATATTTTCCCACGAATTCTCGGAAAATATCGTTCATTGCCCTCTGAAATATGGCACCTGAGTTGCAAAAACCAAAAGGCATCCGAACAAAGTCGAACAAACCTTCACTGCAAACGAACGCTGTTTTCTCTATGTCTTGGCTGTCCATTGGTATCTGCCAATAGCCAGACTTCAAGTCCATAGTCGAAAATATCGTTGCGCCGCGCATCGAGTAAAAAATATCCGTTATATTCGGGAATGGATAACTGTCTTTACGACATACAGAATTCAACTTCCTGTAGTCAACACAAAATCTCATGTCCCCGCCCTTCTTAGGGACTAACGTAATGGGCGACGCCCCGGGCGATGACGACGGTCTTATGACGCCCGCTGCCAGCATTTTAGCCACTTGATTCTTGACTACATATTGCTTGGCAAGCGGTAGACGGTAGGCTTTCTGCCTTATAGGAAACGCACCTCCTGTTGGTACCGTACACTTCACTTTGGGGACCAATCCTAGTGTTTGGACGAGCTGTATCAAAGTTATCCGCAAAGTCCTCAAGCACTTTGTCGATAGCTTTATATCCGGCCGTTTCCTTGCAACTCTCATACACATAATTTGTCTGTTCCCTATAGGGATACCTAAAGGGATATACCTGGCCAAACCATACTATTACTTTGGCCTGATAATCAATCTTCGCATTTCCCAAGTGCAAAGCATCTGCACCAAGCAAACATTCATGCCGCATTCTCGCTACTACCGTACTCGGAATAGGACGGGCGTTACTGAATTTTACCTGGGTCTCCCCCAAAAGTTCTATTGGGGAACCATTTACAGCCAAGAGCATCTTCGCTCTTTTCAATGGCCTAGCATTCAACATGCTACACCATATATCCTTGCGAATCAAGCACCAGTATCCACTAAGGCATGCAAGTACTCACCCTGATCCGTTAGACCGTTTTTATCCATTTTCAGACGGATTAGAAACCGCTCGGTCGGTGAACTCACCAACGGTCTCCTCCGTCATCGTTTGACGGACTCCTCCATCCACTAACTACCTCGGCGTAACTGCTTTGACAGGAGGATGAGTCCTGTCCGATACCGTATGAATAACGGCCATGCTCATCCGTCCCTTCACCGGTCAACACGAATCCATCGCGGTCCTCATATTCGTCATTACTTCTTAAACGATTGTTTATGTCCTTTCTGACATCCCGTGAACAGTCCCTCGGCATGACAGTTCTCTCCTGCTGTCTTCGGTCGACTAGGTCGATGTCCATATCATCGGTGCGGGGACGCTTGATTGCCCGCTGGCCGGCTGGACCCTTTTGTTGGGTCCATACAGGACCGTTCTGCGGCGGATGTTCGTACTGTGGGCAGTCTCTCACGTAGTGGCCGTCTTTGCCACACCCGAAACATCTTACCGTTATGGCAGGAGTCGTCTTCCGTTTCATATACGCCCCAAAACAATTCTGGGCCGTGTCCTCTCTCTCCCGCACTGGGAACAGGTCATCGGCGGCGCCAGTCGCGGTCGCTGGGCAGCCTGTCTGCCGACGTTCTCCCTCGGCTGTACTGCTTGATGAGTCACTTTTGTAATGGCCGACCCAGCCACAATTATAGCAGGTAATGTGCTGCAAGTCTCGTCCCGTTCTGACTGGTCGGGGCGAGGGTGGGGCGTGTTGCTTTGCCTGCGGGGCTGTCTTCTTCGTGGGCTGGGCGGCCCCAGCCACCGGCTTCTGCTGCTGTAGCTGCATGTCACCGACCAAGCCACAGAGTCGCTCAATCATCTTGCTCTGTTGAGCAATCTGTTTTTTTAATGTTCCCACCACGCTCCAGACCTCTTTTTCCTCGTCTGGTCCTAACATATTCACCTCCATGCTCTCCTGGCGCTCCTCTATTTTCATTGCTCGGAGCAGGTCGTCACAGGTGGCTTCCTCCTCCACAATCTCAATAGCGTGGGCCAGGGTGGTGGCCTTCTTTCAGACAATTCTCTTGCTGAGATGGTGGTCGGATAGTCCCTTGAGGTAAATTCCCATCACGGTCCGACGGTTGTCGGCGTTCTCGACAGGGTATGCTCTAGCGCTCATCTCTCTAAACCGCCTGTTGAAGGTGATGACGGTTTCGTTCCGCCGTTGCCTTACCCCCTCTAAATCGTACTTTATACGTTCGCCTTCGTTGGCTGATATGAAGTTTACCGTGATATAATCATGGAACTCATCAAATGTGACGTCTTCCCTGATCTTGCCGACTAGGAACCCATCTATGGCTCTGGACAACTGCCCTCGTGCCGCTCGGGTGATGACGTAGGCTGGTATGCCCTCTAGCCGTCCCTCATTAGCAACCCATGCTCGCCGGGTCTCATCGAGGAAGGTTCTCACCTCCTCCGGCACTACTCCATCACAGGGCTGTATGCGGTAGATCGTGTCCCGGATCTCCCTCCGGTACAGCCGCTCGGCTTCCCGACAGTTACTGCTTTCAACAATGGCTCCCGCCATTGCTACGCCCATCGTCTGCATGGCGGCTATGGTCTCTGGTCTAAGCTGGGGTTGCAGCGGTACCTCCATGGGTGGCAGGGCAGGGTCAACGCCTCGCTTGGCTGGTGTTGCCATTCTGCGTTTTTACTGATAATGAAAACTGATAATGATTCTTGGAAGACGGGGTTGCTCGGGGCAGACTACCTCTGTAGTTATCTTCACGGCAGCACCCGTGCGATACTCGTGATGCTGGGTGATTCTGGTGCTGTCGCCCAACTTAGCCGCGTCTAGGAATGTCTTTACACGGTCCGCTACGTCGTTTAATACGATGGCTGAATTGGAGAGCGGCGTCTCTGGTTGGGCCATATACTAGTTACTCACGGTTGACTCCGGATCCTGGCTGGTGAAGCCACTGAAGATTTCTGATGTCGATCCTGTATCTATGCTACGTATACGTTTTTATGAGATATGGGCTTGTCCACACTAAAGTGACTAAACTGTATTTGATGAACGATTTCGGGTCTACATTTGAATTGTTAATTTCGATGATAAAGACCCAATTAATTTTCCTGTTCTTATCATTTCCAAGTTGAAGGTATCTCAGAGAGATAATTACAGATAAAAAAAGTTAAATGAGTGCAGAATAAAATTATTTTCATTCAACTAACAGCCACAAATATGAGTGAAATTAGAGCGGATAAGTGTGACATGAGAATGAGCCAATTTTCAGAGTGCTAAAGAAGCATTTTAAATGAGTTATTTTGGATTTCAGCCTAAACATTTTAAAGAAAAAGACATTGCTTTCTATGAATATGCTCATTTTTGTCATGATTTACAGGAGAAATACTTTTTATTTCACTTCAAAGTTGTGTGTTATGGTCGTGATGCATTCCGTCAAAAATTAGTATAAATCTCACTTTAGCTTAGTTGCTATTCCTTACCTGTATGGCTGTACTTTTCTATCCAAATACTATCTCTTATATCTTTTGTTCATTCACTGCCACTTGGATAGATTTGATTATTGCTAGATTATGTTTAAATTATGATAAAAAATTAAGTGGTCAACTTTCTGTCAATAAATCACAACCGTAACAGCGGACAAGAAATCCATAAATTTATAGCACGGCTCCAGGAAATAAGAGGCAAGCATCACGTGATGGTGTAAAACCGGTCATGTGACACGCCAAGCCTTTTGTTTTTACGGTGATGAGAAAACAATGGCGCCAAAGCTAAGGTAAGAAGTTCTGTCAACTTTCTGTCGATAAATCACAACCGTAACAGCGGACAAGAAATCCATAAATTTATAGCACGGCTCCAGGAAATAAGAAGCAAGCATCACGTGATGGTGTAAAACTGGTCATGTGACACGCCGAGCCTTTTGTTTTTACGGTGATGAGAAAACAATGGCGACAAAGCTAAGGTAAATGTTCTGTCAACTTTCTGTCAATAAATCACAACCGTAACAGCGGACAAGAAATCCATAAATTTATAGCACGGCTCCAGGAAATAAGAAGCAAGCATCACGTGATGGTGTAAAACCGGTCATGTGACACGCCAAGCCTTTTGTTTTTACGGTGATGAGAAAACAATGGCGCCAAAGCTAAGGTAAGAAATGTTCTGTCAAGATTTTTTACTCCATGTGACGACCAAAACAATCGTCACGACCACGCAAACTATGCTTCCTTTAATGAATAGTTCCTATATATTTTTTAAATCCACAGTAGAAATTGATAACCTCACTATTTTATGTCCATATTTAACTCTTGAGCATAGGTCACCGAGTTCGAGACATCAACTACCGTCGCAAATGTAACCTTGACCTTGGTGGTCGTGACGCTTGACGCGCAGTTTTCTCAATCAAAAATCATGACCACAACTCAGAATTGTGTCATGAATAACGGCCATACCGTCGGACGATATATTTCTTTATTTCTCAGAATTTATTGTGTTTATCGCCCTCAAAGCTATATGAAACGAGGATACTAGTTAAAGTTTGCATTATTCAAATCTGCACAGGTTTTATAAGGTTGTTATAGTTTCATCCATAATGTTATTGGGCCCATGCAGTCTGTTTTGGACTCATCAGCACGTTAACAGACCACCTGAACTTGGACCAACAGGAACGGTTTTTAACAGTTCAAGATATGGTTTGAAAGTTCATTGTACATCTAATCGGTTTAAAAAAATAGAAAATGTCCTCTTCTTTATATCGTAAAAAACTTAGGCAGCAAGCTATTTCTAAAATCAGAGCTGTATTTAGAATGACAAACAAAATGTGTTGCTTCATTCAGCTTAACCCCTTCAGTGATGAATTTCCTTTACCATCATCTTTACATGAAAGGTGCTGTTAGGAATATAATTTGACTGGAAGCCATTGCTGTACATGTACAACTTCATGCATGATATACTGTGACAGTCAATGGCGATATTGTGCAACCCTAGTGGAAGGGATGCTTCCTTGGAAAACCATTCTGCCAATTGTTTCAGCTTGTAGAATAAATTACTCTTTGTATGAATTCCAAACCACATAATCACGTATAATATGTTAGTACAAAACAGCAATGTTAAAAACAATTGCAAATTTGAACAAAAGGCAGTAAAGAACAGTATTAAAATTCAAGCAAAGCAAGCTGATAACATACTGAAGTCGCAACGGGAACATTCTTCCATACTGTTTTCTATAATTTTGATCATGTTGCTTGCCATTTATTTATATTAGCATGGCTTCTGTTGTTAGTTCTTTCAAAAGAATGATTTACTGATTGATAGATGCGCCAACTTTACTCTATATTATTATCCTGTTAAGGAAATCGTTCTGTCAGTGTCAAACATCGCAACCGTAACGACCTTCTTTCGTCAAATGTCAACATCGCAACCGTAACAAAAATTATCAATTCCTGTATTAATTCCTTCTTGTTGTGTTTGCAATCGATTCCCTGCATAATAAGAAGCTATTCAGTTTTCTCGAAGAGACTTTTCTTGTGTGCAAGATTGATAATTGAATAAAAGAATAGAAGTTTGTCAAAAATATGAACATCACAACCGTAACCCCCCTCAATTTGTCCTGCAAATCTTTGCAAAATTACTCAAAAGTTAAATTTAATGCCTTAATCTTATTCCATGGTATTAGTCCAGTCAATATAGGGATATACCTAGAACAAATTGCAACAGAAGCTTTTTTGGTTTTATGTAATGCTACTGGTCCTCACCTACCAGAAAATAAAAAATTCCTTAAAATTCTATCCCGGTAAAGGACTATTTCACAGAATTTAATAGGACCACTTAAAACCAATTATTAAGCTGAATATCTTACGTATCTTTGACTGGAGACCCATAAAATGTCTTAACTACATAAATAAAAGTGATAGCAAAGAACTGTTATTTCTTGTTATGATCGCTATATGACATCCCGCTAACAGTAGATCCGTTACTACGTCTCTTGATGACGTCAATTATCAATCTTCCAATATTCAAGTAAATTTAATCCAAGTTTTATGATTTGTTGAATCAGTATGATGAATTTAGTAATGGTTTATTATATACAAACAGTTACATCCGTCATTTTCTCAATGGACGGCAAGGTCCAACATACTCATATTATCTTTACACAAGACCAACGTCTATGTCGTCAAATTCTGCAAGATCTACAGCTTGACAACTTGGAATGTTGCTGCAGTTGGTACCCTTGCATTCACCACATGCATATGTACAATGTAGGCTATGCTTTCAGCAGCTGCATCGCAATGTCGCACATTCTCCTCGGCACTGGCATCGAATAACTTTCAGAATGCAATCAGGAGCTGGTAGCTTATCCATTGTTCTGGGAATAAATTTCCCCTGGTGAATCTGCCATCCGAAATCCTCTGGCTTTAAGATCTCTTGCTCCTTCGTCCATAACTGTACTTGGAAGTAAACGCGAAAACTATGATACTTGGCTGCATCAGACGTTGGTGGCAGATTTTGAATCTGCAGAGATGAAATACTCTTAACCACTTTTTCTCGAAATTTTCGAAGTCTCAATGCGTCCAATGTATCAGTTTCACTACCACCATACATACATACCAATAGCTTTTCACCAGACACCTGAATTCCGACCTTAGTAGATGTGTGGCAAAATTCCTTTGCATGATTCATGAATGAAGAATTGGACTGCATCTTTCTAAGAGGAACACCTTTGCCTATGCCAAATAAACGTGATGTTGTGTCACATCCACCTATTGCATGAATTAAAGGTAGGTATCGAGCAACATCATCGCCAATTTCTGGCTGATCGAAGGTGACAATGGGTGTTGAACCATGACGTTGGTTTTCCGAAGCAATGAAGTGCAAGGTTGAATAAATACAACTCATGTCAGTTGGATCCATATCTAGCATTTGGAGAAAGTAGATTGATGCTTTTCCCAGATGAACTCCTTTGCAAACGGCTTGCATGGTTCCAGACCAACCGGGGCGATTAGGACGCAACGGCCAGGACACTTTCCACATTACGTCCAGGTGTTTCCAAATGTCAGCCACACTAACAACAGGTAGTTTATCATAAACCAAAGGTACCCTATTGCCCTTTACTGCTTTGTAGTAGTGAATAGCAATTTTTGCATTATGGACATTATTACTGGCTAACTCTAGCCGTGGAATGACATGTTGCTGTGCTAACTCAGGGGTAACGGCTACGACCATGCACATACCATGGAAGGTACCATGTCCATCCAACGTACGCAAGTTGTGGTCAACATTATCTGCAATATATTGTCCAAAATGTCCAGACATTGGGATATCAGTCCCTGGAAAGCACGCTGCACTTTTTGAGAAATTGACCACCTCTGAATATGAAACACAAAAGCCATGACTTGCCAAGCATTCAATCAAAAACCTTGACCCAAACTGGTGATGCATTTGTACTCCAAGTCCTAATGGTATTGGTGCAATGACACCCCTCGGTCTGGTCATCTGAATCATGCACTGACCAATAGAAGCAACTTTCACATCCTTTGACTCCCCACTTAAAAGGTTTTCTAGGAGGACGCGAAGTGTCGTTGGCAGATATGCCAAATTATGTTCCAAGGATCTGATATCAGTTGCCCCTGGGTAGACATCTTTTGATGTCTGCATACATTTGATGTCATTTTTTATGAGCGCAGCTGCCGTTCTAATGATCTGATGCTTTCTTATCTCCTCGTCGTCCACCTTTGGTGCATCATGAAATGTCTGCAATATCTTTGCAGCAGTTGTTCGAAAGGTTACAACATCTGGACGACCGTTAATATTAGTTATTACTATGCTTTCCCCTACATGATTCTCAAGCTTTTGTCGCATAAATTTTACACTGTAAGGTTCAGTGCAGAATTCGGACATTTTGTTAACCAGGTCAACTACAGTTGTCTGTTCATCATCGATTTCCCTCAGATAATTGACTATCTTCAGGAAAGCGTCCTCCCTCGATGTATCTACTGGTCTGCCCAAACGTGGAATTTTGGGTTCATCTACTGGGGTTCTTCTATATCGCATGGGAATCTGTTTGCCAGTTCTAAAATTAACGCTGCACACTTGGTGGTATACAGCTCCACCGCAAGAAGATCCCTAGCATATATGACCCGTCCTCGAACCTCTTCTGTCCAACTATCGTCTTCAGGCCTTTCATCACATGCAGCAATAATTGATTTCTGGCAATCCCATGTGCGTACCTTGAAAACATCATCATTCTCATCACACCTACTATTTGTCTCAACTGCCGTCCCACATAGAAAGCAGTGGTCCTTGAATCGGAATTCAGGTACCTGTGAGCGGAGAATGGGTGATGGGGTATTTCGCCGGTTGCTTTCTAATTTTCTTTTTCTGGCTGCTTCGATCTTAGTTCTATCAATGTGATCTCTCCTACAGGAAACATGTAATCTTTGCCCTTTTACAATAGTCATAGGTGCAATCTCACGGGTCAAACTGGCTTCATTTATTCCAGCAATACCTTTTGATGATATCACAAATGTGGGTTTGCCATTGTCAAGACGCTCCCCACAAATTGCACAGCATGCTACATTTGCTGTTTCGTCCATGAAGTTGAAATGGTGAAGTAAAACAATGTAATTAATGATTAATTATCATGGGACACAATGACATACATATTTCAACAGTAATTCATATATGGTAATGGGTAAAGTGTTGTGAATTAATGTATGTGTAGGGTTTTCATATATACATGCGCTCTGGACACCAGGTCCTTGAAAGCGCTCTATAGCGGTTCTGTGTGCATAAAGTAAACAAACACTGTTTGTTTCAGCCGATTTGATGAAGAATGACTTGATAAAGCCAAAGCTTAACAAAGAAAAGCTTGACGAAGTGAAAACTTTACAAAATGTGTGGAGAAAACAGAAATGAATACGGAAAACAAGTTTATAAAAAGTTCCGCCCGGAACGTACATTCACGGAAAATAATAGTCAGAAAGTGTTAAATGTCCCTCTGCTCGTTATAAAGGACCTGCTGACAATAAAGAGCACATATGAGACATTCTGCGCATAAATTCCGCCGTTAGCTACAATTTAGCCATAGACTTCCTACAAATGGATGCTTCTAGCGTAATGTATAAATACTTCAATGCCTCCTGTCTACATGTGACGTCACCATTAAGGGCTGGTGACGTAAATACACTAGCAATGAGACAGCACAACACTTTTACTAGTAGATTCAATCACTTAGCATCACATTCTACCATTTCTTACTTTTTAGAAATACATTATATGCGTCTAAAATTAATAGGAAATGTAATCCTTAGCTTGCAACAAAAATGTGGCAGCCATTTTTAATCACATTAATTAGGACCTTTCCCGGTGTGGGATTTTTAAGAATTTTTTATTTTGTGGTACTTGAAGACCAGTAGTATCAAATAAAGCCAAAAAAGCTTCTGTTGCAATTTGTTCTAGGTTAACCTTATTTAAGCGTAGATTGACTGGACTATATGTAACTTTTGTTTTGTAGCATAAAGGGTTACTTTGGTCGCTTTTCAAAAGATAGTCTCTCATTTTTCATTGTCAAAATCACAACCGTAACTTTCTGACAGCATCTGATATTCTGTTGATTTTTACGCTTAATCCACAAATTACTATCTTCTTTTGATTTTTTTCAGTAGATAAAGTCATTTTCCTTAACAGAAAACATGTTTAACTTTATTCATACCCATTTCTAAAATCTGACTTTCATGTCACACTTTTGGTCACTTTAGTGTGGACAAGCCCATATACTTGACTATGAAGTCTCTTCCGTTTTGGGTAAGGTTTGTATGTAAGGTTGCTGCGACAACCCACCTTACCGAGAACGAAAGAAATAGATATCAGCTCGCCTCGTTTATAGATGAACTTTAACGATACTTATATTTGATATCCGGGCCTGATCTGACTGACTACTAGAACTTGCAGGTAAGCTACGGTGATCTTCCGTAGTCTCCAGAGTCAACAACAAACTATGCGCCAAACTTTTGCCTTGTATTGATATCACAAGGTGATCGTTTTATTCGCTATTTTAACTATACAGTAATTCTACAAAGTCGGTAACTTTTACTGTTACCAGTTCACGTATTTACAGATTTAATTTAATGTTTCCTAATCTTTCACAATGAACTAGCATTACTCCCAGCTGCTCTGGTTTGCTATACTATTCAAATTAGTTCTTGCCTACTTAAAACCATTCAGCAAGAACTTTTCAAATCAGACTAACTCTTGCCTACTTAAAGCCATTCAGCAAGAGCGTTTCACAAGGTGCGAGGCGGACCGGACCCCGAACTAAAGTTAAAGTCCCGTTTATATACCATTTTCGTTTCTATTCTCCCTCCATCTTGGTTTCGTACCGCCGGAGGTTGCTCTGATTCTCATTGGATTATGACATCATTTTGACCAATCAAAACCCCGACCCTCCTGACTGGGGAGGACGCCTTTTACCTAGCGCGTTTGGGATTCCTGTTGGATTAGCACGTCATTTCTGACGAATGACTTGCCACAAATGACGGATGCTTATTTGATAGCAAGGCCTATTGGTGAATCAGCTTGCCTCTAATTGCTACGTTTTCGGTCGTGCCCTTTAATGCCTACAGGAAGCCACTATGTCCATGTCCTGTCCATTACCTATTAGTCGACAATTTGTAGAATGCTAGAGTTAATCGGTACACTAGTTACCATTGCACCCAGCTGCCTCCACTTATCTGGCCACGAGAATTCGTGGGAACACAGACCGCTACGTAATTAACTAAGTCCGTTTGTCATATCTAATTCCTTAATTGACTCCAACATTTCAAACTGGTGCTAATCATCAAAAGTCATACTCGATTCACAGCTGCCTCCGCTTATCTGGCCACGAGAATTCGTGGGAACCACAGACCGCTACGTAATTAACTAAGTCCGTTTGTCATATTTATTTACTTAATTGACTCCAACATTCCAAACTGGTGCTAATCATCAAAGGTCGTACTCGATTCAGTTTCTGCGGATTGTACCCGCGCATTAACCGACGTATCCATTGCCAGTCATCCAGTGCTGATAATATATATCTAAATAATAAGATGCTATAGTTGATGCTCATGCATTCAGATGCTCATGCATTCAATCATACACGGTGACATAGTCTTTTAGCTTACCTGGTGTTCAAACATGTAATTTCACTGAGGTCTTATACTCGTAAATATAAGATGTGCGCAGGGTCATGACTCCCTACGTACAGTCCGATATCTACAACCTGTAACTGCTGGACCTAACACAGGTATGTTTATCATCATGTACACCTGTATGTGCTGGGCCTAGCACAGGGGTGTTTATCATCATGTACACCTGTAACTCCTGGACCTAACACAGGTAAGTTTATCATCATGTACACCTGTAACTGCTGGGCCTAACACAGGTATGCTTATTGAATACCTCAACAGTTATACAGGCAATGACCTTGACTCTGATAATACTATACGGATGAGTGAAGAGAACAAAGATATTTACAAACAAACACATAATAGCTGATGATGAAAAAAACAAAGTTAAAATGAGCTTTAGTAGTCTGCTTTAGTTCCTTCCACTTATTCTAAAGTGCTGAGGTAATTACATGTGTTAACCATTACCTCTCTGATGTCAATATTCTATCTTTTGGCAATATCAAAGAAACTGGTGTACATTATTTAGCAATTTTGGTGGACGATGTTTCTGTCTACGACAGCACCATCTCCCACCAAATTTGTTGAAAAATGAACACTAGTTTCATCTTTTAATTTAAGGATTTAAAATTTTAACACCAGAGTGGTAAGGGTTAACAGTCTGCCGGCTGAGTTTCCACAGACTACAATTTCCATTGGGGTTTAACTCTGGATATGCTGAATATTTTGAAAACAATTTGACTGAAAGTTGTTAGCAGCAAAGCCACCAACAACTTTCAGTCAAATTGTTTTCAAAATATTCAGCAGGTTCAGAGTTACTGGCCATTGAAATTATTGTACGGTGGTTTGCAACAATCAGACAGCTAATGTCTTGTACTGGTGTGTTGTTTTTGCTGGCTGCAACCCTTCACAAAATACTAACATGTATTGTAGTGTGTATGAGTACTGAATAGCACTCTCCTTGTGACTGCAAGAGATCCGGGGGTGGGTGCGTGTGTGTGGAGGCTGATGGGGGCAGTGGTGGTAGGCGGCGTGTACATTATTTCACACTTCATGATCATTCTGACAAGTAATGAGTTATATTCTCACAGTTGTTCATCTTCCATCACAAAAATGGCACTCAGATATTTCATAGTAAATTCCAAGAAATACTGCGTGAAGGGATGTGATAGTTACTGACAAGTATGTAACCACAGGCACTGTTGCCGTACCACTTCAGTGCTACAAAATTTTTCTACTAATACCCAACAAAATCTTTTTCAAAATATTCAACAGCCTTCCTTCCTGTACGGTTGTTTTTGCCGTAACACAAAGTTAATGGCCAAGTTACTCAAAATATGCCTCTGCAAAGGTTGTGAGAAATGCCCATTTGCAGGTCAACAGAAGATTATTTTTGAAAATTCACATGACTGGCTCAATAATGGAACAAACCTTTCCAGTGGTAACGTCTAAAGCCTTCTCTTTGCCGCCAAGCAGACATTTACTAAGCAATCCGTTTGATTTTATTGACAAAAGAAATGTTAAACTTGTTTTCAAAATATTAGACTAATGAGCACCTGACTGACCACAGACTAGCCACAGACTCAGTACAGGAGTGTTAAAATGTTGATTTCAAATGTGAAAATGGTAAAGTAGGAGCAACACTGCTGACTGACTACAGACTGACCACAATCTCAGTACAGTGAAGTGTTAACCTGAGTGACCATAGACTGACCACAGACTCAGTACAGTGAAGTGTTAACCTGACTGACCACAGACTCAGTACAGAAGTGTTAAAACGCAGGAATGACACTGCTGACTGACTACAGACTGACCACAGACTCAGTACAGTCAAGTGTTAACCTGAGTGACGACAGACTGACCACAGACTCAGTACAGTGAAGTGTTAACCTGACTGACCAGACTCAGTACAGTGAAGTGTTAACCTGACTGACCACAGACTCAGTACAGAAGTGTTAAAACGCAGGAATGACGCTGCTGACTGACTACAGACTGACCACAGACTCAGTACAGTGAAGTGTTAACCTGACTGACATCAGACTGAGTACAGTGAAGTGTTAACCTGACTTACTACAGACTCAGTACAGTGAAGTGTTAACCTGACTGACCACAGACTCAGTACAGTGAAGTGTTAACCTGACTGACCACAGACTCAGTACAGAAGTGTTAAAACGCAGGAATGACACTGCTGACTGACTACAGACTCAGTACAGTGAAGTGTTAACCTGACTGACCACAGACTCAGTACAGTGAAGGGTTAACCGGACTGACCACAGACTCAGTACAGTGAAGTGTTAACCTGAGTGACCACAGACTCAGTACAGTGAAGTGTTAACCCGAGCGACCACAAACTGACCACAGACTCAGTACAGTGAAGTGTTAATCTGACTGACCACAGACTCAGTACAGTGAAGTGTTAACCTGAGTGACCACAGACTATATACAGTGAAGTGTTAACCTGCCTGACTATAGACTGACCACAGTCTCAGTACAGTGAAGTGTTAACCTGACTGACCACAGACTCAGTATAGTGAAGTGTTAACCTGACTGACTACAGACTGACCACAGACTCAGTACAGTGAAGTGTTAACCTGACTGACTACAGATTGACCACAGACTCAGTACAGTGAAGAGTTAACCTGACTGACTACAGACTGACCACAGACTGAGTACAGTGAAGTGTTAACCTGACTGACCACAGTGAAGTGTTCAAATGTTGATTTCAAATGTAAAAGTGGTAAAGCAGGAGTAACACCCTATAATGGCTGTATAATGGCTAATACATGTACACACTAATGGCCAAACTTTGTCAAGAATATCAGTAATAATGATAATAATCTAGATGGCCTGCATCCCGCGTGTCGAAACCTTTAGGTTTTCTGGATATCACACATGTGTGGCAGTCGCAAAATAAGGATTTTGTAAAATAATCTGTAACGTCGGATAGGGGAACAGAGGGTAGGGGAATAGCGTACTGGATTTCGTAAAATAGTATAATCTTTGATAAATTAAAAGAACATTGAACAACTTTAACATTCTTCTAATTCTTGGCACACAATAAACTAAGACCAAACCACATAAAAATAAAAATATGGAAACAATTTGACAATCAGTTTCCTTATGATGGAGTCAGGAAGCAATGCTGGCGTACAACAAATCTATATACAAGTTTTATTGTGATCTGGTAAGCCTTTGATGTACTACATGGCCATTGAAAAACTTTAATATTTACCTAATTCTCGGTGCAAAAGAAGCTAAGTCCAAATCCCATCGTATCTGTACGAATACCAGGCAAAATCCTAATGGACATCACATCACGCCTCAGTGCGGGCCTCGTAAACATGGCTGGCTTTCGCAGTCCGCAAGATTAAAATTGTCCATTGATCCATTTAAAAACTGTATGTACACTATTTACATCGTCTTGTTTGGTCTTAGAATGTCGTCTCATGGATGTAGGTCTTAAATATCTCTACATTCATGGCGGTGATTGTTTCTTCAACCAGGTTGTTACATATTGGTACAGTTCTCGGTAGAAATGAGCTATGGTACTGGCTAACTGTTGTCTGATATGGCTGTAGCTTCAGTGGGTGACTGTGTCTGGTGGTGTTTACGTTGGCCCACTTAGGATGGTATTCTGTTGGTACAGCCACTTGCCCATGCAGGATCTTGTACATGAAGATGACATTGGCCTTCATTCGCTGTTGTGCAAGGCTTTCCCATCCCAGTCGGTTCATCATTGCTAAGACACTTTCCCTCGAATAGAGGTACACTGGGCGACCTAGTACAAAACTTGCTGCCTTCCTTTGTACGGCTTCAAGTTGGTTTTTCAGGCCAGATGTTGGTGGATCCCAGACTGTTGAAGCGTATTAAATTTTTTGTCTGACCAGCGATTAGTAGGCACATTCTTTGATGGATGTTGGGCATGATCTTAGATTTCTTGTTAGGAATCCAAGCACTCGGTTTGCAGACGATGTTCATTTAGATATCTGGTTACGCCATTTTAGGTTGTGTGTTAGTTGGACACCAAGGTATGGCGCAGATTTACATTCCTCCAACCTTTCCCCGCTCATTGTGTAGTGTGTGGTGAGGCATGAGCTTCGTTGAGTGTGATGATATTACACTTGGATACGTTGAATTTTATCTGCCATGCTTCTGTCCAGGCCATAAGTTTATCTAGGTCTGATCGGAGAAGGCGTTGATCCTCTTCTGTATGTATGGTCCGATATACGAGGCAGTCATCAGCAAATAGCCGGATCATAGAATTGAGGTTGTTTGCTATGTTGTTGATGTAGACTAAAAGGAGGATTGGGCCTAAAACTGTTCCTTGTGGGACAATCAACAATAGAATAGTAATATGAAAACAATGTCAAAATAATTTTAGTTATGCTGCAGACCAGATTCAATGATGGTATAAATCAAATGTCTATAAAATTTTATTAAGATCGGATAAGTTAAATGTCCATTGAAAAAAATACTAAAAATAATGAAAAAATTTGAAAATTATCTTAACCCTTTTACACTCATATCAGCCAACAATGGCTTCAGTAGTGCTCTTCCGAAATGTTCATCTGCCAACCAAGAGACTATTTTTGAAGATTTACCACTGGAATAACTGGCTCGATAACCGAGGCAGTCATTGCAGTGGTAAATTTTCAAAAATAGTCTTCTCTTGATCTGCAAATGGACATTTTCTATGAGAAAATTGAAATTCTTTCCAACAGATTTGAGGGTTAACAGGTTAATTATGGTGTAGACTCAATGCAATGATGGGAAGTTTCATTGAGATCAGATAAGGCCTTGATGAGTTAAATGTATAACATTTATCAGCATGCCATTTAGATCTTGTTCTCTTGTTGAAGCTTCCTGACCTCCTTCGTAAGAGAACCACACTCGAAAGTGTGTGGGTGCTAATTCCTAATAACTTCCTTTGTAGAACCACACTCGAGGGTGTGTGGGTGCTAATTCCTAATAACTCCTAACTTCCTTTGTAGAACCACACTCGAGGGTGAGTGGGTGCTAATTCCTAATAACTCCTAACTTCCTTTGTAGAACCACACTCGAGGGTGAGTGGGTGCTAATTCCTAATAACTCCTAACTGCCTTTGTAGAACCACACTCGAGGGTGTGTGGGTGCTAATTCCTAATAACTCCTAACTTCCTTTGTAGAACCACACTCGAGGGTGTGTGGGTGCTAATTCCTAATAACCCCTAATTTCCTTTGTAGAACCACACTCGAGGGTGTGTGGATGCTAATAGTTACTAACTCCTAATCTCCTTCGTAGGAGAACCACACTCGAGGGTGTGTGGATGCTAATTGCTACTAACTCCTAACCTCCTTCATAGGAGAAACCACACTCGAGGGTGTGTGGATGCTAATTGCTACTAACTCCTAAACTCCTTTGTAGGAGAACCACACTCGAGGGTGTGTGGATGCTAATTGCTACTAACTCCTAACCTCCTTCGTAGGAGAAGCACACTCGATGGTGTGTGGATGCTAATTGCTACTAACTCCTAACCTCCTTCGCAGGAGCACACTCGCTAGTGTGTGGATGCTAATTGCTAATAACTCCTAACCACCTTCGTAGGAGAACCACAATCGAGGGTGGTCTTCCATTGCAAAGAATACCAGACATGGTTAGAATGGGACAACCCATATAAACAGCTGTCCATTACAGCGAATACCATACATGGTTAGAATGGGACAACCATATAAACAGCTGTCCATTGCGAAGAATACCAAACATGGTTAGAATGGGACAACCCATATAAACAGCCGTCCATTGCAGAGAATACCAGACACGGTTAGAATGGGACAACCCATATAAACAGCTGTCCATTGCAAAGAATACCAGACATGGTTAGAATTGGAAAACCCATATACCCAGCTGTCCATTGCAGAGAATACCAGACATGGTTAGAATGGGACAACCCATATAAACAGCTGTCCATTGCAGAGAATACCAGACATGGTTAGAATGGGACAACCCATATAAACAGCTGTCCATTACAGAGAATACCAGACATCATTAGAATGGGACAACCCATATAAACAGCTGTCCATTGCAGAGAATACCATACATGGTTAGAATGGGACAACCATATAAACAGCTGTCCATTGCGAAGAATACCAAACATGGTTAGAATGGGACAACCCATATAAACAGCTGTCCATTGCAGAGAATACCAGACATGGTTAGAATGGGACAACCCATATAAACAGCTGTCCATTGCAAAGAATACCAGACATGGTTAGAATTGGAAAACCCATATACCCAGCTGTCCATTGCAGAGAATACCAGACATGGTTAGAATGGGACAACCCATATAAACAGCTGTCCATTGCAGAGAATACCAGACATGGTTAGAATGGGACAACCCATATAAACAGCTGTCCATTGCAGAGAATACCAGACATGGTTAGAATGGGACAACCCATATAAACAGCTGTCCATTACAGAGAATACCAGACATCGTTAGAATGGGACAACCCATATAAACAGCTGTCCATTGCAAAGAATACCAGACATGGTTAGAATGGGAATATAACATTACTCATGGACAACAGATAACCGTAGAAACTAGAACCAACAATAAGTTAGCTAGCAACAGAGGAGTTGTAACCATACCGAATGGGGTATGGGTTAACCCCGCACCATACATGTTAGGAAAAATGTTTCAGTAATATCAGATCTATAAGGAGCCTCCACATTTAGGAGCTGGTCTACAGATTCACTGGGTATGAAACTGCTTTATGTACACGGGGGATAGAGACTAGGTCCAGGCAGTACTTTTAGGACTAGGTGGACGTTTACAGATTTTTCTGCCTCCAGACCCGTATACCTAAGTGCGTGCAGTGAGTGAACAAGGCGTCTGCAATGAAATTCCATTTTCTGGATTGCCCATTTGGATGGTTTTGGACTGAGCCTTGTGCAGTCAAGGATGATCTGAGTAATATCATCAGAGACCAGACTGCACATGTGGAGCCATCCCGCATAGGGTTTGACAAAAACAGTCTCTAGTTAGCCTGCAAATGAACATTTCTCTAGACCTAGTAATGGCTTCCAGTCAAATTAATTTCAAAATATTCACCAAATATTTGACTGTTTTTGACCAGCATGAGCATTAACTCTGCACAGATGATGTCCCCATATCTCATTTTCAAGGTAGCATTACCGGAAAACTGCTTAATATTTTGAAATTAATTTAACGGCTTCCAGTTCAAAGATTCAACAAAACCTTTTTTATGTCATAAAGAATTATAGTTTCCAGGGATTTGTTGAAAGGGTTAAATTGTTAAATAATCAGCATAGGATGATAATATCATAAATAGGAAACACAATCTTCAATACATATATTATATATAATATGCATGCACAATACACACAATTACAATGGTCAGATAGCTGCTATGACAATTTCTCAGGAATGTGTTAGCAGTTCCCAAGGAAACACTAAATCACTGAAGCAGGGAACACAATGACTGTCAGGTACGCAATCGTACATCTAATGAGCACCTGACTGACCACAGGCTGACTACACTTAGGTAAGATAAAAAATGTCAGGTACACAATCATACATCTAATGATTATCTGACTGACAAGACTCAGGTAAGATAACGAATGCCAGGTACACAATCATACATCTAATGATCACCTGGCTGACCACAGACTGACTACAGACTCGGGTAAGATAACGAATGCCAGGTACACAATCATACATCTAATGATCACCTGACTGACCAGACTCGGGTAAGATAACGAATGCCAGGTACACAATCATACATCTAATGATCACCTGGCTGACCAGACTCGGGTAAGATAACGAATGGCAGGTACACAATCATACATCTAATGATCACCTGACTGACCAGACTCAGGTAAGATAACGAATGCCAGGTACACAATCATACATCTAATGATCACCTGACTGACTGGACTCGGGTTAGATAACGAATGCCAGGTACACAATCATACATCTAATGATCACCTGACTGACTGGACTCGGGTTAGATAACGAATGCCAGGTACACAATCATACATCTAATGATCACCTGGCTGACCACAGACTGACTACAGACTCGGGTAAGATAACGAATGCCAGGTACACAATCCTACATCTAATGATCACCTGGCTGACCAGATTCGGGTAAGATAACGAATGGCAGGTACACAATCATACATCTAATGATCACCTGACTGACCAGACTCAGGTAAGATAACGAATGCCAGGTACACAATCCTACATCTAATGATCACCAGGCTGACCAGACTCGGGTAAGATAACGAATGCCAGGTACACAATCATACATCTAATGATCACCTGACTGACCACAGGCTGACTACAGACTCAGGTAAGATAACGAATGCCAGGTACGCAATCATACATCTAATGATCACCTGACTGACCACAGGCTGACTACACTCAGGTAAGATAAAGAATGCCAGGTACGCAATCATACATCTAATGAGCACCTGACTGACCACAGGCTGACTCAGGTTAAAGAATGTCAGGTACACAATCATACATCTAATGATCACCTGACTGAGCAGACTCAGGTAAGATAACGAATGCCAGGTACACAATCATACAGCTGACTGTTAGTGCTATGTACATAACTGTCAATATCTGTCATCTAATCATCATTAACGCAGTCATGTTAGAAAAACAATTTGTGTTTTCTTGTTGAAGCAGCCAGTATTGCCACGTGGCCATAGAATATGTCCATTACTCTACACTGTGTTTATTTACACACGATGTGTTTTGAATAAGCAGCCAGTATTTACACACGGTGTGTTTTGAAGAAGCAGCCAGTATTTACACAGGGTGTGTTTTGAAAAAGGCCATGTCCATTACTCTACACTGTGGTTATTTACACACAGTGTGTTTTGAAGACGCAGCCAGTATTTACACACTGTGTTTTGAAGCAGCAGCCAGTATTTCCACATGGCCATAGAATATGTCCATTACTCTACATTGTGTTTATTTACACAGTGTGTTTTGAAGAAGCAGCCAGTATTTACACGTGGCCATAGAATATGTCCATTACTCTACATTGTGTTTCTTTACACATGGTGTGTTTTGAAGAAGCAGCTAGTATTTACACATAGAATATGTCCATTATTCTACACTGTGTTTATTTACACACAGTGTGTTTTGAAGAAGCAGCCAGTATTTACACACAGTGTGTTTTGAAAAAGCAGCCAGTATTTACACACGGTGTGTTTTGAAGAAGCAACCCGTATTTACATGTGGCCATAGAATATGTCCATTACTCTACACTGTGTTTATTTACACACTGTGTGTTTTGAAGAAGCAGCCAGTATTTACACATGGCCATAGAATATGTCCATTACTCTACACTGTGTTTATTTACACACAGTGTTTTGAAGAAGCAGCCAGTATTTACACATGGCCATAGAATATGTCCATTATTCTACATTGTGTTTATTTACACACAGTGTGTTTTGAAGAAGCAGCCAGTATTTACATGGCCATAGAATATGTCCATTATTCTACATTGTGTTTATTTACACAGCAAGGGACGATGAGGATGATATGTTTCCTCTCACTCGGCCATTCTTCACCTTTTCAGATGAAATGCCAGTATTACAATGTCATGACAAGCAAACATGAAAGCCATGCTTCAGTATATTGTGATGTCATGACAAGCAAACATGAAAGCCATGCTTCAGTACATTACGATGTCATGACAAGCAAACATGAAAGCCATGCTTCAGTATATTGTGATGTCATGACAAGCAAACATGAAAGCATTGCTTCAGTATATTACGATGTCATGACAAGCAAACATGAAAGCCATGCTTCAGTATATTGTGATGTCATGACAAGCAAACATGAAAGCCATGCTTCAGTATATTGTGATGTCATGACAAGCAAACATGAAAGCCATGCTTCAGTATATTGTGATGTCATGACAAGCAAACACGAAAGCCATGCTTCAGTATATTACGATGTCATGACAAGCAAACATGAAAGCCATGCTTCAGTATATTGTGATGTCATGACAAGCAAACATGAAAGCCATGCTTCAGTATATTACGATGTCATGACAAGCAAACATGAAAGCCATGCTTCAGTATATTGTGATGTCATGACAAGCAAACATGAAGGCCATGCTTCAGTATATTGTAATGTCATGACAAGCAAACATGAAAGCCATGCTTCAGTATATTACGATGTCATGACAAGCAAACATGAAAGCCATGCTTCAGTATATTTATTCACCAATGCAAGGTTTTCAAAACATTACTGATGTAAGCCGGCTAAAGCCTGAATGCCCATTTGTATGTTAAGAGAACACTATTTTTGACATTTTAGCAATGGAATAACTGGCGCAACAATCGGTCAGTCTGGTTCCAAATGCTTCACCTGTCATTGCTGATCAGAGGTCAGTGACCTGGACTGTGACCTTTGACCTCAATGTCATCACACTGCTTCCTAAAAGCATCGGTAACCATGTATCCAAGGTTAGATCCAATACGGTCAACCAATGATAAAATATAAGCCGAGATGCTTTGCTAAATGCAACAAGATCAGTAGCTGCGGGTTGCAGATTTTCCCCCGGAATCACGCTATTGGTAGCCAGTAAATATAAAGCCAGGAGAGAACGTCATTGCATAAATCTGCTAAGCGTCATTGCATAAATCTGCTTAGCGTCATTGCATAAATCTGCTAAGCGTCATTGCATAAATCTGCTAAGCGTGACCTCAAGAAAGCAGGACTCAGTACACTCAAATCAAGAATGGACCAGAGGAAGCTAAAGATATTGTCTGAGGACAAGACACAGTGGGAAAAAGTGAAGGACTGATTGCAGCTGTAGGATGGTGATCAACAAATTAAACTAATGGGTGCATGACTGTCGGCTGGTTAACATGTGGAAATTGAAGCCGCGCGCGCATGCACGCACGCACGCACGCACACACACACACGAAACATGTAAAATATCTGTATACAAACATACTGACAATTTAATAGCATGGCTTGAAAGGGCCTAAATGACAAGACAAGACACAGTGGGCAAAAGTGAAGGACTGATTGCAACTGTAGGATGTTTCTACTACTACAGCCGCAGAACACACACGCACGCACGCACACACACACACACACGTAAAATATTTGCATACAAAGATACTGACAATTTAAAAGCATGGCTTGAAAAGGCCTAAATGGCCAGTAGATACTTAAGGGAGAGGACTGCTGCCAGTTTACACTACATGTAATGTTAGAATCAATTATCTCCCTTCATGTGCGTGTTGTCAGCTAGATTATCCTTGATAAACAATGCATCTCAGCGCAATCACAAGACTGTAACATTAAGCCTATAACTCCCCACAAACCATTTATAGGACACAAAAAGACTATTTTTTTAAATTTAGCACTTGAATGACTGGTTTTGTTATCAAGGGGCAATTTTCAAAGGTAGTTGGGCCATCCTTAAAAGATTTTTTGGTTGTCCTCTCCGACCCTGGTGGTTGGAGTAGGGTCGGTCAGTGGGTCTGGAACTTCGTCTATTTTTTACCTGCTTAACCCTAGGCCTGTCCAAATTGAACATTTGCCTAGGGTTAGACACCCCTAACCCTAGGCCTGTCCAAATTGAACATTTGCCTAGGGTTAGACACCCCTAACCCTAACCCTAGGCCTGTCCAAATTGAACATTTGCCTAGGGTTAGACACCCCTAACCCTAGGCCTGTCCAAATTGAACATTTGCCTAGGGTTAGACACCCCTAACCCTAGGCCTGTCCAAATTGAACATTTGCCTAGGGTTAGACACCCCTAACCCTAACCCTAGGCCTGTCCAAATTGAACATTTGCCTAGGGTTAGACACCCCTAACCCTAGGCCTGTCCAAATTGAACATTTGCCTAGGGTTAGACACCCCTAACCCTAGGCCTGTCCAAATTGAACATTTGCCTAGGGTTAGACACCCCTAACCCTAGGCCTGTCCAAATTGAACATTTGCCTAGGGTTAGACACCCCTAACCCTAGGCCTGTCCAAATTGAACATTTGCCTAGGGTTAGACACCCCTAACCCTAGGCCTGTCCAAATTGAACATTTGCCTAGGGTTAGACACCCCTAACCCTAGGCCTGTCCAAATTGAACATTTGCCTAGGGTTAGACACCCCTAACCCTAGGCCTGTCCAAATTGAACATTTGCCTAGGGTTAGACACCCCTAACCCTAACCCTGTCCAAATTGAACATTTGCCTAGGGTTAGACACCCCTAACCCTAGGCCTGTCGAAATTGAACATTTGCCTAGGGTTAGACACCCCTAACCCTAGGCCTGTCCAAATTGAACATTTGCCTAGGGTTAGACACCCCTAACCCTAGGCCTGTCCAAATTGAACATTTGCCTAGGGTTAGACACCCCTAACCATGTCCAAATTGAACATTTGCCTAGGGTTAGACACCCCTAACCCTGTCCAAATTGAACATTTGCCTAGGGTTAGACACCCCTAGCCCTAACCCTGTCCAAATTGAACATTTGCCTAGGGTTAGACACCCCTAACCCTAACCCTGTCCAAATTGAACATTTGCCTAGGGTTAGACACCCCTAACCCTAGGCCTGTCCAAATTGAACATTTGCCTAACTCAAACTTGTAACCCTTTAATGGTCACATTTGTCAAGATCACAATATTCCCTTATTGAATATCCATTTGCAGGCCAAGAGAGGACTATTTTTTAGAATTTACCACTGGCTTGGAGGCGAGTCGTTCCCTGATTGACTTTTTCAAGACACACCTTCCTATTTTTCTTAAGTTTTAACATGTTTAACAGTCACTGACACATGTTTCACTCTAGTACTCATTCTGACAATCTTTGTCACTGACACATGTTTCACTCTAGTACTCATTCTGACAATCTTTGTCACCGACACATGTTTCACTCTAGTACTCATTCTGACAATCTTTGTCACCGACACATATCTCACTTTAGTACTCATTCTGCCAATCTTTGTCACCGACACATGTTTCACTTTAGTACTCATTCTGACAATCTTTGTCACCGACACATGTTTCACTTTAGTACTCATTCTGACAATCTTTGTCACCGACACATGTTTCACTCTAGTACTCATTCTGACAATCTTTGTCACCAACACATGTTTCACTTTAGTACTCATTCTGACAATCTTTGTCACTGACACATGTTTCACTTTAGTACTCATTCTGCCAATCTTTGTCACCGACACATGTTTCACTTTAGTACTCATTCTGCCAATCTTTGTCACCGACACATGTTTCACTTTAGTACTCATTCTGACAATCTTTGCCACTGACACATGTTTCACTTTAGTACTCATTCTGACAATCGTTGTCATCGACACATATCTATCTCACTTTAGTACTCATTCTGCCAATCTTTGTCACCGACACATGTTTCACTTTAGTACTCATTCTGCCAATCTTTGTCACCGACACATGTTTCACTTTAGTACTCATTCTGACAATCTTTGTCACCGACACATGTTTCACTCTAGTACTCATTCTGACAATCTTTGTCACCAACACATGTTTCACTTTAGTACTCATTCTGACAATCTTTGTCACTGACACATGTTTCACTTTAGTACTCATTCTGCCAATCTTTGTCACCGACACATGTTTCACTTTAGTACTCATTCTGCCAATCTTTGTCACCGACACATGTTTCACTTTAGTACTCATTCTGACAATCTTTGCCACTGACACATGTTTCACTTTAGTACTCATTCTGACAATCGTTGTCATCGACACATATCTATCTCACTTTAGTACTCATTCTGCCAATCTTTGTCACCGACACATGTTTCACTTTAGTACTCATTCTGCCAATCTTTGTCACCGACACATGTTTCACTTTAGTACTCATTCTGCCAATCTTTGTCACCGACACATGTTTCACTCTAGTACTCATTCTGACAATCTTTGTCACCGACACATATCTCACTTTAGTACTCATTCTGACAATCTTTGTCACCGACACATGTTTCACTTTAGTACTCATTCTGACAATCTTTGTCACCGACACATGTTTCACTTTAGTACTCATTCTGACAATCTTTGTCACCGACACATGTTTCACTCTAGTACTCATTCTGACAATCTTTGTCACCGACACATGTTTCACTCTAGTACTCATTCTGACAATCTTTGTCACCGACACATATCTCACTTTAGTACTCATTCTGCCAATCTTTGTCACTGACACATGTTTCACTTTAGTACTCATTCTGACAATCTTTGTCACCGACACATGTTTCACTTTAGTACTCATTCTGACAATCTTTGCCACCGACACATGTTTCACTTTAGTACTCATTCTGACAATCTTTGTCAACAGATCAGTTTATTTTGTATTATTTCGTCTGCAACTAACTTCGCACAATATTTCAATTTTGAAGTCTGACACTGGATGTGATGAATCCAATGAAGATGTGTTTGGCATGTATATGTACTAACACGGAAGTCTTATAAAGCTACTCAGCTTTGTTCGTTTATATAACAGTAATGAAATAGCGAATGCGTAAATAACCGAAAGTTGTATTAGAGCATACGGGCGGACAGAGAACTAGTCTCTGATAGGGCACTAGTCACATCGCAATCATCTCACCATATCAGTTTCTATCCGTTTCAATCTTTATTAAATAAGTCAGATTTAGTCAGTATTATCGCCTCCCTTATTATATGAGATGTTAGCAACCAAATTCAATCACTTTTGGAAGATTTACTAACATAACTAACAGGTAATATTCCGGGAAAATGATGATCAAACTTCTTTCACGGCATCCATTTTGGTCATTATAATATTCCTCAGTAATGGTATATTCATTGTTCTCTACAAAGTGGAGGTGAGGTGTTCATTGATTGGTTGTTTCAAGACACACCCTCCTATTTTTCTTAACCCGCTACATAACAAAAATATGTTTGTCGGCTATCTTTTAACACTTGTAAATGCATATTATTGCTGAATTAACCTTTGTGGTGCCATGATTTAAATCTAAAATGATCAAATTCATTGGTTCACCCTTCAATATGGAAGGGTTATCTGATTTTGTTGTGAAAATCAAAATTTTTGTACGACGGACCCTCTCCGAAATTTTCAACAAATTTGATGATGTCATAACTTTTCAGTTCTTCCCGATCCATCGTTCAGGCTATTTGGGCAGGCATGCAGTGCTAAATATAACAATACACTTTAAAGCGTAAGTAAAACGCTAAGCCAACTTACTGCGCTAGTGTATGGAAATCACTCAGTATATGCCAACATAATGATATGCTAAGCCAACTTACTGCGCTAGTGTATGGAAATAACTCAGTATATGCCAACATAATGATATGCTAAGCCAACTTACTGCGCTAGTGTATGGAAATAACTCAGTATATGCCAACATAATGATATGCTAAGCCAACTTACTGCGCTAGTGTATGGAAATAACTCAGTATATGCCAACATAATGATATGCTAAGCCAACTTACTGCGCTAGTGTATGGAAATAACTCAGTATATGCCAACATAATGATATGCTAAGCCAACTTACTGCGCTAGTGTATGGAAATAACTCAGTATATGCCAACATAATGATATGCTAAGCCAACTTACTGCGCTAGTGTATGGAAATAACTCAGTATATGCCAACATAATGATATGCTAAGCCAACTTACTGCGCTAGTGTATGGAAATAACTCAGTATATGCCAACATAATGATATGCTAAGCCAACTTACTGCGCTAGTGTATGGAAATAACTCAGTATATGCCAACATAATGATATGCTAAGCCAACTTACTGCGCTAGTGTATGGAAATAACTCAGTATATGCCAACATAATGATATGGTTATATCAGTTTTATATACTATTTCTATTTATATAAAATTTCATATCAAAAGGGCTAATTTTTTTACCTTCCGAAAACGAAACTCGAACACCCAAAGACAAGGCTTATGACGTAATATCAGGGGATCTGCGTATGACGGAAAATTGACTCGCTAACATTCTGACATCTCGCTTGCGGTGTTGGTTATCATTTGATGTGCCAAGATTTTGGATATTACGACTCAAATTGGTGAGAACCCAGCATATACATTATTATATTACTTTTTAAATACAAATACAAATATCTCATGTTGTGCGGCTTAGCGTATTAATACAGCAAATCAGTTTCAATGGAAATGAAATGTATTTCCGTGATTCTGATAGCTGTTGCGCGTCTATTTCATGAACGTCAAAAGCTAGTTGTAATGGCTATAAAACTAGTTTTCATTCTTCCTATCCACAGATACACTTTTATATACTAACACCTCTTATGTCAACAGTGCCTCAAAATGATACTTAACCCTTTCAACGACAAATGCCTGAAAAAGTATGGGGCCTATCTTTTAAAGTATTTAACATATTATGTTAAATATTTTGCAATTAATTTGACTGGAAGCCAAATATATGTTGCTGCAACAGGTTCTAGTCCAATTAATTGCAAAATATTTAACCCTTCCGGTATGGTTGCCTTGGGAATGAGATGAGAAATTCATTGCTGAAATGATTAAATTAATTAACCCATTAGTGGTCAAGATTTTTCAAGAAAATTTGAATTTTTGCTCAGTGATTCAGAATGTTCCGGATTCTACAATGATCTTACAAAAATGTACATTTGTGGGTCAAGAGAAGACCATTTTTTAAAGTTTACCACTGCAATGACAGGCTCACCTGCAAATGGACATTCATCAAGCAAAGCTTTCAATTTTCCTGACCAATCAATCTTGTTTATCAGTCAATCCATCTTGGATTTTGGCCGATTTTTTGAAACCTCTTTAAAAATCTTATCTGAAACCACTTGGGTGGATTGATTCAAAGCTCATGAAATAGCATCTAGTATTAAAATTTAAATTTCATGGCAGCCATACAGGTCAGTGGTTGAACATTTTAAACAAAGTTTTGACAGAAAGTAGACGCTGTATTGAGAAATATCCTTTTGCAGCCCATAAGAAGAATAGGTTTGAAAATTTATCACTGGAATGTCTGACTCGATTATCGAGCCAGACATGCCAGTGGTCCATTTTTTTTAAATAGTCTTCTCTTGACCTGCAAATGGGCATTCAATAAGCAGATATGTCAATATTCTTGACCAAATTTAGTTATTAAAGAGTTAATAGGCAATATTGGTCTAAAGAAAATCTAATATTTTGCTTGGCAACTGTTAATTTGCAGGCCAAGAATAATTTTTAAAGTTTACCACCGGAATCACTGACTTGATGTTATCATGCCACTCATTCCAATGTTAAATCTTCAAAAAATGGTCTCTTGGTCTGTAAACCAACATTCACAAGATAGATCTAACGGCCTGCTTTTTCCAGCTTGACCACCAAAGGGTTAAAGTGTCTGTATGAGAGAGAGAGAGAGAGAGGAGAGAGAGAGGGGGAGGGAGGGAGAGAGGGAGGGAGAGGGAGGGGTGGGTGAAAGGGGGTGAGCGGAGTTTGTGTACTATATACCTCATTATATATGATACATTCCTGAATCTGTTGTCTTTTTATTCAATTTTACAGTGTGTATGGCATGACCACCTTTATTCTGTGGATATCTCGGTCGGAAACTACTGGTCTGATTTGGCTACAATTTTAACACATGAAAGGGTGTGACCATGTGTAATCCGAAAAACATCCAGAATATTGTTAAAATGTGAAACAATCAGGACTCGCAATTAGTATGTCTGTCTGTCTCTGTCTGTCAATTTTTTTACATTCCTGACAAAGATGCCAGTCGCAGCTGTAGCTTGTCCTCATGTGTTTAAAAAAAAATAGGATTGCATCCGTCAGTCAGTCTGTCTGTCCATCCATCTTGCTATCTCATCTGAAACCTATTGGTGGAATTCAATCAAATTTGTTATGTGAGTTACCCATAATATTGAGATGACGTTAACATTAGGCTCCAAACACATGGTGGGGCTGGGTGGAGGGGAGGGGGTGTAGAAAGTCAGTTGGCGGAATTCAAACAAATTTGGTATGTTAATTATCCATTTGATTGCGGGTTACAAGACAATGTTTACATTGGGAACTAAAATGCGCAGTCGATGCCATGCCATCGCAAATCCCCACGCATCCACCACTTCGAGCTTTACCCTCACTTTAACCCAAAATGCAATAAATTCCTTGAAATGTAGTTTCAATGGGTAATGGGTTTCAAAATGAAATGCGACATGACCACCGTTGGATAAATTTAATTTTTGACTCACAATCCCACCCACCCCCCCACCCCCCCCTTGAGCGCCACCGCTGGGGGTCATAACAAAATTTCAAAAGTGGCATGCACATCCCTGGCCATATGTGTAATCATACCCAAAGTTTCAAGTTTCTATCCGAAATGGTCTAGGAGTTGCATTACAATCGATAATTACTGGCCAATTTTGACCCCGCCCCTTAACTTCACTTTGACCCAAGATAAAAAAATAGTTCCTTGTCCTGTAGACTACTAATCATTGGCTTAGAAAATTGAAACTGATATGCGACATGACAACCTTTGTAAAAATTTAATTTTTGGAGCACACATTCCCCACCACCAGGGCCCTGCCCCTGAGGGTCATGCCAAAATTCCAAGTGTCATGCACATCCCTGTCCATATGTGCAATCATCCCCAAAGTTTTAAGTTTCTATCTGAAATGGTCTAGGAGGAGTTGCATTACAATTGATAATTACTGACCAATTTTGATGTTTTGATTTCAGAGGAGTTGCATTACAATCAATTTCATGACCTTTTGACCCCACCCCCACACCCTGGGGGCTGGGCCAAATGTAAATGTGCTCATCCACTCCACATTGATATGGGTAACTGACATACTTAATTTGGTTGGATTCTGTCCAACAGTGTCAGAGGAGTTGCATTACAATCAATTTCATGACCTTTTTGACCCACATCCCCCAACCCTGGCGGGGGGCAGAACCAAGTGCTCCTCCACTGCACATTGATATGGGTAACTCACATACCAAATCTGGTTGAATTCCGTCCAATTCGTTTCGGACGAGATACGTTACAATCAATTTCCGCAGGTTAAAATCCCCCAACAGACCCCCCTTTAGTGGGTTGGTCTGTAGTTTTATTAACCACTATAAAAACATACTTACCGTTCAATCACTACTTGCTAAATCAAATATCTGCATTTAGCTATCAGAATAAAGTTTTTATTCTTGCCTATACACTCCCTAATGCCTATACCATCACCATGTAGACCCTCCACCAGGCTTCTGGTAGAGGGACCCCCTGCATTAGCCTTACAATAGACTGGCACCAGTCTATACTCACTCCTTGGTGACGCTTGTCACTAAGCACGCTCGCGCATGCGCAGTAGGTCCCACTTGTGAAAACTGAATCACTTTTCTAAATTTAAGTGCTGTACATCCAGCCTAGATTCTCAAATCAATACCCAGCGGGGTGGCTGAGGCCGGGTCGTAGTGATTGAACGGTAAGTATGTTTTTATAGTGGTTAATAAAACTACAGACCAACCCACTAAAGGGGGGTCTGTTGGGGGTTGTTATTACACCACAAAAACATCCATTACCGTTCAATCACTACTTGCTAAACCCGTAGATTTGGTCAGTGCCCCACTACGAAACTTTGGTGGGAGGTGATTTGAGAATCCATAAGCAAGGATAAAAATCAAACCAAACATAAACAAATGTTAATAACATAACATAATGGTGCATCCTAATCAATCACACAGTGATTAACAACCAAATAAAACTTTAAACATAAAGATTTAAACCAACAACCAAGGAATAACTCTCACCATTCTCCGCAGACGCACAGTCCTAACGAAAATGGTGGGATGTGCTTGGTAAATGGTCTTCAGCCTTCTTGGTTAAAATAGTAATGTTCCTAAAGAAAGATGCCGCTGCGCTCTGGTCTTTCAAATAAAGAGGTAAAAGTAGACTCAGATTTCCATCCTGCAACTTGCATAACTTCGTCTACAGAAGAGCCAGCAAACAAAGCAAAAGAGGTAGCCATCCCTCTAACATCATGAGCCTTAATGTGAGAGAGATTGACTTGCTCAGGAGAAGCAATCTCGTAGCATAGTTGAATGGTGTCACAAATCCATCTAGCGATGGAAGCTTTAGAGACCGGTCTGGCTACCCCTTCCGCGTAGGGCACCCATAAATGAGACGGATCGGATCTTTTAAAATCGGTACGACGCTTATAAGCCTTAAGAGCTCTGACTGGACACCAAAATCTGTCAGACGGAGAAAACGAAGATAAAGAATTTAAAATAATCGGCTTAGCTGGATAACGGTTTGATTGCATTTTTGACAAAAAATCCCTTCTAGGATATAATACCAAACCGTCCCCAGCTTCAATAAATCTATCCTTTTCAGCGGAAAATGCATGGATCTCAGATCGTCTTCTAGCAGAAGCAGCCGCTACTAGAAAAACCGCCTTAAAAGTTAAAAGCTTTAAGCTAATCGAGGCGATAGGTTCAAAATGATGCCCTGCCAAAACCTGAAGAATCAGCGCCAAGTTCCAGGAAGGTAACGGTTTAGCAATAGGAGGCCGAATATTACCTAAACCTCTGATGAACCCATTCAGCACCTTAGTATCCTTAACATCTGCATTTAACAAACAAGGAAGAGAAGATGCTAAGGAAAATCTATATCCTCTAACCGTGTTAGCAGTCAGATGAAGGGAATCGAACAGATAAGATAAAAAGTCTAACACTTGGGATATAGAAACAGAATCGGGCACGAGATCATGATTTGAGCACCATTCTCCGAATATCTTAAGTCGACCCTTGTAAACTCTTCGGGTCGACTCCCTCCTGGCCGAATTAATAATTTCCTGAGACCTTGCAGAAAATTTATTCTCAGTGACCGAGCACTCGATATTCTCCAAACACACAGACTGAAGATTCCTGGGTTTGGATGAAGGCACCTTCCCCTTACTTGGGATAACAGATCTGGGGACACTGGCAGCAGACGTGGGAAGTCTACTAGAAGATCGAGAAGGTCTACGAACCAGATCCTTTTTGGCCAAAATGGAGCTATCAACAAAATCTCGCATACTTGATCCTTGACTTTCTTCAGAACCAGGGGAAGCAGGATAGTCGGAGGGAACGCATACGCGAAGATTCCTGTCCAGGACTGAGCCAGGGCGTCCACCGCCAACGCCTGATCGTCCGGAAAAGGAGACATGAAAGAGGAGATCTGGGCATTCAGAGAGGTCGCGAACAGGTCTACATGGGGACGATCCAGGAGGTTGAAGATCGCTTTGACAACCGACCTCTTTAACTGCCACTCTGTGTGGGCGAATTTGGAAGGGCGAGACAACTGATCCGCCAGAAAATTCAGACATCCTGGTACATGGGAGGACACCAGGAAAATCTGCTTCATACGACACCACATGAGGAGATTCCACACCTCCAAACACAGGCGAGACGACTTCGTGCCTCCCTGCTTGTTGATATACGAGACTACTGTGGAATTGTCTGATCGAATCGAGATCTTGAGGCCCTGCACTTGATCCGACCAGGCAAGGAGAGTCTTCTTGACAGCCCACAATTCCAGAATGTTGATGTGGGCTGACGACTCCTCTCGGGCCTGTGAGACCGAAAGGGAACCCCAGACCGCTCCCCATCCCTCCTGGGAAGCATCTGTAAAAATGACCGCCTGAGAAGACTTGACCAGAGGAACACCCATCATCAGCAGAGAGCGATCCTTCCAAAAATCTAGATGGGGCCTCAAATGATCTCTGACCGGGATCTGATGGTACACTGAATGGGTCGACTGTTTCCACAGGGACATTAGATACATTTGGAAAGGTCTCCTCATCAGCGCCGCCCACGGAATGATGTTCTCGACGCTGACCATCAAGCCTATCACCCGGAGAAAGAATATTGCTCTGACCACGGCAGAGGAAGCCAGAATTTCCATGGCTACTAGGATTGTTTCTACTCTTACCTCTGAAGGGAAGACTAAGCCTTAACCAAGGTCGAAAGCCACACCTAGGTGGGTGAAAACCTGAGACGGGACCAAAGATGATTTTTCTAGATTTAAAACCCATCCTAGACTGGAAGCCAGACTGCAGACCTCTGGAATGATGCTTGCCAGAATTGAGGCAGATTCTGCTTTTAGCAACCAGTCGTCTATGTAAACGTGAAGGGGAATAGAACGACTGTGCAGAAAACCTGCCACTGCTGACACTAGGCGGGTGAAGAAGAAAGGGGCCGTGGTCAAGCCGAACGGCATGACTCTGAATTGCCATACCCTACCCTTGAACGCGAATCTCATGAATTTTCTGAATGGAGGGTGGATGAGAATGTGAAAATAGGCGTCCTTGAGATCTATGGACGCTGTCCACATGCCTGGACTCAGACCGGCGATAATCTGAGATACCGTCTCCATCTTGAATTTTGGGGTGGATATATGCAGATTTAATCTCTTCAGATTGATGATTGGACGCCATCCACCTGATTTCTTGGGGACTAGAAATAGAGTTGAGTAGAATCCCGGGTCTACTCTCCAACATGGAACCTCTTCTATAGCCTTCTTCAACCACATTGACTCCAATTCGTCTTCCAAGGCTACCAACTTCTCCAGATTGGATGGAACTGGAGTCCATTTGGGCTGGTAAGACAGAGGAGGAGGTAGTTCTATCCAAGACGGAGCATAACCCCAGCGGATTTGATCTAACAGCCAGGAGTCCTGAGCAAGGGCTTTCCATGTCTCCCAGAACAGAGACAAGCGCCCTCCTACTGGCACGCTGGGAAGAAGGGATTGCACCGATAGATCCAAAAGTTGTAGAAGAGGAGGAAGGACTGGTAAATGAGATTGGGAAAGGCCTGCCCGGGCTGAGGCCACCCCTTCAAACCCGTCTAGGTTGAAAACCTCTAGAGGAGCGTCCTCTAGAACTAGACCTGTAACCTCGAGAGAAAAATTGACCCCTTCTCGCCTGAGGAGGGGCTTGACGAACCTGGGCTCTAGGTCTATGAGATGAAATGGATTTAAAACGATCCTCCTCCGCAGATCTGGAATGGGAAGGAGAGGACCGATTAGAGTTCATAAACACCCTTGACGGATAAGCCCCATATTCATCCGGCCTAAGACTCTTCCTCCTGGGAGAGGAGGAGGGACTCTTCACCGCAGAAGAGTCCCTTTTAACTGACGGCCTCAAAACCGAAATCTGATCCCGCAGATCCTTATCTGATCTGAGACGATCAGACTCCGCTCTAAGGATCGATGTAGAATCCTGACCGAAAATATCTGATCCGAAAGGCGGAGCAGATATCAGGTTACTCCTGAGGGAATCAGAAATATTCACCTCAGCAAGCTTCCTTGACCTTCTCTTAGAGGTGATGAAACCTAGTGAACGGCAAACTGAATTCAACGAACCTCTTGACAGGTCAACTAACGAACGAAATATCTCCGGAGGAACCTGACCCCCTTTCTCGTGAGTTTTGAGCATAGCCTCTGAAAGAAGGGCCAAAAAGTTTGCTGACTTCAACTGAGCCCGACAGACAGACTCCCATCTAAAAAGGTCTGATGAAGATTCTACCTTAGCCGCTTCCTTCAGATGCGATGAAAGAACATCCCATGTCGGACCATTAAGAGATTGAGTAGAAGCCAATCTAATGTAATCCTCTTTCGGAATCTGAACTGGAGCATCTACCTTGGGAGTAAGAGAAAAATCTTTCAGTTGGACATCGTTAATGTAAAAATCTAACATGTCTACTACCAAGTTATCTACCGGAAGAACAGAAGGAACATTAGCTGAAGAGACTGAAGATGACAGCGCAGAACCAAACAACGGAGGATCAAGCGAAAATTCATCCTGAAGAGGAAGAGATAGAGACGAAGCTATCCATTGATGAGCCCTAGACCAGTCATCTGGCGAGGCCCTCTCGTGATAGAACCTCTTCAGATCCCTGGCCCTGACTGATCTTTGAGTAGCCTTGACAGAAAGGTGAGACGGAGAAGAAGAAGAAGAAGGAGGAGGACAGATGTCTGAATCTAGCGAAACAGAAGCATCAACGATCCTCAGAGAGGAAGGAGAAGCTAAAGCTCTAGAAGGAGCGTCCGAGAGTGTCCAACGTCAATGGAGACTGATAAGCACTAGCAACACGGGCCTCAGGCTGACTAGAACTGAAAAAATAAGGATCCAACTCACTAGCTGAAAATCTGGACAAAATTGAAAATCTAGCTGAAATAACAGATCGGTGAAGAGAGGAATCGCGGCTTACTGAAAACAAGGAAAAATCTAAACCCGAATCAACTATCTGGAACTCTAATTCTGGAGACAGAACGACCGAAACAATAGGATCCGAATGATCAAACTCCGGAGAAGATGAAGAATAAGAAGGCAAAGTAGGAACAGACGGATCAGAAGAAGAAGGTATGTGAGACGCCGCAGAATAATTCTGCTGAAGGGAAGCCGGAATATGAAGAAAACCTGGAGGCGGAGATATAGATGATGGATGAAAAAGAGAAGACGAATTAGAAACATAAGACGAAAAATCCCTAGCAGACAAGCCAGATACAGACGAAGAGGACGGATGACTACTACTCTTCTGAGAACCTGCTTGAGAGAACAAGGAAGGAGATGAAGAACGAGAGAGAGATACTACCTCACGAAAGGAATGCTGACCAAAATCTGACGCCGAAACAGACTGAGCACTAGAAGAACGATCAGAATAATGTCTATCAAAAACGGGAGGACCGGCGCGAAAATAACTAGAATCGGAATTAACAGACCTATTACTGGACTGGGAATCTGAGTTATTCGGCAGCTCATAACTTGATGCATAAACAGAAGTTCCCGTCGGGACTGAAACACCGAGACCGGAAATAGAACGCTTCATATCTCCTAATCCGGAAGTAGAAAAACTGTCACCAGAAGCGGAAATAGGAAACCCCGAAACGGAACCGGAAGTCGCTTGCAAGGACGGGTCAAAACGACCCGGACATGCATAAGTTGAACCGGAAGTGTCTACACCACCGCCGGAACCGGAACTAACCAAAACTGGGCCGGAAAAGGAGGATGTATGCAACAACGGATCCAACTGACTCGGATAAGCATAATTCCCACCGGAAGTAGTCACACTACTACCGGAAGAAGAGCCTGACAATCCGGACACTGAACGGTGCATAGACGTGTCCAACAGACCCGGATGCACATTCTTCCTACCGGAAGTAGCAGCACTACTACCGGAAGCGGAAGTCGACGAACCGGAAACGGAAGACGCCATATGATGCACCGCCGGGTCCAACAGACCCGGAACTACATTGTTCCTCCCGGAACCGGAAACTCTATAGCCGGATACTGAAGAACCGGAAACGGATGTTGACGCATAAGCCATATTCTCATGAGTCACCGGATGTTCAGCCAAGCCAGAAACAATCACGGTGCTCATTTCCGGATGCCCGGTAAAACCAGAAGACATTCCGGACAGCAAACCCGCTTGCCCGGACAAGCCAGGAGCATAGACGGGTGCTTCCTTAGAGGCGATCGGCGATCTTACCACCTTCCTTGCAATTGGAATCACTGTGAACCGGACCTTAGCTTGAGGTGACACATCGGAAGCTTCCGCCCCCAATACCACCGCTTGAGACTTAAGCTGGTCCTCAAGTCTAACATGGTCTTTGACCTGGCTCCTACCGGAGGATGCCTTACCAGGTTTCTTTCTTGTCTCGCCGGACTTTCCTTTGGGAGACTTGATTTGTTGTCTTGATGTTAAGGAAACCGGCTTTCCCCATTTACGAGATCGCGACTGAGGGCTAAATTCGGAGTCTGATGACTCCTCTTTAGCGGCCTTAATAGCAGATGTAATACGCTCGTCTAAAGATTTCGTCAATACATTTGCGAAGGATTCAAATCTGGCGAATAATGCCATAACCGGATCTGTGATAGAGGAGCTGCCCCCCTCCTTTGCTGAAACCGACGTATTAATAGAGGTGGAAGCAGATGTTACTGCTTTAGGACCTTCAACAACGGAGGGAGAGCGACCTGAGGGCAATGCAGGCTTAACCACGAAATCCTTAAAAAACGCTTTAGATACGACCAATGGCCAACCCTTGCACACTCCACACATTTTTAAAGGGGTGCAGGTGGTACACCTCAGGCAAACATGCCCCGTATAATCCTTAGCGTGAACCCGATCACACTTATTCGACGCACACTTTATTTTCTCAGAAGATACTGACACTTCCTATAAAAAATAAGAAATGATGCGAAATAAAGCAACTAGCTTTAAGCAAACCTGAGATATCACAGACGCTACGCCTTGGCCTATTTAAATAAAGTGTTTGAAGAAAGAATCAGTAAAGATTCTGATATATGTTTGAGAGCACTAGGACCTACGTTACTAGGAGTGGTACTGGCTATTATTATTACTACATGGTTATCTCTTGATGGTATATAATAGGCATGGTTACTCTAACCTCGAAAACGGGAGTAGTGACACGAAAACTGGTAACTCCAAACGTTAGAGTTACAAACACCTCTAAAACACCATGATATATAAGTTAAACATAACTTAGGAAGAATAGACTTCATGGTAGGCATTCCCGAGTCAACTCGTGATAACTGGAAAATTTCTAGTAAGCAAGCTAAAACTTTTATATCGATTTGATAGCTGACAGTACTGTATAGCTAGCAGAATATTTGAAAAGTGATTCAGTTTTCACAAGTGGGACCTACTGCGCATGCGCGAGCGTGCTTAGTGACAAGCGTCACCAAGGAGTGAGTATAGACTGGTGCCAGTCTATTGTAAGGCTAATGCAGGGGGTCCCTCTACCAGAAGCCTGGTGGAGGGTCTACATGGTGATGGTATAGGCATTAGGGAGTGTATAGGCAAGAATAAAAACTTTATTCTGATAGCTAAATGCAGATATTTGATTTAGCAAGTAGTGATTGAACGGTAATGGATGTTTTTGTGGTGTAATAACAACTGACATTTTAACCCCTCTACCATCCCCTCGGGGCGGAGCCAAATCTAAATGGCCTCTTGCACTCCGCAATCATAGGAGTAACTCAGATAACAAATTTGGTTGATTTCTGTCTAAGGATTTCAGAGGAGTTGCATTACAATCAAATTCATGACCTTTTGACCTCATCCTCCACCCCTGGGGGGGGGGGGAACGAAATGTAAAGGTGCTCATCCACTGCACAATGACATGGGTAACTGACATACTACATTTGGTTGAAATCCGTCCAACAGTGTCAGAGTTGCATTACAATCAATTTTTTTACCTTTTGACCCCCACCTCTCACATATGTAAATTTGCTCATGTACTCCACATTGATATATATATATATATATATCTTGGAAATGGGTGATTGCGGAGTGCAACAGGACGTTTAGATTTGGCTAAAAACCGGGGGGGGGGGGGTTGTTGGGTGTGTCAAACGTGGGGGATTTGCGATGATGTGTCATCGACTGATCAATCTAGTTCACATTTACAACCCATCATATCAGAGCTATTTGATATACTGCAGTAAGTACCCTTTAAAGGGCAGAACAGACAGAGTGCGGTCGTCACACGCGTGTCACGCAGGCGGCAAGTTACACGTGAGCGGCAAGCAGCCTTCAGCAGAAAATTAACACACTGAATGCGTCTGGCATGCAGCAAACCACATATACGCATGCCATTTTTACGTAGCAGCAGCAACAGTAGTAGTAGTAGTAGTAGTAGTAGTAGTAGTACTACTACTACTACCGCCACCGTAGCCCCCAGGAAATTGTGTAGGCAGTGATTGTATTCAATTAATTCACACACACACACACCCCACCCCCACCCCCAACACGCACGCACGCACGCACGCACGCACGCACACACACACACACACACACACACCTGTAGGCCTACACATTCCATGCTGTTGAATATTTTTGGAATTAGTTTGACTAGGAGTTGGTGCTGTCTATGACAACAGCAACATAATCTGGTCAAATTAGTTTTTTAAATAATCAAGAGCTTTCTTGTGTGGTTTTCTTATAAGTGAGACACTGGGATTTCAAGGGTTAAGTGCCAACAGACAGTTGACCTAGTTTGCTGAGATCTTTATTGAATGACAGGATTGATATTTATGACGTAATTTGACAATGTACATTTTGTTCTTTCCCACTCATTAGACTACTTGTGTTGGGTGGGTGTGTAGGATATTTACAATATATATATATATATATATAAAGATTTTACTGCGAATGTAGTTGATGGTCTATGATTGTATTATAATAATCTTTGGGTTCGCGAAAATTGCTTGTCTGTTAGAACAAATCGCCTCTGAGCTGCACAAATGACAGTGCATCAATGTTATTTCGCTCAGCTGTTTCAGCCAAGCTCAGCCGATCCCCTGAAATGATGTCACGCGCCAAGGCCGTTCTCATTTTTCGTTTTTCAGCGAGTCGGCGCAGGATCGACGAATTTAAAATAAATCTGAATAATATCTTCTAATAGCACATTCTATTTCATTCTTTAGTGCCCAATGTTGTATATGAAAGCCACTTTCAATGCCAAAGAACAAAACTTGAAGGTTCAAATTTGAACACTGAAACAGAAACTATAAAGCAAACAGTTTCTAAAGGTTTGTGGTGCTGGCGGTATCCCGCAATTCCGCAGTTCGGGTTTCGCGGCTGCCGGGCTAGCTGATTCCCGCCGTTTCTACGGACGCCCGGCAGTCGTACCTTGGAACCTGAACCGTGCATATCTGCCGCTTGTTCCACTGGCCGATTCAAGACCTCTGTTGGGTGAGTAACGTTTTATACGTAGTTAAGTTACTACAAATGGTGTCAGGAGTACTTTGGGCCCTAAATAAAAAATTGTTATTAGTTATTTCTAAATTCTACTCACGATTTTGCTGAAAAAAAAAGATAGAATTCTCGGAAATATAAGGACTACTCTAGTCCTGCCCGAACGTCAATTTTACAGACTTTGGCCGCCATTTTGATTATTGATAGTTATTTTCTTAGTATTTAACAATCACGGATGATAGGTGAGTTATAGTTAAATATATATTATTTATTTATACTAGGCATGCAAATGTCGGGTATATAGATTAATATACCTTACATACATACGTCATAAATTCAAGATTCAATGTTATTTATTTGAACTGTAATGAATTGAGGTATATTTTCGTGCTTAGTTCCTATCATCTATGTCAGTATTCCGTGGAATGACAACCCTATTGTTAGTTGTCTTCAGTGTCATATGTACGCGATTCTGAGCTGTAATTTAACCGTCGGTTTTTCGATATTTCTTTATATGTTAATTACAGTTCAATTTCTGTTTATTTCAGAATTATTTGAAATAAAGAAGTGATATAAATCACTTTTGTTGTTATTATTATCATTATTATTAACTTTTTGAACATTAGAGGGTAATCTCCCTTCTAATTAACAAATATGTTTCAATTGTAATATTAGGTTTACTAATTACGCTGAACACTATTTGTTTTGGGGTTTTTTCTTGTTATTATTAATTCAAAAAGTTCATAATCACATTGCTAGTTACTCCGTTGAAACAATACTCAGCTTATGCCTCCTTTTCAAGTTAAATCTGAGGAGTTTTTGGCTCGCACCCAGTTTTCGTTGGATCAGTCCTTTACCCACAAAGCGATTTTGTTGGGTACAAGTAAAGGTACAAGTATAGGTTTCATTTTGAAAAGAGCTGATCAAACTGGGTTTGTTGAGTATTGGTGTAAAAGCGGTGGTACTACACAAGACTTGGTCAATATTCTGCAGTCGAGAATAGCCAGCGCCGTTCAGAAATTTCACCGGATCATTTTCTATATCTGGGCCGGAACGTGCGACCTTACCGAGAAACGAGGCGACGGTTTTGTCTATTTAAGGACAGCCGATGATGAACTCGCGGTAGACCGCATTTGCCAACACTATCAACGTGCGATAGACATAGTAAGGCATTACGGCCAAACGGTGAAATTTATTGATATCCCGGCGTATTCTCTGGTCCTGTATAATGAGCAACTTCACCATTTGAATCCCTGTTCCTTCAAAGACCAAGAGCTGCAACTGCATGACCAACTCTCTCTTCTCAATGATAGAATTGAGAAAATTAATGCAGATATTGGTGTACACACCATCAAGTGCAGTGTAGAGTTAATACTCCGTAAAAAAATCTAGTGCACGTAAACGCGTCCGTTATCATTATACTTTCGAGTTTCTGAAGGATGGTTTGCATGCAGGTACGTTACTGAATTTGGTTTGGCTTCGGAAGATTCATTTAGACGTTCTCCGGAGTTGCACCACCATCACTACTCAGTGATTTATATATTTCAGTAAGCATACGCTTACGACTCATTTCAGTAGGTGATATTACTTTTTTAGCGGATATTAATTTCGCTTCCTTGGTATAAAACAACCGGTGACCCATAATGACGAAACCTTTGTGTATTAACACTGCAACCGTGGAGGAACTTGGTGCACTCCATAATATTGGTAAAGTTTGAGCTGCTGGCATAGTAAATTTTCGTGAGTCCAGAGGAGGTTTCATATCCCTGGCCGACATTAAGGCAGATCCTGATCTGCCTGCCACAGCTACAATCCTTGCACGATTGCTCCATGCTGGGGAAGTTGTATTCGACATCAATGATGAAGGCGCTGTTGGTGGGGTCGACTCACACCCAAGGGAAGAATCCCTGGAAGAGACGGTAGCTAGACTGAACATGGAACTGTTAGCTCAAGGTATCAAATACAAGGCACTCCTTAACTCAACTAGTCAACAAAGGGGTGATCATACCCTAGTTGATAACCTGGCTCCTAGGGGGGTATATACCCCTAGAGAACCTAAGAGGGAGTCGCGATCAGTTTCTCACCATGACACTAGGACGTCATCACCAGTTCGTAGAGCTTACTGGGATGGCTCTTCGTACAATGACTCTAGAATGTCATCCCCCGGTCGTAGAAGCTACTCTGATGGTCCTCCTCCACCTAAAATGTCAACTTTTGATGGAAAGTTTGAGTGGAAACCATTTTTCATACAGTTTGAGCATACTGCTTCAAGGTACCGTTGGTCTGATATGTATAAATTAGACATGCTCATCTCAGCTTTAAGGGACAAGGCCTTAAAGTTTTACTGCATCTGTTCTGGGCAGGTCCAGAATGATTACTTTAGTTTGTGAGAAATTAAAGTTGAGATTCGGGAAGAAAGATCTGCCCCACATCATCAGAAAAAAGATGCAAGATATTCGACAAGAGGGTAACTCTTTAGAAGAATTTGCAGACATCATTCAGGAGCTCACTTTAGATGGTTACCCTGATGCCTCAGAGAGTTTGGGCGAGACTATTGCCATTGATGCATTCCTACGGGGTGTTGAGCATAAACGAGCCGCTCTGATAGCTATGGATAAAGATCCGAGCACCCTGGAGGAGGCTGTACAAATGGTCAATGCAGCTATCCATAATCAAAGATTGATCATGGGTTCCAGAAGACCTGAGGTTCGAAAGGTCCGTTTTCCGGACGATGCTTCTGGGTTGTTGGAGGCAGATAATCCTGAGCAGTTGAGAGGCATAACGGTTCCAAGCAGGATAGATAAATTGGAGAAAGATGTCAAAGGACTTAGGAAGGATATGGCGGATATGAAGGTAGATGTCGGTCTCCTCCAAGAGGGGAGGTCGTTCCATCACGTTCCCCTTCTCCTCCTCTCAGATCGGGAAAGTGCTTTAATTGCAATTTAGAGGGGCATTTTTCCCGTGAGTGTCCAGAGCCGAGGCGTACACGGTCGCCATCACCTTCTGCTTCACCGAGATCTTCGCCTGTGCGATCATATGATGTTCGCATGTATGAGTTTAATCGTGACCCTATGACACTAGTCATTCCCATTAAAGTAAATGGTGTTTCCGTTGATGCAGTGGTGGACACTGCGGCACAAGTGACAGTAATTGGCAATTTCTTTGCAAATAAATTACCTTACCCTTTAAAGAGGTTGGAGTCTATTGCATTGAAAGGTGCAGGTAGAGACAATGTTATCCCTGCGGAAAGTGTTGAGCCAGTCACAATTGCATTAGGCTCTATGATGTTCAACTGGCCAGTACTTCTTGCCAATATTAATGATCCGATTATATTAGGCCTGGATTTCTTGAAGGCACACAAGGCCACCATTGATCTGACTAGACTATGTCTGACAATTAATGGAGAACCGATTCAAGCCTCAATGTTGAGAGCTCATGGGAAGGAAGCCCAGGTAACATTGAAGCAGAAAGTGGTCGTGGGTCCTTTTGAGGCCGTGAAGACCACAGGTGTTCTGGATCGGGAGGTACAGAATGATGTTGTGCTCCAGCCCTCATCTAAACTGGAGGGTCTGGTAACACCTCATACAGTGGCCACTGCCAAAGATTCGCAGATTCCTATTTTGTTAAGGAACCTGTCGGCCCAATATATTACTCTGGAACAAGACCACAACCTTGGTATTGTCACAGAAATTGAGGAGGTTTTAGACCCTAGAACAGAATTTCAACTTGCTGGTAATCCCATAAACCAGGACGGTTTACAGACTTCTACAGCCACTGAGGTGGACCTCCCTGTGTTCTTACAGGAGCTGTATGTGAGGTCGACATCGGGTTTATCGGAGACGCAGTCTTCGCAAGTTGAATCCATGTTAATCGAGTATCAGGATGCATTTGCAAAAGATGATCTTGATTTGGGTTTGTTCAAGGGGATAAGACATAAGGTTGACACAGGTAATGCACAACCTGTTCGTTCTAAACTTAGACGAACTCCTCTTGGTTTTGAGAATGAGGAAGAGAAACACCTTGCGGAAATGTTAGAGAAAGGTATCATAGTTCCGTCAAAATCTGAGTGGTCGTCAGCCCCGGTATTAGTTCGGAAGAAAGACGGTACCGTGAGGTACTGCGTCGATTTTCGAGCTCTGAACAGTATAACTCGCAAAGACCTTTACCCCCTACCAAACATTGAGACATGTCTGGATGCACTTGGTGGTGCTAAGTTCATCAGCACACTTGATATGGCAGCTGGGTATTGGCAGGTCGAGGTTGACCCAGAGGACCGCCACAAGCTCGCATTTATCACAAGATATGGGCTTTTTGAATTTGTCCGGATGCCATTTGGTACGTGCAACAGCCCGGCTACCTTTCAGAGGGTTGTTCAGCTGGTATTGCAAGGTCTTAACTGGTGCGAGTGTCTTGCGTATTTAGATGACGTGGTAGTGACAGGGACTGATTTTGACAGTCATATGACCAACTTGAAAGCTGTCCTTTCCCGATTCCTGTTGCACAACCTTAAATTAAAACCTAAGAAGTGTAATTTGTTCCGTACAGAACTCTGTTTCTTAGGTAAGTTGGGGAGTGATAAGGGAATCGCTGTTAAGCCAAACAATATGGAAAGCGTCGCTAATTGGCCTGTTCCTAAGACCAGGAAAGAGCTGGAATCTTTCCTAGGGTTCATGAATTACCACCGAGAGCACATACAGGGTTTTGCTGGTATTTCTGCTCCTCTCTCTGCACTTACCAGTTCCAAAGTAGAGTATGACTGGACTCTAAAGCATCAGGTAGCTTTCGAAACACTTCAGGGTGCTATGGCCAACCCTGCAGTGTTAGGTTATCCGACACCGGATGGTACCTTCATACTGGATACGGATGCTTCGGAGGCGGCTATTGGTGCAGAGTTATCCCAAATTCAGAATGGGAAAGAGGTGCTTATTGGTTTTGCGAGCCGAACCTTGACACCGGCTCAGCGTAAATATTGTGTTACACGCAAAGAGTTGCTGGCCGTGGTAGCATTTACTAGGCAGTACCGTATGTACTTGCTAGGACGGTCATTTATTGTGCGGACTGACCATCACAGTCTCACGTGGCTGCTCAGTTTCAAGCACATCGAAGGACAACTAGCTAGATGGCTAGAAGAACTGTCCCAATATAATATGACGATGCAGTACAGGCCCGGTAAACAGCACTCTAATGCTGATGGTCTATCACGAGTTCCAAGTGATTTTTCACCTTGCCACTGTTATAAAGCTGGCCAATCTCTTAGTTCGTTACCATGTGGTGGGTGCAAATATTGTACCAAGCTTCAGCAGCAATGGTCTCAATTTGAACAAGATGTTGATGATGTAATTCCTTTGGCTTTTCAAACCATAAGGGCACTTCAACTGAGTAATAATGACCTATCAGACAGCGACACAGACAGCGACGATCCAGATGGACTGCTGAATGGTGTCCCCCAAACATACCAGGTTATCGGAAGGTCAAACTGGTTAGACGCATTCTCTTCGGAAAATCTAAGGGAGCGTCAGTTGGAGGATCCTGATCTGAAGACAGTTGTATCATGGATTGAGCAGTCACACACACCTTCTGACGCGGAGCTATATTTAGCTAGTCCAGCTGTCAAGTTTTGGTGGGCTCGTTGTGATCAATTGATTTTTGTCGATAGCATTTTGCACTATCTCTGGGTAGAAGCAAATACCACACGGAATCTGCTGGTAGTCCCAAAGTCTCTCCAGAAGCTGGTTTTGGAAAATTGTCATGATTCCAAGCTTGCCAGTCACATGGGTGAGCAGAAGACATTAGAGAGAGTGAAGGCTAAGTATATCTGGCACGGATACTCTCGTGATGTGGTGGCGTATGTGAAATCCTGTCGGATTTGTAGCTGTAGCAAAAAAGCTTCCATCCGACCTAGAGCTGCTCTGGGCGAGTTCCATGCTGGGTTTCCCTTGGAACGGGTACATATGGACATTTTGGGCCCCTTTATCACATCTACACTGGGAAATAGATACGTGTTGATGATCATAGATCAGTTCACTAAATGGGTTGAGTGCTATGCGCTCCCTGAACAAGGGGCAGAACTGGTAGCCAAAACGTATGTGGAGCGTTTTGTCACCACATTTGGCTGTTCATATTTCTTACACACCGACCAGGGTCGTAACTTTGAGAGCAACCTATTTAAGGAACTGTGCCATCTACTGGAGATTTCAAAAACACGCACCACAGCTTATAGACCATGTTCGAATGGACAGATTGAACGTATAAACCGTACTGTCTTGCAGTGTATACGGTGTTACCTGCAAGAGCATGACAGACAGAAAGATTGGGACAAGTGTATTCCTTTCATCGCAGGAGCTATACGATCTACTGTAAGCCGACAGACGGGGTATACTCCCAACATGATGATGCTTGGTCGAGAAGTACTACAGCCTATTGACATAATGTGCAAATGCCCGGTGTCTGCGACTACAGAGAATGCCCCTTCAGATGCCAGTGACTTCGTCCAACAGTTACAGCAAACGTTGCATGAAACTCATGAGATAGCACGGGATAACCTTAAAATGGCACAGAAGCGCCAGAAAAAAGAGTATGATCTACGTTTGCATGAGCATGCCTATCATGTTGGTGATGTAGTTTATCTTGCTAATTCTGCAACTAAAATAGGTCAGTCCAGTAAACTAAAACCTCCTTGGACTGGTCCATTTATTATTTATAAAAAGTTGTCAGAAGCACTGTTTGGTATCAAAAACCAACGCCGGGAACTAGTTGTTCACCATGATAGATTAAAGCTGTGCAGAGATCGTGATTTACCTCTCTGGATATTGCGAATGAGACGTGCTATAAGCTCTGAAGATCATGGCGATGATGATGACTTATTATCCCCCGATAATGGCCTTAGGTTATCTGATGATAACCGTGCTTCCATTTTTGAAGAGGATTCGGATGAAACCATTCCATATGGTATTGATCCATCCTCATCAATTCTGCATAATGATCTGGATGCTGTTTTGACAGATGACCTGGATATCGACTCTGTTTTACCCGTCCCACAAACACAGCATCACTCTCCTAGGCGCATGAGGTGTCAGGTCCGAGGAGAAACGCATCACACTTCCCCTAGGCGCATGAGGTGTCAGGTCCGAGGGGAACCGCATCACACTTTTTCCCCTAGGCGCATGAGGTGTCAGGTCCGAGGGGAAATACATCACACATCTCCTAGAGATGACCAACTACAAACTCACACCATTCAGAGTCGAACAGGAAGGCAGTGCCGTCTTCCTAACAGGTTCCTAGATTATGAAATGTATTAGAATGATCTTTAAGCATTCGTGAATTAGACTATATAAGTCTTCATGGACCCTACTTGTCCACCTGAATAAACGTTCCTCTGGTTTCGTCTTATTCCGGATTCATATGGTCATGGTATTGTTGCGGACTGCAGTTAGCTTTTCGGTCGTAGTACAGTACTACAATAGTAATGTGATAATGTACAATGGTAACAGTAATTCAACATTAAAAGAATTACTGTAATCCAGATGATATGAAATTATGACTTCAAATTTTAATATGCTGCATGACACTGAAGACATTCAACTTGTCCGGAAAACATTTATAATCATTGGCTTATGTTCCGTTTCCATCTTGGTTTTAGTTCAGCAACAGCAAAATCGTGATGTTCTATTTTTTTGTAAGTTTTGGGACACTAAATTAATTGGACACATAAGCACATAGTGGCTTTTTCCAGCAATAATACTCCGTGAGATACCAAAAACCAACAGGGGTCCATCGCTGTATGACTCACAGAACGCGTTATTATAATTACGCGTTTTTGCAAATGACGCGTGAATAATTGCGCGTAGTAATGCGTGGTTATATTTACGCATTTCTTGATTACACATTACCAATATGTGTTGTCAAATGATGTGTAAATTGTTACACATTAATCATACGCATTGTATTGTTAACTGCAATTATTGTCCGCCATGACGTGTGGTCATAATAATGCTCTCTGTTATGTGTATATGGATTAAATCCATGTACACGCTTTTATTAGTATATGCATCATATGTTATGATGCAAACTCATTTATGTATAGTGAAATCCTGTATAGGTTAGCTATTTAATGCCAGTTCTACATTTGTCAGCTCAGATATTTTATAGGGTAGCTCAAATATATTATATGTAGTTTTAGTAGGTCAGCACAGATATTTTATAGGATAGCCCAGGTATATTAATTCTACATAGGTCAGTTCAGATATTTTATATTAGGCCAACATATTATATATTGCCATACCTAGGTATTTCATTTATTAAACGTGTAGCAATTACATGTTAAAATGATGCAATGATGCATTATTACTCTATAATGCATAACTCAGGCATATTTATAATGTGCATTACTCTATAATGCAGAAGTCTTGCATATGACAGCATATTTATAATATGCATTGAGCAAAGACTGCATAAATCGTACAGATGCATTTCTTGCGCTTACCATTTCATAATGCGCGAAGTAATTGGCGCGTTAGTCATAGCGCAAATTCATATGTTTCTTTCTTCTGCTGTATTATCCGTTCCGCTTAGCTTCATTCAGATATCTTTATTGTGATAGGGATAGTGGTTTTCCGGATTTCATAAATTTGTGGATTCAGATCAGTTTCAATTATATAAGAGGTATATCATAAATGTTAAGGTTAAAAAATATTCACTAAATTTAAAAATTTGCAATATTCATAAGTTTCCTCGAATCTCACCTAAGTTAATTTCAGATAACACTCCAACTAAATTCATGTGAGATTATTTTTATTACTTCTTTATCAATTCGGCAATTCTGCCAGTTTTCTGCGGTGGTGGAAAACCACTGTCCTTAATTTTAGTTAGGATGCTATGCTATTTTTAAATCTGTGACGCTGGCCCTCGTCCAGCAGCTGTTGATCGATCCATCTGTTTTATTATTAACCGCTCCTTCCTTCTAGATGGATCGACACCTATATTTTTTTAATTGGCAATTTCTTTTGCTACCTTTAGCAGTTGCACGTCAATGCCTGTGTGTTTTCATGGTGTGCAGATTTTTAAAAGAGTAGATTTTTAGATAGGATTTTTAATTAAAAGATAATATTTTTAATTAAATAAGCATGTTTTTATAAACGGGGGAGAGTGTGGTGCTGGCGGTATCCCGCAATTCCGCAGTTCGGGTTTCGCGGCTGCCGGGCTAGCTGATTCCCGCCGTTTCTACGGATGCCCGGCAGTCGTACCTTGGAACCTGAACCGTGCATATCTGCCGCTTGTTCCACTGGCCGATTCAAGACCTCTGTTGGGTGAGTAACGTTTTATACGTAGTTAAGTTACTACAGGTTAAATGAGTCCATTTTGATAAAATGGTTCCCCTCGGACATATATATTAGAAAATAAAAATAATTCTTCACGGGATACTACAAAAAAGATTTAGTCGGCAGGTTTTTTCCTTGGCTTGCAAATGCACGTTCCACTGTAGCACGCCGCTTTTGGCCGGCTTAACCATTCAAGAGTTAACTACCAGACTGCATTAGATTTATCATTGACCATTTAACACCTCCATTTTGTTCAAGGAAATTTCATTTTTCTCCTCGAACATGTTCATTTGCAGATGAAGAGATTATTATTTTTGAATATTTATCACTAGAATGACTGGCTCGCTTATTATCTTCTTTTGGTCTGGAAACGGGACATTTCTCAAGACAACTTACCACTGGAATAATTGGCTCGGTTATCGTCTCGCCTGCAAAGACATTTGAAAATTGAAAATTTTCTTTAACAATCTGGAGCCTAAAAGTGGTTAATGATCGTGTTTCTCCTCACCTTCTTGTAAGCCTTGAAGACATTGCATTTAAAGACGTTTGTGCTTCCATCACGGGCAATGTAACTCCATATCTTTAAATCTTGAGAGTCATGTGAAACATAGAATATCCTGACAAAAAACATATTAATATAATTATCAGCACAGACTATCATCATCATCATCATCATGAGCATCATTATCATATCATCATCACAATAATTATCACCATCACAATCATCCTCACCATGAGCATCATCATCACAATCATCATCACCACAATCATCATCATCACCACCACAATCATCACCACCACAATCATCATCATCACAATCATCACCACACTCATTATCATCACAATCATCATCACCACAATCATCATCATCATAATCATCACCACACTTATTACCATCACAATCGTGAACACCATCACAATCATTATCAATAGAATCATCATCATCATAACCACAATCATCATTATCATCATAATTGTCATCATCACCACAACCATCATCATCACAATCATTATCATCACAATCATTATCACCACAATCATCAACATCACAATCCTTATCACCACAATCGTCATTATCATCACAATCATCATTATCATCATGACCAGTATCATCACCATAATCATCATCATTATCGCAATCATTATCATCACAATCGTCACCACAATCATCATCATCATCACAAGCATCATCATCACCACCATCGTTATCATCATCACAAGCATCATTACCATCACAATCATCATCACCACAATCATCAGCATAATCACCACAATCATCATCATAATCACCACAATCATTATCATCATCACCACAATCATTATCATCACAATCGTCATCATCACCACCACAATCATTATCATCACAATCATCATCATAACCACCACAATCATTATCATCACAATTATTATCATCACATTCATCATCAGAATCACCACAATCATCATCACCACAATAATCATCACCATCATAATTGTCATTATCATCACAATCATCATCATAATCGTCATCATCATCACCATTATCATCACAATCGTCATCGCAATCGTGAACACCATCACAATCATTATAAATACAATTGTCATCATCACCACAATCATCATCATCACAATCATTATCAACATAATCATCATTACCACAATCATCATCCTAATCATCATCATCACCACCACAATCATTATCATCACAATCGTCATCATCACCACAATCATCATACTCATCACCACAATCATTATCATCACACTCATCATCATAATCATTATCATCACACTCATCATCATCATCACCACAATCATTATCGTCATAATTGTCATCATCATCACCAATCATCACCACCACAATCATTATCATCATAATCGGCATCATCACCACAATCATAATCACCACAATCATTATCGTCATAATTGTCATCATCACCACAATCATTATCATCATAATCGGAATCATCACCACAATCATCATCATCATCACCACAATCATTATCATCATAATCATCATCACCACCACCACAATCATCACAATTATTACCATCATAATCGCCACAATCATTATCATCACCACAATCATTATCATCACCATCACCACAATCATTATCATCACCACAATCATTATCATCACCATCATAATTGTCATCACCACAATCATAATCATCACCACAATCATCATCATAATCACCACCACAATCATCATCATCACAATCGTCACCATCATCACCATTATCATAAATTGTCACCGCAATCATCATCAATTGTCATGACCACCATCATCCATATCATCATCGTGCTAGATATGCAGATTTCCTTGGCTAATAGTTACAGTGCATAATAATTTGTGATATTTAGCATATATATAATACACAAAAATGTTTTCCCCACAATAACGGAAAATGAACCGACTTTACGGAAATCGTAATTTGAAAAGGAAAAGTGCCATTTAAACAGAAATCAAATGAGAATTTTTAAAAATTTGTGAAATTTAAATGAAAATTAACATATAGTCATTTTCCTCCAGAAATATGCCAAATTCTCAAGTTTTAAATTACTACCCAGCCATATTTTCACCATCCTAGTTTCCTGCTTTCTGGTTATGTTAATAACACAATAAACAACCCATATTTAGTTTTATTAATTTTATTAAGTGTAAAATGTATGATCTTTATGGAAATGAAATGGAATCAATAATTTTGTGAAATGGAAAATGGCAAATTTTTAAGCAGAAAACCACTGTTCCTAAATAACAAACAGTTTGTGAATATTTTAAACAGATTTATTTATTATATAAATTTTCAAAAATAATCTCTAGGTCTACAAATGGACATTTATCAAGACCACTGCAGAAGCCATTTTTGGCGGACATGAGTGTTAAAGGGTTAAATGACTCGAAGCTAACATATTAACTCATTTGGAATATTTTACTTGGATTTCCTGAGCTTCATCAGCCATAATGATCTCTGGTTGGCCCCATTCATTCTGCACCAGATATCAGTGAGGATAGGTAATATGATCTCTGGTGGGTCTGAGCTTCATCTGCCACACTGATCTTTGGTGAGTTTGAGCTTCATCAGCCACAATGATCTTTGGTGGGCCTGAGCTTCATCAGCCACAATGATCTCTGGTGGGTCTGAGCTTCATCAGCCACAATGATCTCTGGTGGGTCTGAGCTTCATCTGCCACAATGATCTCTGGTGGGTCTAAGCTTCATCAGCCACACTGATCTCTGGTGGGTCTGAGCTTCATCAGCCACAATGATCTCTGGTGGGTCCGAGCTTCTTCAGCCACAATGATCTCTGGTGGGTCTGACCTTCATCAGCCACACTGATCTCTGGTGGGTCGCATTCATTCTGCACCAGATATCAGTGAGGGTAGGTAATATGATCTCTGGTGTGTCTCATTCATTCTGTACGTGAAATCAGTGTGGCTAGGTAATATGATCTCTGGTGGGTCTCATTCATTCTGTACCCAAGATCAGTGTGGCTAGGTAATATGAGAAAAATTTTCAAAATGAGTTAGTAAACTATCTTCCAGTATACTAAAATTATCTATATGTCTCATTGTTGACAATACTTAGAATTATAAAAAGCTCTACGTTGTGTGCGTGCGTGCATGTGTGCGAGTACCTCAATACCTGTATATTGGATGGTGCATCACCAGTAGACGGTTCTCGTCCCAGTGCCAGTCAGCCTTCTGAAGAACAAACACACAACAACAGACAATTAAACTGAGGTCAGGACATGTGTGCACAAACTCTGAGGCCAGGACATGTGTGCACAAACTCTGAGGCCAGGACATGTGTGCACAAACACTATCAGGACATGTGTGCACAAACAGTACCCGGACATGTGTGCACAAACAGTACCAGGACATGTGTGCACAAACAGTACCAGGACATGTGTGCACAAACAGTATCAGGACATGTGCACAAACAGTACCGGGACATGTGTGCACAAACAGTACCAGGACATGTGTGCACAAACAGTACCGGGACATGTGTGCACAAAAAGTACCAGGACATGTGTGCACAAACTCTGAGGTCAGGACATGTGTGCACAAACGGTATCAGGACATGTGTGCACAAACAGTACCGGGACATGTGTGCACAAACAGTACCAGGACATGTGTGCACAAACAGTACCAGGACATGTGTGCACAAAAGGTACCAGGACATGTGTGCACAAACTCTGAGGTCAGGACATGTGTGCACAAACGGCATCAGAACATGTTGTGGATATCGGATTGTCTCATGGGGAGTCATGATCCCGGGGACATCTTATATTTGCAGGATAAGACCTCAGTGAAATTATTGTATTTGAATACCAGATGAGCTAATGAACGGATAACTGGATGACTCATAGAAATGACGTAGAGACCGACTTACCATGGGACCGTGATAATGGTAACCGAGTTTCTATAGAAGCGACCAACAACACCAGGTGCTGGTGAGTCAGGCGGGCCACATGGTCACTACATCACCGCTACGTCACAGCACCCTTGTAAAATGCAGGCGCAAGCCTAATGAGCAAGGGGCCGGACAAGGACGTAATAACGTCCGGCGCCAGGTAGATTAGAAAACGAGACGAAAAACTGACAAAGGGCGTCCATCACGTAAGCTCTTGAGCTTGAGATTAGAAATGGTTGCCGAAGCAATATCCATCATTGAAGCCGAAATCCGACAGATCCCATCACTCCAGAACCAACTGATACTGCTTTGCCAATGTTCGGGTCTATCTTCGGAGTACGGAAATGGCCGAAGTTGATTGGTCAAAAGTTTTGTAAGAGTAGTAAGCAAAACGAGGCAAAGCGGGAGCTCCAAGGGTAGGGTGTAACAACCCGAACATAACCGTGACATGGCGAAGCAGTACATAAGGGGAACCTTCAATTTTGATCAGGAGTCCGAAAATTATGGCGCTTAGGTAAACCAAGCCTCGAGTCCGTATAGTTCTGTGGAACTGAATTTGTCGAAATTCAAACAAGTTCTGGGTGAATGGCTTTAAGTAGCCAAGAACAGTATTTGACAAAAGTGATTTAGCGAATCGTGAAACGCAACTTTTGAATAACGGAATAACCGGTATTCGTATTATAGAAAAATCAGTTACTTCTATAGACGTGAGTGACACTAAAAGTTACTCAAAAGTATTTGGTGGTAGTATAAGCCACCCATAGTTGATAGGGAGATATATACATAGCAAAGATATTAGTAAAATAAAGTTATCACTTCGATATCCTCGAAGCAAGAGTTTGGGTTGTTGCTAAGTAATCTGGAATCGACGGAAGACCACCGTCACGAACCACCAACTTCTACACCAGTCAGATCAGGCCCAGATACGAACATAAATATCGTGACTTCCATCTATACAGGAGGCGAGCTCGTATCGATCGGTAAGACCGGTTGTCGCAGCAACCGTACATACAGGCCTTACCGTCGTGGGAAGCGAAGCGTTAATAAGCAAGAAGAATAGGTATCAGAAAACTTCAATGTGTGCACAAACAGTACCAGGATATGTGTGCACAAACAGTATCAAGACATGTGTGCACAAATAGTATCAGGCCATGTGTTCATAAACAGTACCAGGACATGTGTGCACAAACAGTATCAAGACATGTGTGCACAAACAGTACCAGGACATGTGTGCACAAACAGTACCGGGACAGGTGTGCACAAAAGGTACCAGGACATGTGTGCACAAACTCTGAGGTCAGGACATGTGTGCACAAATGGTATCAGGACATGTGTGCACAAACAGTACCAGGATATGTGTGCACAAACAGTATCAAGACATGTGTGCACAAATAGTATCAGGCCATGTGTGCATAAACAGTACCAGGACATGTGTGCACAAACAGTATCAAGACATGTGTGCACAAACAGTATCAGGACATGTGTGCACAAACAGTACCAGGACATGTGTGCACAAACAGTACCAGGACATGTGTGTACAAACAGTATCAGGACATGTGTGCACAAACAGTATCAGGACATGTGTGCACAAACAGTATTAGGACATGTATGCAAACAGTATCAAGCCATGTGTGCACAAACAGTATCAGGACATGTGCGCACAAACAATATCAAGACATGTGTGCACAAACAGTACCAGGACATGTGCGCACAAACAGTACCAGGACATGTGTGCACAAATAGTACCAGGACATGTGTGCACAAACAGTATCAGGACATGTGTGCACAAACAGTATCAAGACATGTGTATCAGGACATGTGTGCACAAACAGCATCAGGACATGTGTGCACAAACAGTACAGGGACATGTGTGTACAAACTCTGAGGTCAGGACATGTGTGCACAAACTCTGAAGTCAGGACATGTGTGCACAAACAGTTTTAGGACATGTGCGCACAAACTCTGAGGCCAGGACATGTCTGCACAAACTCTGAGGCCAGGACATGTGTGCACAAACAGTATCAGGACATGTGTGCACAAATAGTATCAGGCCATGTGTGCATAAACAGTACCAGGACATGTGTGCACAAACAGTATCAAGACATGTGTGCACAAACAGTATCAGGACATGTGTGCACAAACAGTACCAGGACATGTGTGCACAAACAGTACCAGGACATGTGTGTACAAACAGTATCAGGACATGTGTGCACAAACAGTATCAGGACATGTTGTGGATATCGGATTGTCGTACGGGGAGTCATGACCCCGGGGACATCTTATATTTGCAGGGATGGCCCAGTGAAATTATTGTATTTGTGAATACCAGATGAGTTAATGAACGGATAACTGGATGCATCAATAGGGAGTCGATGCGAAACTGACGCGAAACTATAGCCGAAATATTGAGTGAAATTGGATAGAATGGAGAAGGACCTAGGGTTGTGAGTTGATGGTATCTGGCGGTAATTAAAAGATGAAAGTTGTTGCTGTAGCAGCGGCACAACCGTTTATAGTATTCAGCAGAAGTTATGACCAATAGTTTCCAAATATTCAAGCAGGAGCGTCGGTAGGGTACTACGGACAGAGTACAGGTAGCATAAGCTGGATGACTCATAGAAATGACGTAGCGACCGACTTACCGTGGGACCGTGATAACGGTAACCGAGTTTCTGTAAAAGCGACCAACAGCACCAGATGCTGGTGAGTCAGGCGGGCCATATGGTCACTACGTCACCGCTAGGTACAGCACCCTTGTAGAATGCAGGCTCAAGCCTAATGAGCAAGGGGCCGGACATGGACGTGGTAACGTCCGGCGCCAGGTAGAGTAGAAAACGAGACGAAAAACTGACAGAGGACGTCCGTCAAGTAAGCCATTAAGCTTGAGATTAGGAATGGTTGCCAAAGCAAAATCCATTATTGAGACCGAAATCCGACAGATCCCATCACTCAAGTACCGCTTTGCCAATGTTCAGGTATATCTTCGGAGTACGCGAATGGCCGGAATGGATTGGTCAAAAGTTTTATAAGAGTAGTAAGCAAAACGAGGCAAAGCGGGGGCTCCAAGGGTGGGGTGTAACAACCCGAACACGACCGTGACATGGCGAAGCAGTACATAAGGGGAACTTTCAAATTTGATCGGGAGTCCGAAAATTATTGCGCTTAGGTAAACCTAGCCTCGAATTCGTATAGTTCTGTGGAACTGAATTTGTCGAAATTCACACAAGTTCTTGGTGAACGGCTTTAAGTAGCCAAGAACAGTATTTGATAAAAGTGAATTAGCGAATCGTGAAAAGCAACTTTTAAATGGTAGAGTAACCAGTATTCGTATTGAATAAAAGTCAGTACTTCTTTGCTCAAAGTATTTTGGTGGTAGTATAAGCCACTCATAGTTGATAGGGAGATATATCGGTGGTAGTATAAGCCACCTATAATTGATAGTGAAGTATATATAGAAGATTAGTAAAATAAAATCATCACTTCGATATCCTCGAAGCAAGAGTTTGAGTTATTGCATAATTCTGGAAGCGACGGAAGACCACCGTCACGAACCACCGACTTCTATACCAGTCAGATCAGGCCCAGATACGAACATAAATATCGTGATTCTCATCTACACACGAGGCGAGCTCGTATCGACCACTTTCCTTGTCGGTAAGACCGGTTGTCGCAGCAACCACACATACAGGCCTTACCGCCGTGGGAAGCGAAGCGTTAAGAAATAAGAAGATAGATAATAGAAAACTTCAGTTAGATAATAGAAAACTTCAATGTGTGCACAAACAGTATTAGGACATGTATGCAAACAGTATCAAGCCATGTGTGCACAAACAGTATCAGGACATGTGCGCACAAACAATATCAAGACATGTGTGCACAAACAGTACCAGGACATGTGCGCACAAACAGTACCAGGACATGTGTGCACAAATAGTACCAGGACATGTGTGCACAAACAGTATCAGGACATGTGTGCACAAACAGTATCAAGACATGTGTATCAGGACATGTGTGCACAAACAGCATCAGGACATGTGTGCACAAACAGTACAGGGACATGTGTGTACAAACTCTGAGGTCAGGACATGTGTGCACAAACTCTGAAGTCAGGACATGTGTGCACAAACAGTTTTAGGACATGTGCGCACAAACTCTGAGGCCAGGACATGTGTGCACAAACTCTGAGGCCAGGACATGTGTGCACAAACAGTATCAGGACATGTGTGCACAAACAGTACCGGGACATGTGTGCACAAACAGTACCAGGACATGTGTGCACAAACAGTACCAGGACATGTGTGCACAAACAGTATCAGGACATGTGTGCACAAACAGTACCGGGACATGTGGTACTATGCATTATGCCCCACCATCCGCACCGTGCTCTTCGCTCTACAGATCAACACCTGTTAAACATTCCACGATCCAATCTGAAGTCATGTGGAGACAGAGCTTTCAGCATCGCCGCGCCAAAACTTTGGAATACCCTACCACTGGATATTAAAATGATAAGCTCTAGGGAGAAATTTAAAGAAAGGCTAAAAACACATATGTACCGAAGCGCCTTTGAAAATTAGTCAAATTGATAAATGGCGCTATACAAATGCTGTATTATTATTATTTTATTATGTGTGCACAAACAGTACCAGGACATGTGTGCACAAACAGTACCGGGACATGTGTGCACAAACAGTACCGGGACATGTGTGCACAAACAGTACCAGGACATGTGTGCACAAACAGTACCAGGACATGTGCGCACAAACAGTACCAGGACATGTTTGCACAAACGGTATCAGGACATGTTGTAGATATGGGATTGTCTTGTGGGAAGTCATGACCCCGCTGGACATCTTATATGTACGAGTAAGTCCCGAGTAAAAATTCAAAATTCAGATGTGAATACCAGGCGAGCTAATAGACTATGTCACCATGTATATTAAGATGTACCGATCAGCAGTTACTAGCAATGATCATCATCATCTATACTTAGATGCATTACCAGCATCTTATTATTTGGATATATATTTATTATTTGGATATATATTATTAGCACTGGATAACTGGTACCGTCCATAGCGTCCTTGTAAAAGGAATACGTACATTATCCGCGTGGGATATGCATACATTGTCAGACGAGGTACACATTATCAAATTGGCAAGATGATTAGCGTCTAGCCGGAATCAGATGAAATATGACATACGGAAGCAGTTAGTTACAATGGCGATCTATATTCTCACGAAAGCTTGAGAAAATGAACCGAGAAGTAAACAATCAGAATAAGGAGAATGGTAACTTGTTTACCGATCATTCGTCATTTGGACAGATTCATAAGCAGTAGCCGAAAAGTAATCACTCAAGACTAAGAAGAATGGTAACTTGTTTACCGGTCATTCGTCATTCTGACAGATTCATAGATGTTAGGTACACAAATCAAAACTTGTCATCAAACCCATCATTCGTCATTCTGACAGATTCATGGATGTTGGGTACACAAATCGATACTTGGTATCAAACCGACCATTCGTCATTCGGACAGATTCATAGGCGTAGATACACAAATCGAGACTTGTCGTCAAACAAGATAAGTCATTCTGTCATAAAAGGCAGTTGGAATTTTAGAGAACAACAAGATATAAAAAAACTAAGATTGTATATAAGCGGGACTTTAACTTTCAGTCAGTAGTTCGGTCCGGTCTCTAACGTTGAAGGTTCAGAAAAAGATTGGTCTGAAGAAAGCCTAGCCTCGAGTCCGCATAGTTCCGTGGAACTGATTTTGTCGAGATTCAAATGAATTCTTGGTGAATGGCTTTAAGTAGCCAAGAACAGTATTTGACGAAACTGCCTAGCGAATCGTGAAACGCAACTTTTAAATGATAGAATAACCAGTATTCGTATCGCGTAGATATCGGTTGTTTCTGTAGTCATTGGTGGCAGTATAAGTCACCCAAAGTAGTCGGGCTAGTATAAGTACAATATTAATTATTTAACATCGCTGGTGGCAGTATAAGCCACTTATATTTACTTAGAGTTTTATTTTAACTTCTATCGTGACAGCATAAATCACACATATTCATGGTCATATCAGACAGTCAAACTTCAGAGAATATATTATCACTTCGATATCCTCGAAGCAAGAGTTTGGGTTATTTATTGTCCAGTCTGGAAGCGACGGAAGACCACCGTCCCGAGCCACCATCTTTTACCCGAGTCAGATCAGGCCCAGATTATCGAGTATAAATATCGTCACCATCACCGTCGACGAGGCGAGCAGATAATCGTGCTACTGCATCTTTGATAAGAGGTTGTCGCAGCAACCGTTACATCATATTCTTATCAGAGGTGTGGTAGATATATTTCTAAATTAGACCCGAAGATCGAAAATCTTCAGTGGCTTCGCCGTGCCAGGATTTATATATTCCAGGATTGGACACTGTGTGAACCGTGAGTACAATATATCAAAGTAACGACTGAGATAGACTGCCCAGAATGGCCCAACCACAAAACCCTACCAACCCGGGACTACCGCCAACCGACCGACAATTGAGACCCGAAACAGTGGCAGCCATGCGGGAAATGGGGACGGCAATGGTGGGAGCCATAGTACAAGGCGGGGACCGATGCGAGACCGAGAGAATATACAGGCGAGAAATCCGGGACGCTATAGAACGCATCCAACCCTGTAACGGAGTGGTACCGGAAGAGGTACGAGTTTTTGGACGCCACAAGGAGGGCGTGGGCGGCCAACGAGGGGCGACTTGAAGGCGTACCTGTCTACGTCGTTACCCGAGCAGCCCGGGGACCATTAGCACGGGCACTGGACGGATTCCTTGCGGGGAAGGCGAGGGAGGATGTCACCTTCGAAGAGTTGCGGCAATACGTCACACTAAATTTTATATCCGCAAATGAAGGAGAGCGGATCAAATTCGATTTGGAGGGGACACATCAACGCCGAAACGAGACAGTGGTCACGTTTAACAGACGGTATTTGGAGGCAAGCGTGCGCGCCTACCCTGAGGCGAACGCAGATAATCGCCGCACCGTCCTGGGCATTTATTTACGTGCCCTGAACGATAAAAACTTAAGCAAACGCATCGTCCGGAAAAGGACGACGACATTGGCGCGGGCCATCGAAATTGCAGAGGAGGAGGAGACCTGCAACGACCTGCTACGGGCAATGAAAATTGACGGCGGCAGGCGTGAAGAGCGGATGGAGATAGATATGTTGGAGCCAGCGGAGGAAAAAGAGGTGTGGAAAGTAGTGAGGGGGTTAAAAAGCCAAATGGCGCAGCAGGCTAAAATGATCGAGCAGCTGTGCGGGTTGGTGCAGGATTTGCAAGCAGCGCAAGAACGACCTAAACCGGCAGCCCAACACGCTGCACCCACGCGAAAAACAGCAACCCCGCCACCCAAGCAACTTAATCCGGGAGCAGGACGCAGATCGCCGAGAAGCGCCGCAAACATTACCTGCTACAATTGTGGACAAATCGGTCACTATAAAAGTGACTGCCGTCAGGCAGTGCAACCAACCGCACGACGACTACAACCGCGACCACAGCCCCGACCACAACGGCCACCCATGACCTGTTCCCAGTGCGGAAAAGAAGGACACATGGCCCAGAATTGTTTTGGGGTATACATGACCCGACAGACGACTCCGACCGTAACGACGAAATGTTTTGGGTGTAATCAGAATGGACACTTCGTTAAGGATTGTCCGCATGGTGTGCGCGGCCAGCGCAGAGAACCACCGACCGGACAGATAGATCGACCGTTGGAACGACGAGCGGTGAAGCGTCCACGTGAAGAAGAGAATTGGGACATGGAAATCGATGCAATAAACGACCGACAGACGAACGTACGAACGACGCCACGAGAATGTTCCCGCAACTACAGAAAGGACATAAACAATCAGATGCGCGTGGGAGAAGATTATATTGATCGTGACGGTTTTATTTTAACGAGTGAAAATACCGATGCACATGGCCGTTATTCAGACGGTATTAGAAATAATGCATCGAATCATAGGCACAGTTACGCCGAAGTGGTTAATGGACGAAGGAGCCCGGGAAACGACGACGGAGAGAGCCGTTGGTGAGATCACCGACCGAGCGGTTCTTAATCCGTCTTCGTATAGATAAAAACGGTCCAACGGATCAGGGTGAGTACCTGCATGCCTTAGTGGATACTGGTGCTAGCACATCCTTGATTCGTAAAGATATATGGCGTAGCATGTTGGATGCTAGGCCATTGAAAAGAGCAAAAACGCTCTTAGCTGTAAATGGTTCCCCGATAAAACTTTTGGGGGAAACACAAGTAAAATTCAAGAACGCCCGACCCATCCCTAGTACGATTGTGGCCAGAATGAGGCATGAATGTTTACTTGGAGCGGACGCTTTGCACCTGGGAAATGCAAAGATTGACTATCAGGCCAAAATTGTAGTATGGTTTGGCCAGATATATCCCTTTAGATATCCCTATAGGGAACAGACAAATTACGTCCATGCAAGTTGTAAGGAAACGACCGGATATAAAGATATCGACAAAGTCATGGCAGACTTTGCGGATATTTTTGATACGGCTCGTCCAAATACTTTAGGATTGGTTCCCAAAGTCAAGTGTACGGTACCGACAGGGGATGCCTATCCTATTAGGCAGAAAGCGTACCGTCTACCGCTAGCCAAGCAATATATAGTCAAGAATCAAGTGGCTGAGATGCTGGCAGCGGGCGTCATAAGACCGTCGTCATCCCCATGGGCGTCACCCATTACGTTGGTCCCTAAGAAGGACGGGGGGACGAGATTTTGCATTGACTATAGGAAATTGAACTCCGTTTGTCGTAAGGATAGCTATCCTTTGCCGAATATATCACACATTTTTGATTCTATGGGCGGCGCTACAATATTTTCGACTATGGACTTGAAGTCTGGCTATTGGCAGATACCAATGGACAGCCAAGACATAGCGAAAACAGCGTTCGTTTGCAGCCAAGGTTTGTTCGAATTTGTTCGGATGCCGTTCGGTTTTGCGAACTCAGGTGCCGTATTTCAGAGGGCAATGAACGATATTTTCCGAGAATTCGTGGGAAAATATTTGCATGTTTTTGTCGATGATGTAGTCATATATTCAAGAAATCCGGCTGAGCATGCACAGCATTTGCGTACGGTTATGCGTAGAATTCGAGAATATAATTTGCAAGTAAAAAAATCTAAATGCGATTTCGCCCAACCATCAGTTGATTTGTTAGGATATCGTATTTCAGCACAGGGAGTGGCTCCTCAGGTCCAGAAGGTCAAGGTCATAAGAGAAATGTCACCGCCACGCGACGTGGGTGAGGTGAGAAGTTTCCTGGGCGCTACAGGGTATTACTGCTCTTGTGTGCAAGGCTATGCCGAAATTGCTACGCCTTTGATAGAATTGACTAAGAAATATAAACGTTTTGAATGGGGTCAGGAGGAACAGCAAGCGTTTAAGAAATTGCAAAACTTGCTGTGTAGTGAGACGGTTCTCACATATCCAAATTTGAATGCTCCATATAAGTTATATACTGATGCGTCTAGCTATGTGATAGGTGCGATACTGGTACAGGTAGATGACAAGGGTATTGAGCGGGTAATTCAGTATGTTAGCTCTACTCTTAAAGACAGTCAGTTGAATTGGCCTGTGATAGAAAAGGAAGCTTATGCGGTAATATACGCGCTAAAGAAGCTTAGACCTTATCTATTTGGCGCGCAGTTTACCGTGTATACCGACCACAAACCCCTAAAGAGTTTGTTTGTGGGCGAAGTTAAAAACACGAAAGTGCAGCGCTGGGCGGTACTGATTGCCGAGTACGGATGTAAGATCGAATACATCCAAGGCTCGAAGAATATTCGAGCGGACATGTTGTCCAGATTACGTCGTCCGGTGGAAGTCGCGACGTTGGATACGGGCGACTTTGTAATACCAGACGTCGACGAGGGAGTATTACCTCACGTCCCTCTGGAAGCGTTCGACATACCATGTGACGAATTGTGTGCCGAACAGACCAAGGAATACCCGGAGTTGTTCAAAGACACCCCGGAGGAGTACATGGTCAAGAACGGTATTTTATATTCTTTAATTACGCCTTCAGCATTGGACGCTGAGTACCCCAGAATTGTCTTACCCACCCTGTTCCGTGAGAAAGTGCTCCGGATGGCTCATGAACAAGCTGGTCACCAGGGTCTGCAGAAGACCATCGGCATGGTAAGAGATTCGTTTGTATGGACGTCTTTAAGAAAAGACATAATTCGTATGCTTGAAACGTGTACGAAGTGCCAGGTCAACCGACCTGTCACTACCCGACCCAGGTATAGTGAAATGCCCATGGCCAATTATCCGGGTCAGATAATTGGAATGGATTTGATCGGTCCACTATTAGAATCGGGTAAGGGTAATGTATATATCATGACGGTGATTGATCACTGTTCTGCGTGGGCAGAAGCATATCCAATCGCTGCGAAAACATCTCAAAATGTGGAAGAAAAATTCTTCAACGAGTATATCGCGCGTCATGGCGTCCCTGAGATTGTAATAACCGATCAGGGTAAAGAATTTTGTTCCCATTCTCTGGAGGAGCGGTTTAAGGAACACGGTATCGACCATAGACGGTCTAGCCCATACCATCCGCAGACCAATGGACGTACCGAGAGATTCAACCGCACTCTTAAGGAGTTGATCCAGAAAGGGGTGAACAACGCCTCGCGGGCGTGGGAAGACGAGTTGGGAGCAGCTTTGACAGCGTACCGCAGTACTCGTCATGCGACGACCAGATATACGCCATTTTATTTGACGTATGGGCGACGGGCGAGATTGCCAATGGCCGTTCCAATCGATGCGTCGCAAGACCTTGATGAGAGACTAACGTATCTCAACAACGCCTTGCTACGTGCTCGGGAGGGAACAGCTAGATCTCGAGAGATTCACAGGGAACAGGTTAATAAGCGTGCGAACGCTGGTGAGTTTAAAGTGGGGGATTCGGTGGTCGTCAAAGCTGAAGAGAGGATGAAATTGACCTCTCGCAGTGACCCCGAGTATGAGATCTTCAAAATTAACGGACCTGTGGCCCATGTCCGCCATCAAAGGTCCGGGAGAATGCGTGTGCTTAATATATGTAAGCTGCGCGTAGTCGACTCGGAAATGTGCTGGGACGGGGTGCGACCACGCCCCATTCGTAACCCTACCAAGGGGACGAAAGCTAGCCATCACCCCAGGGCGATGTTGCCCGAGCCAGAACCAATGGTCACCGACGCCGATACGACACCCCAGGCTCGTAAGAAGCGGCCAGCTTCGGATATAGAGCCAGAGGTGCGTACAGGGGGTAAGAGGGTTGACCGGAAAGGGGTGCAACCCAGTACGAATCGCAGTCGAAACCATGAGTCACCAAGTGATGTCATCGAAACTCCTAGGCCCATGGTGATTGATGCTCCGGAGGCGGCACCAGAGCCGCCCCCTGAACCAATGGAGACGCTTCCATCGCATCCTTATATGCTGCGCAAGCGCAGACATACACAGGATGACGATTTTGACAGCAAGCAACTCCGGCTGGATATGAAGCGGAAACACGGGCATAGGCAGGAGGACGAAGAGGGTAACAAGCGACTCCGTATTGGCATAGTAGACTCCGCCCTTTACGATGACGTGCTATACGCTGATTTCATCAGTCGTATAAATGCCGTTATTCGGCGGCACAGCCGCCAGTAGTGTGTATTGTATCGCTATACTATAACATCGCGAATAGCCGATACGTAAAGTATCATAACAATTAAAACTAAATTCGTTCGCAAGATACAAAAATTTATTCGTTTAAATTGTGAGTTTTAGCTTTGTACCAGTAAGCATCACAGAGCGTGGAATCATGTATATTTTACGATTAAGTATGGTGGTAACCCTAGTATGTTTAATAAACGGATTGTGTAAGACGTCTAGTGTACATAGATTACCAAACGGGGTAATGACAACTAAACCAGAGGATATATCCATTATCCGGGCTGAATGGACCGTAGTGGTGTCTATTGACCACCCTTATTTACCTCCCCAATTTCTTGAACGGTTAGCGCAGTTTCGTGCTCTGATTGTGGACATCGGTCAAAAGACTTCGTTAAGCAGTCAAGACATTTTTGGTTTACAACATCGTGTTAACAACATTAAGAAAACCGCTGTTGAGACACAACAAACTATGGTGCGTAAGGACAGTATACGACGCAAACGTGGTTTGTTTAACTTTGTCGGGGATATCGCCTCGTCTCTATTTGGTACCGCTACCTCTGGTGATATAGATGCAATTAAGGGGGTGGTTGAGGTTGCTTCAAGGAACGTAAATCGTTTGGTACATTTCTCCAACAAACTAGCCTCTCACGTGAAACTGGCATTCGTAGGCATCAATACCAACGTTAACCGTATCAACGAAATTACCACCGGCCTAGTGGAATTAACTAGGAATGTGAGCAATATATTTAAAGCGCGCGCCGCCCGACAAGCCGATTTGTACGCTTTAGTACGGCTTGGGCATATTATTGACTCTGCCGAGAGTGTGGTATATAGTTACCAGAAGGCAGCAGCACGATTTCATAGACAAACTGCATCCCTAGAGTTAGGAAGACTAACCGAGGAAATATTCGGTCCCGCCGATCTGACATCAGTATCAGAACACGTCAGAGTAGGGAACCAGCTGATACGTCCGTACCAGTGGTACTACCGGAATGTGATAGTTTACCCGTGGTGGGAGAACGACAATCTGTTACACTACGTGGCGACGTTGCCGTTGATCGACGATGGCAATTATATAGAGTACGGTTTGCATTCATGGCCCGAACCGTTAGCTACCGTGGGGTATTACGTGCAAATAATGGTAGGCCGGACTAGCATTGGTCTCGATACAAAGACTGGATGGTACTTCACGACGTCTGGGTGTCGCGGTACCGGTCCTAGGGTATGTCAGGGACAGTTAGAGGTCGATAAGACCCACGTGCCCTGCATAGTGAGCCTGTTAACAAACACCACCGATGGTACGTGTAGCGTGCATCTTTCGGAATCCAACGTAACCGCTAGCAAATTATTCGCCCATAAGAAAGTAGGCGTTGTGTTGCAAACATTCGGTGAAACAATGGATGTACACTGCGACGGACGACTGACCGACCAGTGTGTGGTGAGTAATGGAGTGTATGCACTAATGTCGGGTGAATGTGGTTATAGTGGAAAGGGCTGGCGATTCGAGCCTGTTGTGTCTTACAGTCGGACGTACACTCGAGTTAGCCTGGCCATCGACATGCCCCAATTGGATGTGACCGGAATTCTTAACCAGTCCGTGATTGTGAATCATTTGAAAATGCAACCATGGAACCATTTACAAAAGTCCAAGTATGTGCCGCTAGCACCGTTATCCATGATCGACCCAGTGGCGGTCGATGGCATTGGGGTACGCTCTTTTGTATCATATTCAACGAGTTCCTTCGTAGTTGTGTTAGTAATTGTGCTTATATTATACAAATGTGGCGTGTTATCACGCATGTGGAATGCGCTTAAATGCGAGCCACGTGCGGCCCATAAATGCAAGCCACATGCGGCCCATAGTAGTGAATCGCATAGCATTGCATCAACTGTTCAGACCCAGCAGCCCCGGAGACCTGCAGCTCTACTGGAGCCGCTGCTGCTGGCAGCCGGGTCGTCGCCTAATGCTAATGCCAGGACTGAGATCGACCCGACGGCTGGCGACTGGATAGAAATGGAGACGTACGTTGACATGGTGGATCCTAACGTGAGCATAGACCGCTTGGAGGTATCACCATGACATTTTGGCACTAACTTTATGTGTTTCTACTGGAACAGTAATTGGTGACTATTAATAATTGTGGCACAAACTTTATCATGATACCATACTGTGTACTGTTTTGTTTAAATAGGAAAAATTCACATGATCTGTAATGATATTTGCACTGTAGGATTAAGGACTGACATTTATGGTGACGTCGTCACGATTAGATGGCGCCATTAGAACAATTGATTGTGGTGTATTATACTATTGTATTGCTTGATTGATCGTATTGTTTTCTATATTAAGTTACGCGTGGATCGAGGTTATCGACCACGGTTTGATGATGCTATTAATGTGTTTCCGGGGGCGGTCTTTTGCGCACGATATTCTGCTACCCGGACATGTATGTTTGTATAATTATCAACCATACACTAACGAATACTACTAATGTATTTCCGAGCATTCCGCTACTCGGACAAGTATTGGTGTATAGTATATTGACCTGTATTATTGATTTCTTGACAATTGGATAAATATCGGGTGGTATCCGTTCAGGCTGCTAGTATAGATTTGGGTTGTTGATAGTCCACAACGAGTTAATTATCACTCTCTTTAGGCCTCAAGAGACGGCTAATTAACTTCGGTTGAGGGGCATGTGTAGATATGGGATTGTCTTGTGGGAAGTCATGACCCCGCTGGACATCTTATATGTACGAGTAAGTCCCGAGTAAAAATTCAAAATTCAGATGTGAATACCAGGCGAGCTAATAGACTATGTCACCATGTATATTAAGATGTACCGATCAGCGGTTACTAGCAATGATCATCATCATCTACACTTAGATGCATTACCAGCATCTTATTATTTGGATATATATTTATTATTTGGATATATATTATTAGCACTGGATAACTGGTACCGTCCATAGCGTCCTTGTAAGAGGAATACGTACATTATCAGCGTGGGATATGCATACATTGTCAGACGAGGTACACATTATCAAATTGGCAAGATGATTAGCGTCTAGCCGGAATCAGATGAAATATGACATACGGAAGCAGTTAGTTACAATGGCGATCTATATTCTCACGAAAGCTTGAGAAAATGAACCGAGAAGTAAACAATCAGGATAAGGAGAATGGTAACTTGTTTACCGATCATTCGTCATTTGGACAGATTCATAAGCAGTAGCCGAAAAATAATCACTCAAGACTAAGAAGAATGGTAACTTGTTTACCGGTCATTCGTCATTCTGACAGATTCATAGATGTTAGGTACACAAATCAAAACTTGTTATCAAACCCATTATTCGTCATTCTGACAGATTCATGGATGTTGGGTACACAAATCGATACTTGGTATCAAACCGACCATTCGTCATTCGGACAGATTCATAGGCGTAGATACACAAATCGAGACTTGTCGTCAAACAAGATAAGTCATTCTGTCATAAAAGGCAGCTGGAATTTTAGAGAACAACAAGATAAAAAAAAACTAAGATTGTATATAAGCGGGACTTTAACTTTCAGTCAGTAGTTTGGTCCGGTCTCTAACGTTGAAGGTTCAGAAAAAGATTGGTCTGAAGAAAGCCTAGCCTCGAGTCCGCATAGTTCCGTGGAACTGATTTTGTCGAGATTCAAATGAATTCTTGGTGAATGGCTTTAAGTAGCCAAGAACAGTATTTGACGAAACTGCCTAGCGAATCGTGAAACGCAACTTTTAAATGATAGAATAACCAGTATTCGTATCGCGTAGATATCGGTTGTTTCTGTAGTCATTGGTGGCAGTATAAGTCACCCAAAGTAGTCGGGCTAGTATAAGTACAATATTAATTATTTAACATCGCTGGTGGCAGTATAAGCCACTTATATTTACTTAGTTTTATTTTAACTTCTATCGTGACAGCATAAGTCACACATATTCATGGTCATATCAGACAGTCAAACTTCAGAGAATATATTATCACTTCGATATCCTCGAAGCAAGAGTTTGGGTTATTTATTGTCCAGTCTGGAAGCGACAGAAGACCACCGTCCCGAGCCACCATCTTTTACCCGAGTCAGATCAGGCCCAGATTATCGAGTATAAATATCGTCACCATCACCGTCGACGAGGCGAGCAGATAATCGTGCTACTGCATCTTTGATAAGAGGTTGTCGCAGCAACCGTTACATCATATTCTTATCAGAGGTGTGGTAGATATATTTCTAAATTAGACCCGAAGATCGAAAATCTTCAATGTGTGCACAAACAGTACCAGGATGTGTGCACAAACAGTATCAAGACATGTGTGCACAAATACAGGCCATGTGTGCATAAACAGTACCAGGACATGTGTGCACAAACATTATCAAGCCATGTGTGCACAAACCGTATTAGGACATGTGTGCACAAACAGTACCAGGACATGTGTGCACAAACAGTACCAGGACATGTGTGTACAAACAGTATCAGGACATGTGTGCACAAACAGTATCAGGACATGTGTGCATAAACAGTATTAGGACATGTGTGCACAAACAGTATCAAGGCATGTGTGCACAAACAGTATCAGGACATGTGCGCACAAATAGTACAAGGACATGTATACACAAACAGCACCAGGACATGTGTGCACAAACAATATGAAGACATGTGTGCACAAACAGTACCAGGACATGTGCGCACAAACAGTACCAGGACATGTGTACACAAATAGTACCAGGACATGTGTGCACAAACAGTATCAGGACATGTGTGCACAAACAGTATCAAGACATGTGTATCAGGACATGTGTGCACAAACAGCATCAGGACATGTGTGCACAAAGTACAGGGACATGTGTGTACAAAATCTGAGGTCAGGACATGTGTGCACAAACTCTGAAGTCAGGACATGTGTGCACAAACAGTATTAGGACATGTGCGCACAAACTCTGAGGCCAGGACATGTGTGCACAAACAGTATCAGGACGTGTGTGCACACTCTCAGGACATATGTGCACAAACAGTTTCAGGACATGGGTGCACTAACAGTATCAGGATGTGTGCACAAACTATGAAGTCATGACATGTGTGCAGAAACAGTATCGGAACGTGTGTGCACAAACAGTACCAGGACATGTGTGCACAACCAGTATCGGGACATGTGTGCACAACCTCGAGGCCAGGATATGTGTGCACAAACTCTGAAGCCAGGGCATGTGTGCACACACAGTATCAGGAAATGTGTGCACAAACAGTATCAGGACGTGTGTGCACAAACAGTATCAGGACATGTGCACAAACAGTTATAAGGGCATGTGTGCACAAACTATGAGGTCAGGACATGTGTGCACAAACAGTATCGGGACATGTGTGCACAAACAGTATCAGGACATGTGTGCTAAAACAGTATCAGGACATGTGTGCACAAACAGTATCAGGACATGTGTGCACAAACAGTATCAGGACATGTGTGCACAAACAGCACCAGGACATGTGTGGACAAGCAGTATCAGGACGTGTGTGCACAAACAGTATCAGTACATGTGTGCACAAACAGTACCGAGACATGTGTGCAAAAACAGTATCAGGACATGTGTGCACAAACAGTATCAGGACATGTGTGCACATACAGTATTAGGACATGTGTGCACAAGCTTCCAGGACATGTGTGCAAAAACAGTATCGGGACATGTGTGCACAAACAGTATCAAGACATGTGTGCACAAACAGTACCAGGGCATGTGTGCACAACCACTATATAGAATATATTTAACCGTAAACTGCTCAGTGTCCCATTAAATATAGAACCTTTTGCATGAGATATGAGATGCCTGTTGATCTCTGTTCAGTTTACCCATCATGTAATGCTACCCAGTGCGCAATGCTACCCAGCATGCACTATCCTGACTCCATAATCATTGTAACTATTGAACACCATATTCGTTGAGTCAATTGTCTGTACAAGGCAGCATTTCTCAAACAAAAAACAACCTGTTTGCACATGTAACTGGTCATTGGTCAGCCAGCTTTGGAAGCGTAAACACATAAAACCTATTCACAGCAGTAAATTTGAGCCTTTATTTCAATACTGACCATCACAAGTGCATCATTTTCCAGGATAAAACACGAGAACTTTTATATACTTTGACAATAATTTGCGTGAAAGTTGTTGCTAGCAATGACAACAGCATTCAGTCAAATTATTGTCAAAATAATTAGTAGATAATGCGGTAACTACTTAGACTTGATACAAATCTGAATGAAAATTGTTGCTCCGACACCTTTCAGTCTAACTATTCTAAAATAACCATCACAGCTTTCAGTTAAATGTCGCTGTGGATTTGAAGACCAATTTGACTAAGTTGTTGATTACTAAGGCACCTACAACTTTGATGAATAATTGTTGTCCATACTATCTTAGTAGAGTAAGTATACACCTAGATATGATACTGTATGCATGCATGAAGGAACTATTTGCCTGTGTACATTTCTGTTAGATCAATGCATTTCAAACAGATGCTCAATCCGTCAACAAAACGAACACGCAGTTTGCTAATCATTCATTAATGATGAGAAAGCGTATATAGGCCTATGCTCACTCTACCTACATAGTAAGGTATTGACTGCCAGTTGATTGTGTGCATGTGGCTAGAAATTAAACAATGATATTGTTACAGGGCTATTTTCCACCTATTTCTGAATACTGGGATTAGCTGGGTGGAAATAGCTTGCTCCACTTCAGGATGAGACGGCGAGTGAAACAAAATAATAATCAAGATCGTTCTTCAAATATTACTGATATTAAACGTTTAATGATTCTAAACTTTACTTCAAGTTCAACTGGTGATAGTAAATGTTACAAACACTAATTATCTATCTGTAGAAAACTATCTCTAATTCTATGAATCTCTATATCTATTTGCATGACTGTATAATTCTATCTCTCAATCTAATTCTATCTCTCGATCTCTAGCTCTGTCTCTCACTGTTTCTCTCACTCATTCTATATGGCATTCTCCACATTCTTGCCCATTTTATAGCTAGTGGTCGTTAAAGTAAACAGACAGGTAGTCAAGAGACAAGTTCGAAATAAATTCAGAACATGTCTAAAATCATTAATAATTTGCTTAAAGAATCAAGTTTTTACTAATAGTAGTTTTGTGAATACCAGATTTATGTAATTCCATGCAATAAATATAATTAACCACTTTCATTCCGTATATGTGCTGACAGTATTTTGCTGACCAATTCAGAAAATCCTGACGACTATTTTGAAAACAATCAAAGCGAAAGTTATTTCTGCTTGAGGCAGCAACAACTTTCAGTCAAATTATTTCCAAAATAATATGCAGGCTTCATATGCCAATGTCTTGAAATCATGTTTGTGGGGATTTAGAATGAAAATGTTTATCAGATTATGAACATGTATTTTCAGATGTATGTTATTATATATAAAAGTTCAGTATATACATGTCAAGATTCAAGATTATTTATTTTCATATAACACATAGATTTTACATTTACGCAACAGGCAGTCCACCAAAGGCTGAGCCTATACAGCAGTGGACCCCTTACATTTAACATATAATAAACATATAATTCAGTAATAGTTGGATCATGGGTGAAGATAATATAATATTTACATGTATACATTTAAGACAATAGACAATTAACACACACGCACGCACGCACGCACGCACGCACGCACGCACGCACGCACGCACGCACGCACGCACGCACGCACGCACGCACGCACGCACGCACGCACGCACGCACGCACACACACACACACACACACACACACACACACACACACACACACACACACACACACACACACACACACACACACACACACACACATGGGAATGGGGAAAACACATGCATATCTTGTTTACAATATTATTATTGGGCTATTGTCCTCTATCCACTATACTCCTAGAATTGTCACGCTTGATTTCATATGACTCAGCTGGTCATAGTTATGAACATTCTAATTTATGCTGGTTAAAATCAATAATATATAACTCCACACAGAATTTCTTATACCGGGTCTAATAGCACCATGACAATATTGCTGCCTTAGGAATCAACAACTTACAGTCAAATTGCTCTTTAAATCCATAGCGAGTATATTGAAAATTGTGATGATTATTTTAGAATATATAGACTGAAAGCTGTTACAACAACAATTTCCATGCAAATTTGTATGAAATCTGTAGCAAGTAGCAATCACATTACTTACTAATTATTTTGATAATGATTTTACTGAATGCGGCTGCTGTCATTGATAGCAACAATGTTAAACTATATAAACGCTTTCTCATATTTTCTCCTGGAAATTGACACACTTGTGCTGAACAGCATTGAAATGCAGGCTGTCGAATATACTGCCGTGAATATGTCCTAAGTGCGTGCTGACGCTTCCAGAGTTGGCTGTCAAATGACCAGTTGCGCAAGCAGACAGGTCGTTTTTGATTGAGAAATCCTGGCTTGTACAGACAACTAGGCTTAACGAATATGGCGTTCAAATAGTTACAACGATTATGGAGTCAGGATATTGCATGCTGGGTAGCATTGCACACTGGGTAGCATTGCATGATGGGTAAATTGAACATACAACTCATATTTCGTACAAAGGTTCTTTATTTAATGGAACATGAGAACTTTAACTATAGGTTAAATTTAGTCAAAAAAATATTTAAATCTGCTTATTGAATGTCCATTTGCAGGCCAAGAGAAGAGTACATTAGTTTTTTTAATTTATCACTCGAATGACGGGCTCGCCTATCGAGTGAGTCATTTCAGTGGTAAATTTTCAATACTCTTCTCTTGGGCCGCAAATGGACATTTCTCGAGACCACTGCAGAGGCCGCTTTTGGCCGGCCTGACAAGTAAAGGGTTAATGATGAAGCTCATATTTATCCTAAGTGAATGTAGATTTAAAGGCCAAGAAGGGTATTTTTTTTAATTTACCACTGCAATGACTGGCTCGAATATCGAGCCAGAGATCACAGTTGTCATCTTTATTATCACGCTTATTTCGAGGAGACTGGATTTCACTCTGAATGTTGGGATTGTCATCAGCATTGTCACAATTGTCACACTTATTTAGAGATCGGGTTTCACTCCGAATGTTGGGATTGTCATCAGCATTGTCACAATTGCCATCTGCATTGTCACAATTGTCACACTTATTTAGAGGAGACTGGGTTTCACTCTGAATGTTGGGATTCTCATCAGCATTGTCACACTTATTTAGAGGAGACTGGGTTTCACTCCGAATGTTGGGATTGTCATCAGCATTGTCACAATCGTCATCAGCATTGTCACAATTGTCACACTTATTTAGAGGAGACTGGGTTTCGCTCTGAATGTTGGGATTGTCATCAGCATTGTCACAATTGGCACACTTATTTAGAGGAGACTCGGTTTCACTCTGAATGTTGGGATTGTCATCAGCATTGTCACAATTGGCACACTTATTTAGAGGAGACTCGGTTTCACTCTGAATGTTGGGATTGTCATCAGCATTGTCACACTTATTTAGAGGAGACTGGGTTTCACTCTGAATGTTGGGATTGTCATCAGCATTGTCACAATTGGCACACTTATTTAGAGGAGACTGGGTTTCACTCCGAATGTTGGGATTGTCATCAGCATTGTCACAATTGTCATCAGCATTGTCACAATTGTCACACTTATTTAGAGGAGACTGGGTTTCGCTCTGAATGTTGGGATTGTCATCAGCATTGTCACAATTGGCACACTTATTTAGAGGAGACTCGGTTTCACTCTGAATGTTGGGATTGTCATCAGCATTGTCACACTTATTTAGAGGAGACTGGGTTTCACTCTGAATGTTGGGATTGTCATCAGCATTGTCACAATTGGCACACTTATTTAGAGGAGACTGGGTTTCACTCCGAATGTTGGGATTGTCATCAGCATTGTTACAATTGTCACACTTATTTAGAAGAGACTGAGTTTCACTCCGAATGTTAGGATTGTCATCAGCTTTGTCACAATTGTTACACTTATTTAGAGATCGGGTTTCACTCTGATTGTTGGGATTGTCATCAGCATTGTCACAATTGTCATCAGGATTGTCACACTTATCATCTTTATCATCATCACTGCTTTCATCTTTACTGGCATCACAGTTGTCATCTTCATAATTGTCACAGTATATTATAGCAGCATAATAAACAAAATCAATGGAGATCCAGTCATGGGCGTGTGGTCCTTGTACATGAATAACTGATGGTGTCCTATATAGTGTAACAGTAACATTATACTCCTCATTTTCAATTGACTGTCCTATTTTAAAGGGATGCTAATCTTATCTCAGATCTTGTATTGTACCGATAGATTATGGTTTATAGATTCCATATCATTCATATTCTCTCACATTACCGTATCTGTATTACAACTATCTGCTTTGTAATATCGCGTACATGTTGAACAGTGATCTCCACCATTTTGTCTCCTCGAGCGATAGTGTGTGATGTCATGCAAGCGCCAATGCATTACATTCTTTATTATGTAATCCTTATCCCGTTGAATATTTTGAAACTAATTTGACTTCCAGTCAAATTAGTTTCAAAATATTCAACAGTGTACCTGTATGATTGCTTTTATACAAAATTGTCAAACTATAGCTGGCACCTCTATGACCGAGCACATATAACGAGGCGGGCAAACTAGGATCTTTCTGATTGGTTGAAATGTAAATCATGAACGCCATCATAGGCTGTAGAAATGTAGCAACATTTAGCTACTAAAGCCTGAATATCTTTCTTTAGCGGCATGATAAAAAGCTTATAATTACCTGCATAGTTTATGAGTGGCATATTAGATCACCTGAATTTATCCTTTAATTATAATACCATTGGAAACATTATCCCTAGCTGGGCCATACAGTGCAGGCTTGTTTTGATTTAATCAAGCTGAAAAAAACTCAACTTCTTTTTATTTTTTCCTCCTCAACTCATCTCATTTGCACTAAAAAAATTTCTAAAGATTTTTTTATTTGTTAAAAGTTATTGTAGCCATTGTTTCAGATGGTTAATTGGCCTGGTTATACAATATTATGCCAATCTAAGAACTAAGAAGGTTTATTTCTATCAGTACAGTTAGTGGAAACTTTCCTTAGTTGTTATTTGATGCGTAAACACACCACAGACCATTACTATTTATAACAGTTCTGTGGATATTATTTTTAACTGGCTTGACTGCCAGCCACTAAATTTTATCCACAAAATATTAAGACAGATAAAATGTAGCCCATCAAGTGTAGACAAGACATGGTTACGGCAGTGTAGACAATCTTTATTAGAAATTTGGTCAATGGTCATGATACGTCCAGTAGAACTGCAGTTATTTCAAAATGTGACAACACTTTAAAAAATATCTTATGAATAACAAGAACAAATTCTGGGATGCTTATTGTTATAATACATTTTAATAGTATAAATAAAGTCAACATTGTTTAGAGTGATTATATTCTATTCAGTTCTGCACATGAGTGCATGTAAAAAAATCAATGATTTTGTTAGAGCTCTAGTAAAAAAAATCATAAATATCATAAAAATCGAAAAAATCCGATTAAATAAAAAACTCAGATTTTTTTAATGTTTTCCAACCCTGATACAGTGTATCGAATTTATTGGTCCATTTGCTAATTGAGTCCTAGCCTTTAAGCTGGACAGTCACAGAACATGTATTGTATTTCACAGTGTATCTGTCCTTATCCTCAACTTTTTCAGCTCATAGATCTATGCTGGTATAGCCTTGAAGAAGCTCACTGTTGCTAGAGGTAATTAAGCTCAGGCCCAGGTGGTCAGCGCTTTCCATTGTAACAACACACTCACTGGAGTAGCCTATTCACTCCAACACTGGCTTTGCCTAAGCATTGCCATTAAAATAACACCTCTGAACTAGCCTATTCATGCTCACCAGAGCAATTTCCTGGCTAATGAGGAAAGAATTTTCACAAAGAATTTTCAAATTTCATATGTTCTTCTGCTGATAACATCTTAGAGAATTATTATTTTGAAAATTAAATTACACCACTGTGAAGTTAGTATCTTAAGCTATATTCACATATAAAATTAACTAGGTTACTTCACTTGAAACGAGAAAATTTCACAAAAACATCAGAGCTAAAAGTTGCGATCTGAACAGGTTAATATCACAACTAACTAATGGTGGTGGTGATGATAATGATGATTATAATTGTCATGATGATAATGAGGATGATGATGATGAAAATGACTGTCATAATGATGATGGTGACTGTCATGTTGTTGGTACTAATGACACATTGACAAAGCCAAAGAATTTCTTTATGTATATAACTTTAAATTATTATTTAGATGATAATTTCCTTCATTATAACAATGTCCTATCATATATCGTGTATAACTCTCAAATCACTCATGAGACACCTTATTATCCAGATTTCTTCAAAACTCCTATTATCCCAATCAGATGTACCACTGACATGACTGATGCAAGCAATCATGAAACAGCGTCATTCATGTCTTTGAAATTATCCAAGAATAGGCCTCAGTGTGATTCATTTAAATATTAACCATATTCTACCAAAAATGGATCAACTGAACTGAATTTTTAAATGCAACTCAGAAATTTATATATTTGGGATATCTGAAACATTCTTAATGCTTCATATCAGACGAGACATGATCCAAATTAGTGGCTATCAAGTAGTATGAAAAGATTGAACTAAAAACAAAGGTGGTGGGTTTCTTGTATACATCTCAAATAACATACAATACTCAAGATGTTGAAACAATATGGATGGAGATACGAGTTTGTAGCAAATCACACTTAATTGGATTTATCTATCGTCCTCCAGATTCATCTGTACATTGGTATCATGAATTTCAGGACATGTTTGAACGAGTCTACTCTCAAAATCAAGATATAACTCTTTTAGGAGATTTTAATATTGACATTCTACAAGACCAAAATGGAAAATGGCAGAATATTCTTGATCAGTTTTCATTAAAATCAATAATAAAAGAACCTACTCGTCTTACAGCACCATCAAGCAGACTTACAGCAACATCAAGCAGACTTACAGCAACATCAAGCAGACTTATCAATCACATCTATGTGACTAATGAGACATATAGCAAATTCACGTGTACCAACATTAGCACTCAGTGATCACTACCCCATATGTGCAACAATAAAGAGTAAGAAACGCAATCTAAAATATCACCATGACACAATCACATGTAGATCAACAAAGCATTTTAATGAGGAATTATTTCTATATTATCTTTCTAGGCAACCATGGAATAATATAGCCACACTTACAGGCCCTAATCAAGCTGCTGCATACTGGAACTCACTATTTCATGATACAATGAATTTATGTGCACCGATGCGACAATATAGAGTAAAGCACTTGCAAAAACCTGAATGGCTAAATGAGGATCTTTTGCATGCGATGAAAAATGACTCAGAATATCAAAACCAACAAAATGGAGAACATTATATATCTATATTGTTCTATAGATATTGGCGAAACAAAGTTAATGGACTTATAACAAAAGCCAAATGCAAAAACGTTGAACAAATGCTTGAAAAACACCAGAACACACCACAGGCAATATGGAAAGTAATGAAAATGCTCAAGTCTAATTATAATGACACATCTGGAATTAATAACTTAAATGTAGATGGAAGACTAATTAGTAACCGCTGTTATATATCGGAACATTTTTATAATTTATTTGTTAATGTTGCCAAAAATCTTAACCTGCCAATCATGCGTAATTCATCTGATTATCTCAATAAATTTAAAAATGTGGTAGAGAGCAAACTTCCTACTAATACAGAATTCTCTATACCTTATATTACTTTGGATTTTGTTTTCAAACAACTATCTACTCTCAATTCAAATAAGGCTACAAGGCTTGATAACATAAGCGCTCACTTCCTAAAACTCTCGGCTCCAGTTATTGCGCAATCATTAACTCAGTTAATAAATCTGAGCATCAGCACCTCAACCTTCCCAGACTGCTGGAAGATGGCTAGTCTTTCCATTGCACAAGTCTGATCTAAAGACTGATGCACAAAATTATAGACCCACCCACATCCATTCTTGCAGTAATATCAAAAATATATGAACATCATGTTTACAATGCACTCTATGATTACCTGACACAATATGAATTACTGTTTCCCTATCAGCCAGGTTTCAGGCCAAAACACTCCTATGAAACTGCTTTGCTGAACCTGGTAGAACAATGGCAAAAGGCTCTGAATGACAAGCTCACTGTTGGTAATATCATATTCGACCTAACATAAGCGTTTGACTTAATGAACCATGATCTTTTTACTTAAAAAGGCTGCCATCTATCGACTAAATTCTGAGGCCATTAGCTGGTTAGACTCATATCCCACTCACCGCAGACAATGTGTGGCCATTGGAAATAAGGTGTTTCATCAAAAAAACCATAGTTTCCGGTGTTCCACAAGACTCTATTTTAGGTCCCTTGTTATTTGTTCTATTTATCAACGATTTACCTCTTATCCCTTACAGAAATTTAAGCGTGCGATAAGCGAACGATGTTAGTTCACAGTGTTAGTTCGCGCAAGCTATCCATAAGCACACAGCGTTAGCTTGCGCAAGCACACGATAAGCTCGTATTTGAAACATCGCGAGGTTGCACGAGCTTGCGTAAAGAGAACATTTGCCTACCCGCGTTCTCCCACAACCGCAAGTGCGCGCTCCCGCAACCTCGTGCATGCTTAACCACATGCTCCTGCAATCTCGCACACGCTTAACCGAGTACTGCCACAACCTCGCGCATGCTTAACCGTGCGCTCTGCAACCTCACGCACACGCTTGACCGCGTGCTCCCACCTCGTGCATGCTTAACCGTGCGCTCCTGCAACCTCACGCACACACTTGACCGTGTGCTCCCACCTCGCACATGCTTGACCTCGTGCTCCCGCACGCTTAACTGCGTGCTCCCGCAACCTCACGTATGCTTAACCGCGCACCCCTGCAACCTCACGCACGCTTAAACGCGCACTCCCGCAACCTCACACACGCTCCCGCAACCGCTTAACCTTAATTAGAGATTGTAATCCTTTTGACAGGCTCCAGGTGAGCTAATAATGTATACAAATATATAAATTCAGCAATGCATTAGCGCTGTATGATACCCTGTTTGATGTTTGCTATTAATGGCCATAACGGCCAAAACCAACCTCTGCTATGGTCTTGTGGAATGTCCATTGACTGGCCAAGGGAATACATCTTTTGAAAATTTACCACTGGAATGTTACTGGCTCAATAACCCAGCCAGCCATTCATTTAGTGATAAATTTTTAAAAATTGTTCTCTTGGCCTGTAAATGTACATTCAATCAGCAGGTATTTACATTTTCTTGACCCAATATGACCAATAAATGGTTAACCAGAGATTGTTAACATATTACATGCATGTATTAATAGAAGGCCAGAGAGGTCATTGCATTACTATAGAGTAGAGCTTAAGAAGTTGTACCAAAACTGGTATCTGTCAATAAATTGCAGCAAATCAACACGATACATACCTCCCAAGACAGCTATTTCCATTTTAAGGTTACTAGACTTAGTGCTAAGCATTCTATTTAAGTTATGTCAGACCTCAAAATAGTAAATTCTGTATGCATAACTCATAACCCATGCATATACTAATAGTCAACGCACTGGATTTCTTCAAAGACTGAAATTTCCCGCTGATTTTAGCAGGTCATAGGCTCATGGACAGGTCAACTCAACTCCGAGTTATATTACCTAGAACCAGTGATATTGCCTTTCTTTACATATGTATGCACAGACTGAACGAGAAAATGATGTTAGTTTGCGTGAGGTTGTGCAAGCTTGTGCGAGTTTGCACAAGTTCACGCGAGTTTGTGCAAGCTCGCGCAACCTAACATGAAAATGACGTTTGCTTGGGCGAGCTTGCAAAAAATAATGGTTGGCTCCCGCAAGGTTGCGCCAGCTTGCTGCGAGCTTGCGCAAGGTTGCGGCGAGCTTGTGCAAGCTCACGCGATCTAAAATTCTTACCACACACTTGGCGCATGCTCACTGCATGCTTAAATTTCTGTAAGGGATTGCTACTAATTACACCCTAAACATGTATGCGGATGATACAACAATTCATACTGCTAAGAAATTTGTTCCGGAACTTGGTACTTCATTACAGGATGCTCTCTTAGATGTTGCTAATTGGTGCAGTGCGAAAAAGATGTTAATCAATAGCAAGAAAACAAAAGCTTTATTCATATGTAATCACGATAAAATAGAATCAGACACTGACATCATGCTCCAGCTAAATAAGGCCATATTAGAACAAGTCAGTAACTTCAAACTCTTAGGCGTGACTGTTGATTGTAATTTAAAATGGAAAACACGTAGATAATTCATGTAGAAAAATAGCTGGACTATTAGCTTTCATACGAAATAATATTAAATTAATGAACCAAAAATGTTGAATCAAATATTATAATGCTTATATCCTTCTACACCTGAATCATGTATTATAATGCTTATATCCTTCTACACTTGAATCATGTATTATAATGCTTATACCCTTCTACACTTGAATTACTGTCTTACTGTTTGGGGTAACCGGCCAAAAATTGAATCTGAGACTACTGAAACTTAAAAAGAGCAGCAGGACTTATTCTTGATGCCAATAAAAACACACCTAGTGCAGACATATTTCAGCGATTAAAATGGCTTCCATTTTCTGATTTAACATTTATATTCGCACTGCAACAATGGTATACAAGTCTCTAAATGGCCAGACACTACACTTTCTAACAGATATGTTTAACTATACATCAGAAGTGCATAGTCGGTCACTCAAATCAGTAACAAATTCTAACCTACCGTAAAATTCCGTATATACTGCGCTATCATGCATAGCGGCCTGAAAAAATCTTGTTTTCCTGCATACTGTGCAGTAAGATCAAGAGACAGATAATATATTATTTAATTTACTGTATTGTAGTCCATCTTTTAGCATCGACTACTGTATAAACTTTTGAATTTGTTTTGTATACTAACTCATACCCAAATGTATCTGTATTGTCATTTATATTTTATTTTTAAGGTGGGGCAGGGTGGATGGGTGGATTATGCTTTTTGCATTTGGTTTATGCTTAATAACCACTTATAATGGATGGATTTATTTCAAATTTGTTATGTCAACTCCTGATGACATGCCCTCAGTGGCGACAGCGTATTGATCAGCGAAATGTGTCCAGATTCACTGTAGTTATTTCCCTTTCCCGTGACAATCCAATATGGCCGCCAAACACTATATTTTTATTGGCCCATGGCGGCCATGTTCTTTGATGCATCAACCTCCCTTGAACAGACATTAATGGCCCTTTTCGCTAAAACTAGGTCAACCAAGATGGCCACCGACCCATTTGACCAATCAAGCTCCCTTGAACAAACTTGGTTCAGCTCTTGCCCTAGATCATATTTCATGAGATTTGTATCAATTCACCCAAGTGGTTTCGGAGAAGATTTTGAAAGACGTTTCCTAAATTTGGCTGAAATCCAAGATGGCCGTTGGCTAAATTGGCCGATCAGCTTTGTTTGAAGAAACTTGGATCCCTATGGCCTAAGGATGCTTCCTGCCAAATATAATTTAAATCGGCCTAGTGATTCGGCCTTTCAAGCCAAACTTTCAAATGTAGGTTAAGAAGTTTTCGAGATATGACCCGGACACAAAATCTTTGACGCATTTCCCATATTTCAGTTGGGATAACTCTAGCAAATATCGACAGATCTCGACGAAACGATATCAGGACATCGTCTCCGCCTAATATGTGCACTGGAGCAAAAATTTCAAATGTAGGTAAAAAGGTTTTTGAAATACTGCCCGGACACAGATCGACGGACAGACAGACAACATGCACCATCACATAATGAGGCCCATTTTTGTTCAAAATGGGTGTATAAAAAGGGAAAAAATTTGGGGGAAAATTTGAAAATCAATTTCCTTTTGACGAGAAAAGTCCTACGCATCGTAAGCAAAGTGGCCAATCAAGATGGTCAGTGGTGAGCAGTGGCCAATCAAGATGGTCAGTGGTGAGCAGCGGCCAATCAAGATGGTCAGTGGTGAGGAAAGTGAGCAATCAAGATGGTCAGTGCTGAGCAAAGTGGCCAATCAAGATGGTCAGTGGTGATCAAAGTGGCCAATCAAGATAGTCAGTGCTGAGCAAAGTGAGCAATCAAGAGGGTCAGTGGTGAGGAAAGTGGCCAATCAAGATGGTCAGTGCTGAGCAAAGTGAGCAATCAAGATGGTCAGTGGTGAGCAGTGGCCAATCAAGATGGTCAGCGCTGATCAGTGACCAATCAGATTGCTGCATAGCAGATCAGAAGCTTACCATTGTAAGGTTCTTTGAGAAAATTTTAGTTACCATCAACTCATCAGGGTCGTTAGTTACTTCAGCAAAATGTTGACTGGTGACACAGATCGACCGACCGAGAGCCAGACAGACAGACAGACAGAGAGACAGAGACACAGATGGAATAACTTCGTGTCATCATGATTAGCTTTTCAAATATATAGCATGAGCGAGCACACACAGATTGCGCATCCCTTCCCCATCGTATTTTCTTTTTTAAGGTGGAGGGAGGCCAATTAGTTGATGGATAAGGACCAAAGCTGAGAAAGGTAGTATACTCAAAATCTGAGTCAGATCGCCCAAAGACCACCCCTCACCCACCCTTTGTTGGATGGTCTGTAGTTTTATTAACCACTAAAACATACTTACTGTTCAATCACTACTTATTAACTTAACCACTCTGCATTTAGCACAAGAAAAAGATTGCTAAATCAATCACTGCATTTAACACCAGAAAGATTTTTATACTTGCTTTTAATGCCTCCCAATGCCTATACCATATCATTCTACCCTACTCCAGGCTTCTGGTAGGGTAGACTCCTTGTAACCAATCCCAATGAGACTGGCACCAGTCAAAGCACACTTCAATATGACCTTAGTAATTGTGCGTACGCAGAAGCACTCACTGGCTAATAACAAATGACTCAGTTTTGATGTTTATACAAAACAAAGATTCTCAAATCATTCCCACACGGGGTGGCTGAGGCCAGGTCATAGTGATTGAACGGTAAGTATGTTTTAGTGGTTAATAAAGCCACATACCATCCCACTAAAGGGGGGGGGGGGGTCTGGGGGTGTTGTTATTACATCACAAACATCTGTACCGTTCAATCACTACTTGCTAAACCCGTAGATTTTGTCAGTACCACACTTTAAAAAAACATCTGGTGGGTGGAGATTTGAGAATTAAAAATAGACAAGTAACCACAGATTTTATTAAATCCACATAATAGCGCAACTATGGGCCCATTGCTTTACTGTGGAAGCCTATGGCAGGAAAACAAACCAAGATGGCAGTCACACCGTTTATCCAACAGTCTCGAAAGTGGCATATTTCAACTCACCACCCTAATAAGCATATATACAGCAATTTTTACCATCAAAATACATCAAATACCAAAAAAGCCAATATGACAAAAAGCAAAATTTTGATTGGTTGATGCCGACCATGTCTTTTAACGTACGAACTTCCCTTGAACAAACTTGAATGGACCTTGGTCCCTAAGCATATTTACCAAATTTCAGGTCTATCCCTTCAGCGGTTCGGGAGAAGTCGTTTTCGCGAAAACTAGGCCATCCAAGATGGCCGCCAGGCAAATCATCCAATCAGGTTGCCTTGAACAAACTTGGGTCTACCATTGCACTAGATCATGTGTTATGAGTTTTGAATCAATTCCTCCAGCGGTTTCGGAGAAGATTTTCTAGTGTTTCTAAAAAATCGGCTATTTGAACAAACTTTAATCCCTATGCCCTAGGGATGCTTCCTGCCAAATATAATTGAAATCGGCCTAGTGGTTCATGAGAAGTCGTTTAAAGGAAAAAGTTGATGGACGACGAATGGACGGTCGCCACGGCATAAGCTCACTTGGCCTTTCAGGCCAGGTGAGCTAATAAGATCATGTGAATGTAGACTCAGTTTTCCATCCATCGACCTGCATGCCATTGACTAAGGATGAGCCGATGAAAAGATCGAAAGAGCTAGCCATACCACGGACGTTGTGAGCTTTAACATTAACTAATTGAATATCTCACTGATGCCATACAGACAATTATTCTCAATGAAAACAGAGAGATGAGCTCTGTAGATGGAGCTGTTTAGTTAAATAAAATATATAAACTTCTAAAGAGGAAGGCCGCCGTGTTGCCTGAGATTTCCATCCAGAAACAGGCATGACCTCAATTATGAATGAAACGCCAGCTATGAATGTCCAGAATTATGACATAATCTATTATCTATCATCAGATGATCCTAGATCGAGGCATCTTTAAAATATGACGCTAGATCGTGGCATCTTTAAAATGTAACGCAAACCCAGCAAGTAACTGAAACCAAGAGGTTGCCTCCTCTGCGAAAGAAAACAGACCAGAGTCAAAACTTTCCAGATGCAAAGGATGAAAATCTCTGGATTCAAATGAAGATAATTCCCCTTGACCTGGTGCAACATGGTAGAACAGACTGGGAGAAGCTTTAGGAAATTCTAAAAAAAATCAATCAAATCCACCAAATAAATCCCTGATACAAGCAACCCAGAGAAGAATCAGATTCCTGGATTCTATAAATAACATTGAACTGTCAAATGACCCGCGATTGCTTAGTAAAGACACTACCGAAAGAAGACGGACCTCTCTGAGAATTTAACCAATGAATTAAAACCCTCAAGACAGCCAACATCATTTGTGCATTGATGTGGGCTGACGTTTCATTCACAGAACAAAGACCAGATACTGAATGGAAAGGTCAAACTTGCTCCCACCCCTCCTTGGAGGCATCTTAAGAAAATGGCAGACTTTTTCTAAAAAAACCCAGACGACACACAAAGGGGAGACAGGACCAGTCAGAAAGCGAGTAGTACAAGCAGAGGATTCCAGATAGGACTGAGAAACTTGGGAATTTATCAATTACTCACACTCAAAACGACTTCTTATCCTAGCAGATCCAAGGATAACAAAATCAGACCTGAGCCCAAGACCCAGAAATCTAAAAATAAACCTGGCCTTTAGGATGGAAATCGTAAACAGGAAAACCTTAACACATGCGATTGATAACATGCGAAGTCTGATGGAAAAATTAAGCCCTAAATCATCACTAACCTTACTCCTAAGCGAGTGTCGACTCGAGCAGAAAGCCAGACTTGATTTATGAGATATAAAAGGCTAGTTCAGAATGTAAGAATGAGAAGCGCTTAGAATGATGACATCTATAAATGAAGAAACTATTCTTAAGGCGACATCCAAGTAAAAGATAAATGAATTGACAAATGATGAAGTATTCCTGCTTAAGCTGAAAACTAGGCGCAGAAATAAGAAGGAAGCCGACGATATACCAGAAGGAATTGGCCAAAATTGTCAAACATGACCCTGGTAAACAAACCTTATGAAATAGGTGTGGATGAAAATGCAACATAATGCCTTTCCAGACCAATAAAATCCTCCACATATCTAGAGATAAGATGAACAGAGAAAACATTTCATCTTGAACTAGGGGTGAGAAAGAGAAATCAACTAGTGGATATTAAAATGGGTCGCCAACCCCTCGATATCCTTTGAAAAAGACAATGCAAGTAGAAGGAAAGAAGTCCAGATCTATATTTCCATGTAAATGTCCTCTACAGACAGCTACTTAACCCTAGATTTGAACTCTTCCTTTAGAAAGACACAAAATGGAAAGGGATTTCTGAAATCTTTCAACTTAAATAAGGAAGACCCCCATGGGATTAGATGAAAATGAACCCTCTAATTACAAAAGATCCTGGATATAGGATTTCAAAATATGAAGACTATCACTGGATCCAGAATAACCGGAAACCGTGAAACAAGGTAAATAAAAATATTATAGCGATTGAGCAACAACTCCCACTCTAACAACAGGACATAATTTAGAAGATGGTATTTAGCGATTGAGCAATAACTCCCACCCTAACGACAGGACATAATTTAGATGGTATTTAGCGATTGAGCAACAACTCCCACTCTAACGACAGGACATAATTTAGAAGATGGTATTTAGCGATTGAGCAACAACTCCCACTCTAACAACAGGACATAATTTAGAAGATGGTATTTACATAGCATGAAATGCTAAGCAAATTACAAATTAATATTTTCCCACAAAAAATGTTTAGCAATTAATACTAAAGTAATAAAGATCAAAGATTAAGATTGAGCAAAAATATTGCATAGCAGATACAGCTATGCATGATGCAGAATGCATAGCAACTGCCAAATTGTGAGTTGTTAAATTGAGAGGCAATACCAGATTAATTAAGGCCTAGACAAGAAATACATGTACCTTTCTATGAAATTTAGGTTGGCTAGGCCACAGATTGGCTAGAAGGTGAAGATACCAGCCTAGCCACACACAACACGAGTATCGTGAATGTGTCCAGCCCCACCCACCCTACCCCCCCCCCCTTCCCCCCTTGAAGGGAGAGAACTAGAAGAGGAAATAATTACATAAAACAAACTAAGAGAACCGCTACGAGAACAAACAAACTATAAAGAGGATAGTAAATATTAAACATAATGGAAGGAACCTACTAGAATCAGGGATGGAAACAATCAACATAAAGCTACTAAAAGATCACAACAAAACAACTTGAAAGAAAAAACAAGATTCAAGAGAGCCCAGGTAAACAAAGACTACTGAACCCATCCATTGTTAAATGTCATAATGGGACTGATTATGACAGAATGGCCTAGTGAAGAATAAAGCTATGAAGGGAGAGAACTAGAAGAGGAAATAATTAAATAAAACAAACTAAGAGAACCGCTACGAGAACAAACAAACTATAAAGAGGATAGTAAATATTAAACATAATGGAAGGAACCTACTAGAATCAGGGATGGAAACAATCAACATAAAGCTACTAAAAGATCACAACAAAACAACTTGAAAGAAAAACAAGATTCAAGAGAGCCCAGGTAAATAAAGACTACTGAACCCATCCATTGTTAAATGTCATAATGGGACTGATTATGACAGAATGGCCTAGTGAAGAATAAAGCTATGAAATAAACATGCCCTAAAGACAAGGCTCGACACAATGAACCCTGAAGGCCTGAACCAGGGCAAAAATCAAGATTAAAAAATGGAGAGGATAAAAAAGGATAAATCAAGACTCACCGATAACTAAGATCTATAGTAAAACCAGAGATACAAAAAGTTAGAAAGATATCATGAATGGAATTAAAAAGGGGAACGAAAAGGTGGCATGGTGGTTTTCTGGCGATGCACCAATCTTAGGCAGTGCTAGAAAAAGCTTTGAATGTTTGGTGGTGCACAAGGTGTTTGGCGGCACAAACCTTTTTTGGCGTTTCGCCATTTTTTTTAGTAGTGTAAATAATTGGTATAGTGTGGACACATTTTTTTGGGCTGAAAATTTGTGAGCTGGTACTGGTTTTTTGTGTATAACGATCAGGGCAGTCACATCACTCATCACCACTTCACTATTTAGGTGATTCAGACTTTCTGGTGTTTCGTTCTAATGAAGAACTCATCAGAGGCGCAGTATTGTTGCCTGCTAGACATGCTCGAACCTGGTTTGTGTGGGGCCCAGGGTGGGCTGGTGCAGCTCTCCAAGGGGAGAGACAGAGGTGACATGAACCTATGGCGAAATGACTCGCCGTAACTATGGCGACTGAGATGAAAACTGACAGCCACCGAAAGGATAGGAAATCAGCAAAGGTTTCTCAGAGAGGAGAATGTCACCAAGAATCATGCCAAAAAGAATACAAAAAAACACTATGGAAGGGAGAATAAACCAAAGAATGGGGAAGAAGAAAGGAATAAAAGCAGAGAAGAAAAATCAGCGCAACAAATTAACTCCCTTTGGTTAAACTAAATATGTCAACCTGCTGACATAAGAAGAGAAAGTAGGTACGAGAGAAAAAGCTGCATGGCCTGAAGACAACTGCCATCTAAAGTAGGACGAATGATTATAACTTGCGTCATAATTAAACAAAAAGAAAAATAACTAAAATCTGAAATGAATAATAAACTAAAATACAATACACGGGTAGGCTTGCATGATTATCCAATATTATCGAAAATCACAATTTTTTTTCCAGCCATGATTTTTTACAATATTATTTTGAAAGAATTGAAATATCACAAGAATTTTACTGTCACGCCGTATTCTTCCTATTTGTCATGTGTTTGTAGCGTAGCCTTCTATTATGGCAAGCTATTCAATTTATTTCGAAACCAACATCTTCGTGAGAGGGGTGGGCGTATGTTAGGAATAGGTCAAGAAAAAGTTGAAGTTCATTCTTTAAAATTGTTTTAAAAGATGGACAACAATAGGAAAATTTACCGCAATTTAACAGCACAATTTCTTGCAGCCTTTTTACTTTTCGAAAAAATGAAATGCCTAAAAAATTTAATTACTGTTACTGTTTAAAAGTATTATTACTGTATGTATGTATACCTCAAAACCATGATCTTGTGAGTGAAATTATTACTTGGGACGGTATAAATATTGAATATTTCTTAATAAACATGGTTTATAAAATCAAAATTAATCCTAAATTTGACAATAAATGGTGTCGCGAAAATAATCACGTGATATTGCTTGCTCTTCTGTTTTTGGAGGCGAGAGGTGGTGCGTTCACAAATGTGATAGCTAAATGAGATGGTATACTGGTTTTAGCCAGCAAGGTTAAATATCCGAGATGTTTCTGAAGGCTAACTATCATTAGTAAACAGGTACTCAGTAAATGCGGATCAGATCTAAATATTAGATATCTATGGATCTGAAGTGCATTCCTAATATCACATGATTTTTACATTCTCACAAACACTACATGAAGTTTGATGTAATAAACGATAAGTACGCAATATTTAGGTTGTCCAATGTAATAATTTCACTCCCGCAATGATGGACAGGGTATACATTAAGCCAATGTGTAAGGCGTCAAAAATTTACACCGGGAAATTGTCCTATTTTCGTGTTATTAACGATCGTTCTTCAAGCATCTTGGTGACTGGATTTAAAGTTTTTGTTGAAATTTACCAATTAGAAGTCATATTCTGTTAAAACTGATATAAAAACTCAGCGAAGCCGATATGGCTACATAAGACAAACCCTGCAGTCCAATTCAATCCGAGACAAAATAAAACACTGTGACTTCATATAACATAAAATAGGCTATACGCTATATCACGAATTTGTCACCACGATATATCGCGATACCTCCAAGGACAATATCGTGCAAACCTATACACGGGAAATGCTAATATTATCTGAAATAACACGCTTCACGGGAAAACGCAACTGAACAACTTAATTATCGGCTGGGTGAGACCATTAGAGAAGACAATAATATGCGCATATGTAATAAGCTGAACAAAATCCCATACGACAACCAGTAGGAAGCCTTTATTTACGTTAGTATTATTACTGTATGTCTTGTATAATTTCAAGGGTGTCTTTTCATGTCTGGCAATGTCTCTATATGGAGATTTTAAGCCAATAAATATTCTGATTCTTTATCGCTTTTATGGTAATAAGACTAACTCTTAGGCAAGATGACGACTGGATCCTAAGAAAGCGAACACAGAAACCGGACCTGAAGAAAAACAATGACAGCGGGAGTGAGCAAACCCAGAAGTGGAATTTGAATCTGGAACAACAGGAACATTCTACACAACTGGCTCCACAACTTGGGTCTGTATTGAACAATCTGTGTGCCCTGACCCAAGGCATATGTGGGTTTGAGAAGTGGGAGACTTATGGGTGGGCTCCTTTGAACTTCCCGAAGCCTGAGACTTATTTGTGGGCTCCTTAAAGCTTATCTCTTCTCTTTCTTGCTTTTAGGACACGCCTCCTGTTGCGCAGTGAGAGACTAGTTTCCCCACTTTCGAACATGACTACTACAAGTTAATTGGTCATTGAATGATCCTTCCGATCCTTCTCGCTACAAGAAGTTTAGACGCTAAAATCGCCAAAGATATCGGCTCATCTATGGACTTCGTGAACACCGTCGTCAGACGCTATAATCGGAAAATCTTTAATATGGAACACTTCACGAATTTGCTCGTCATCCTTGCACAGGGACCATGCTAATGGCTACTCTGTTTCGTTCCAAATTTAGTATATGTACTGCTGAAGCAAGTACTACCCGATCGCATTTCACACACAAACATTAGACTTTATCGCTGCTCTTAATAACTTGCTAAAAACGGAAATAAAACAACAAAAATGAATGATAAAGCTTCCTAAAGAGACAGTCACGAAACCGGTAATGTATGTTGTAACAGAGAGATAAATGGCAATCAATTCAATAAATTGATCCTGAATCATAACTTAGTAATCAAACACTTCATGAAAGATGCTTTCAACTTGATTGAAACTCAAAAAGACAAGTACAAATCCTTAACTGTCCTTGTTCAAAACAGAAAAAGTTGAAAGTGATTTGTTATTAGCCAGTGAGTGCTTCTGTGCATGCACAATAACCAAGGTCACACTGAAGTATGCTTAGACTGGTACCAGTCTCATTGGGACTGCTTACAGGGAGTCTACCCTACCAGAAGCCTGGAGTAGGGCAGAATGATCTGGTATAGGCATTGGGAGGCATTAAAAGCAAGTATAAAAATCTTTCTGGTGTTAAATGCAGTGATTGATTTAGCAAGTAGTGATTGAACGGTACAGATGTTTGTGGTGTAATAACAACTGTAGTTTCAGACAAACATACAACCAGGAAGACAGACAGGCAGACAGACAGACAGACAGACAGCAAGACACACATCAAGACACAGACAGACAGGCAGGCAGGCATGCACGCACACACAGAGGCAGGCAGACAGACACCAAGACACACACATCAAGACAGACAGACAGGCAGGCAGGCAGGCAGGCAGACAGACAGACAGACAGACAGACACACACATCAAGATAGACGGACAGGCAGACAGACAGAGTGGCCACAAATGTAGCCCTCTCTTTATAACACACGTGTCATGCG